>OX638368.1:55941002-56527310 GCA_951812925.1 Calliopum simillimum
ATTTCGATGGTAAATTTAATTCTCTACAAAAAGTTTCCTGTGAAGTATATCGAAATTTTGCTTTTTTCGCTTGATATATTGAAAAAACATATTACTTTTCAGTCAGGGCAGCCTTCGGGCATATAAAAGAGTATGTTTCTGAACTCTCATAAAAAGAATAGACAAATTTTAAGGCAAATTTTGTATTCAAGAAAAAGTGAAGTGATTTTATGAAAGGGGAAGTGGCGAAGTGTTTTTGATAAAAAAGGAGCAAAACACTTCAATTGAAGTGTAAACAACAGCACTGGTATTTAGTCGTCTTCCTAAGTCTTTCGCGCAGAGAGAAGCTTTGACACAGCTTGACAATCACTGTGTCACTACAGTTTGAGGAGGACTCAAGTAATTCGTCCTTTCCAAAGTTTGAGAAGCACTGTGACTTTGCAGTTTGCGCTGCAACAATTTATAATCGTTGCAGGTCACAAAGCACTGTGTAAATACAGTTTGAAGGTTTGTGTATTGAATAAAACAGTAACACAGTTTTGAAGGTGTGTTTTGAATAAAAATTTCAACACACAAGGTGATAAGAAATAATCTTTTTGCGCAGAGTGGAAGAGAGAAAATTAAAAATGGATTACACTATTAAATTTTTATTTATTTTGCAAATAAACAAGGGAATGTTTGTTAACGGATAGACTCACAAAAAAATTTTCAATTCCATCAAGACTTTGCTAAGCCATAGCAAATGCAAAAACCAAGTCCCGAAAATTCTACTGTACATAACATATACGAGTAGAAAAATGTAAATTTTGTAAAAATTTAAACGCGATCTTAGACGTACACGTGAAAAAAAAAAAACATTATCATTTCGAAAAGTCTTTTTTAGATGGCTCAGTTGAGAAAACTTGGCTCATAAGTAAGTACTGATGTATTGTCTATTAAATACCAACAATAAATAACTGATTAAAACATATGCAAATTTTAAATTTTCCTCAAAAAAATCGGTAAAATTTCCCACAGTGTTGCGGTGGCGTTCAAAACGCGTGGACTATTTTAGAAAGCGAGTGATGCTGTAGGCAGAATCATGATCATATTGTATAAGTTCACAAATTATTCGAATCAAGAAATAGACAAGAATCTCAAAAGTGTAACGTTCCGGGGAAAAGTGGTTATTCTGGGAAGAAATAAGTCAAAGGTCGGGACCCGTCTTAGCCGCTAGCAAACAGTGGTTGGGGGATTCGTGACCTAAACCCTAACCAGAACCCGTAGATAACAATTTTATTACAGAGTCCCTTATTAAGCCACTGCTTAAGTCAAAAAGAAAGTGATCATCAAATGGTCAAGATAAAAAAGTAGAAGAAATACAACACCAAAAAGCGTACAAACTTCACATTACCTTTTATATAAATTTCCTTCACTAAGGTTGAGAATAGATAGATGTTATGCCTACTCTCACATCCTTAACCCACCTCACCATGATCATTCGTAGTGAATTTATGAAATGATCCCATTGAAATTTATATACCCCACCACATTACCAAGGAAAAATTTAGGTTTTAGTTAGCCATATTAAAATTTTAATATCTCAAAAAAAATGTTCAAATACAATCATAATTTGAATTTCAATTCATATAAACACTAATCCATTCATATAAATTTAACTTAGAATATTTATATTAACATAAGTGCAATAGTATTAGTAGGGAAATTGAGTTGAAAAAGAAAATTTTAAATTAACATTATTTTAAAAGAGTAATAAAATTTAAGATTTTCAAAGCACAAATTCCAAAACTAATACCATTTTTAGTATCAAATTTAACAAATGAAAAGTTCAAAAATAGTTTTGAATTTAAAAATTATTCATTCAAAAATTGTTTTTTTAAATTTATACTGAAGTTATTCAGGAAAAAACTTTGCTTAACACTAAATTTTCATTTCATTTCATTTCATTTCATTTATTTAAAAATTCATTACAAAATGCTACAAGATTGTTTATCTTATGAATAAGCATAAAAAATAATACCAAAAAATTATTAACAATGAGAAACGATATTAATGTAAAATAAAAAAAAATAAAAAAAAATGTTACTAAAAAATTATTTAAAACAAGTTTACAAAATTCATTGATATTGATTACTCTAAATTATGAAGAAGAAAAATGTCTAAACAATGTTGCTTTAAATTGTGTCGGGGACCTAATTTTTTGCAAATCATGTGGAAGGTTATTCCACAAGCGAATTGCAGCAATGAAAACTGAGCGTTCTAAAATCGAAGTTCTGCATCGTGGCACGATTAGTTTTAAGCCTCTTTGTGATTGCGCAAAAAGAAGTGTCTCAGATAGATAGTCAGGGGAGTTTTTATTAATCACCGAATGCAATTTAATCAAATTTCTAAATTCATAATATTGGTCGAGGTCCAAGCCCAGGATAGCTTTCTTTACACGAGACACACTTTCATATCTAGGAATGCTAAAAATGAATCTAATGCAGTCATTAAAAGCCACATTCAATTTACGCCGACATATGGAATCAGGACATGGATAAACCGAACAGTTAAACGTAAAAAATGGCACAATTAGGCTTTTAACCAACCTCATTTTCATATTATCGGGTAAAGTGTATGCAGACGACCTAAGGCTTCTTAAGCTGTAATAAACTTGTTTCACTGTTGTCTTAGTGGCATCACAACAACTTAATGTTGAATTGATAAAGTAACCTAAGTACTTGATATTTTTAGACATAGGCAATATCGTTCCACCCAATTCGATAGGTGGTAGATCAAGCGCACTGACATGGTTTCTAGAGCAGATCATACTGTTACATTTTAATGGATTCAGCTTAAGCCCATTTTTAGTTGACCAATTTTGAACGTGTGCTAGATCTTCGTTAATTCTTACAACACAGTCTTCAGATAAACCAACGGGGCTAGCAATGTAAATAAGTACGTCATCAGCATACAGGTGAATTTTACTATTGATCACTATTTGAGTTAAATCATTTATATACAGCGAAAACAGTAGAGGACCTAAAATAGAGCCTTGCGGCACACCACAGTTGGATAACAAAGGATCAGAGGAACCTTGCTCCGTTCTAATGGAGAGCACTCTATTTCTCAAATAATTACTTATCAGTTTGACTGACATATTAGAAAATTTAAATTCTTGCTTTAGTTTTCTTAAGAGAGTTAAGTGATCAACACAATCGAAAGCTTTGGAGAAGTCCAACACAACCATTATACAAATGTTATCACTGTCTAAAGCTAAACGCAAATCGGAGGTCACTTTCATGACAGCTGTTTCGCAGCTATGTTTTGTGCGAAAACCTGATTGCCACTTGCTTAATTTCTTGCATCTGGAAAGATAGCTCTGCATTTGATTAGAAACGATTTTCTCAAATACTTTGGACAAAAAAGGAAGGATACTTATAGGTCGATAGTCAGACGGACATGAGGGAATCGGTTTTTTAGGGACAGGTATAACCTTAGCGTATTTCCAAGACTCAGGGAATTGGGAATTCATTAAACAAGTATTGAAAATATTCAATATAAATGGAAAAATCAAAGGTAGTATAAGTTTAAGAAACTTTGGACTTACTTCATCCATGCCTATAGCTTCTGATTTCACCGATCTAAAGGCATCTTGAACTTCGAAACTGGTAACGCAATTGAAAGCAAAACAGTCATCAATATCTAATTCAGAAGGTGTAAAGCTTTCTACTAAAGAATGTGTTGGAAAAGGAACTAAATTAGTCCTCATTTCACCTGGGCTAAAAGGGCAGCCTGAGCTAGACTTGTCTTTTGAAATACCTAATTCTTTAAGATTTTTCCAAAGCTGTTTTGAATTTAAGCAAGGATTGAGTTTATTACATAAGTACGTTCGTTTGGCGGATCGAATTAAGCTATTTACTTTATTTCTTGCAGTGGTGTATTGATTTCTATTAAAAACAGAAGGATTTCTTTTAAATTTCTTATAAAAACGCTCTCTTTCATTTACTTGCAACCTAATAGCATTAGTGAACCAAGGGCAATGATTGGACTTAAATTGTTTGGAAACAGTAGGGACGTATGTCTCAAACAGCTCACCAATAAGCGTGTTTAGCAAATACACCTTGCCATTTACATCAGGAGTAGAGTATATCGTGGACCAATTAAGATTAGAACAGCCGAGATAAAGACTGGGATAACAAATGTTGCGAAAGGATCTAAAGGTAATAGTTCTATCGCAGTTGTCTGGAAAAGGTAGCGTACAAAATATAAAATCATGTGTGAAGTCGGAAGGTGAACTCATTTGGTCAAAAACTAACGCGAGATTGAAAACAAGTAGGAAAAGAACCATTCACTATTGAGAGACTACTTTTGTCACACAAGTACGTGAGTAAATTAGATGAGCTTGTATTATCTAATAAATTAACATTAAAATCTCCGCCAACAAGAATGGTTTCATATATATGATTTAAGCTCATCAAAGTGTCTTCTAACTCAGTAATGTTTTCGCTACGAAATTTGGTTGGAGGACAATACACAACAATAAGCAAACACTTAAAGTTATTATGACTCACCTCGACTCCCAAAAACTCCACGTTAGGTTCCTTGGAAAAACATATAATTTTAGATTTCAAAAATTGATTAAGAAACACGCAAACTCCACCCCCAATCCTACCTATGCGATCATTTCTAAAGAGCTTAAAACCAGGAATATGCACCGATTGCGAGAGTACATGGTCGCTTAACCATGATTCAGAGACCATTATAGCGTCGACTTTTGATGTACTAAATATTTCATAAAGAGCTGTGTATTTCGCTCTAACGCTACAAGCATTGAGATGGCAGACTCTGAATCCACTAAACGAACGACACAGAATATTCAGAACGCATCTTATGTTATCAGGATTTGTGTTCATCGCAATAACCAGAAAAATGTTTAGGTACCGACATCAAATTAAAGCAACAAAAATAATTAAAAAGTGATAAAAATATAAAAAAGTAATAAATAAAATTAATAAAATGCCTACTTAAAAATACTGCAGAATGTGTGATTATCGTATGCATGTTAAATCTCAAAAATAAAATAAAAATATGTAAGTAAGTATGTATGTAAGCAAACAAAAGCAAAATATGTAAATGCAAATCACAATAAATCAGTCGTTTACATTTGTTTACAAAAATGCAAACAAACAAAAAAGTTACGAGTGGCTCGATAAGAAGTTAGCAAAAGAGAAATAAAGAAAAAAGAGAAAAAAAAAAACTTAGTCATAAACTGCTACGAAGAACTTGTCACAATTATGTTCTAACCATCGTTTTCAATAGGAACATTATCTGCGGTAACCTGAGCCTGCAACTTGTTGGGGTCAACAATTACATTTTTATTTCCAACTTCAACATTTTCTGTTACAACATTCTCATCAGCAATTGAAACACACAGCTTGTCGAGTTCGGATACACTATTAATACAGCATGGATCAGTCGTAGATGAACGTTTGATACATACTTTACCATTACGAGTGAAGAGAGCGTGCACTCGCAATTTTCTTCTGGTTCGCAACATGACTGCCTTCTTAAAAATGTTGTGATCATGCTTGGTAAGACTCTCATACGCACGTACGAACTTATTGCTCTCAAAACCAAGGTCACTGAGTGCAACGCACTGGTTAGTTTTTTTGTAGTGGACAGCAAAAGCATTAAGCAGACTGTTACGGCTATGCGGGAACAAGAATTTAACAATAACTACACTGTTAGAATTATTATTTGACATTCTAGTTCGAAAGATATGAAAGGGTTCCTGATTGTTGAAATTTAGAACTGCACAGAATCGTTGGAAAATCTCACGTAAGTTTTCATTCTGTTTAAAAGGTATCTCAGATAGCACAAGGTCACCTGCGATATTCTTACGTTCAAGTTCGTTGAAGCGTTGGTTATTCCTGTCACTGACTACGAGAGATTGTTTTTGCAATTTTTCATCAAAATCTTTTCTCACAGTTTCAAGTTTGGCATCAAAAACTGCTTCCAAATCCGTAAGCCTCTTAAAAACAATTTCAACTTCCTTCGAAATTTGTGTCGTAATCTTTTCTTCCAGTGCATCAATCCGTGCATCAAACCTCTCCCAAAGTTCTTCGAATGTCATCAAACTCAGAGAGCCAGCTGCAACAGCAGAGCGCAGCAATCGATCTTGTCCAGTGTTTGATTTCGACATGATAGTTAAAAATAAAAACGTTCAGCAACAATTTTGTGTGTTTGTGTGTAATTTTTTTTTTTTTCGTAATAGTTTATTTTATTAAGTTTTAATTTTTCCCTTTAATGTATTTTAAAGTTCAGTGGCCAGTACAAAATTATTAAATACAAGACTAATAGACTTTAGTAAGATATTTGGCCAAGAATTAAAATTTTTAAAGTCACTTCAGCAGTGTAAAACGATTTATTGCGGAGCAAAATACGCGGCGTTACGTTCTCATTGCTATCATTATTGTTTCATTCATTCATTTTAAACTTCAATTAACACAATGTAAACAAAATGCAAGAGTTAAGAAAAGAAAAAAAAATAGAATTGTCAAATGGACTAGTGAGCGAGAGAGAAATTTCCCATTTCTATTATAAAAATGTTAGCGTGGACAGCGACCCAATGCACTTGCAGATCACTTAATGTTAATGTTATGTTTATCGCATCATATTTTTTCCTTATAATATGAGATCATGGATTCAATAGAACTGTCCCAATATATTCGTAACACTGGAGCAGAGTCCAGATATAAATGCTATTAAAATCTTGTGGAATTATCTGGACGCAAAAGTTCGCCAGCACAATATTTGTTCAAAAACTGAACTGAAAAGGGTATTCATGGAAAATGGGAAAAAATTTATCCGAGCTATTGCGAAAAACTAATTCAAAGGATGCCAAAAGGACTAAACATGACAAATAAAAACAAAATAATGTACACTTATAACTGAACTCATGTAAAAGTTATAATTTTGTTAAGGTGTACGACTTTGGCTTTGGTACTGAATATGCTTGATTTCTGTAACTTTTTATTTTTTTTTTCAAAAATAACGGAAAATTTCAAGTTTGGTTTTTTGTTAAAATTGAAGGATTTAATAGGCTATTTAAAAATGTACTTCAAATTTATTAAGTTATTTTTGCGTACTTAGTTTTGGGGCATCGAAAAAAAATTTGTTTGGTGTACGACTTTGGCTTGGACCTACTGTATATGGTAGGCTTAGACTAAACCATTTTCGTGCAAGGCTTTTCTTTACTTTTCTACATAAATTTTAAGATTTTAAACTAGATTTTTTCTTTCTTTTAATAGCAAATTTTACTTATTTTGGTCCACTTCTCTTTCTACTCACAATTAACTTTAGGGAAATTCTTTTAACAAAATTTAGCGCAATTTTTTCCAATATGCAATTATTATTACTTGAACCACTTTTTCTTATCTTTTTTTTTATGCAAAAATCTTAATTTTTTTATGCAAAATTCTTACTTTTTATGCAAAAATCTTAATATTTTAGGCAAACTTATTATTATTTTTAGGCAAAATTTTAACTATCAAGGCAAAATTAATTATGTTTTTAATCCACCATTTTATATTTTAGCATTAATTTTTCTCAATTTTTTCCAAATTTAATATTAACCAAAATTTTGCTTTTAGAGTTTTTCGTAACAGAAAATTTAACTTCACTTTATGGTTTTTTTTTTTTTTGATATACATATATATTCTATATGTAAAGTTTTTTCACAAACGATTAGCGGGTTTCTCGAAAGGAGAGTTGTTTCGCCTATACAGCGTTCACGATTCTGTTAAAGTAATTGGTTCAATAAAATTAACTTTTTTTGTTTCTTTAACTTTTTAATTTACCTTTTATTTAATATGATGGGTTTTATCATTCGATGTAATCGATAAAAAATGTCCAAGAAAACAAATACTGACGTACAGTCTTGCGTTAAAAAAAATGATTTTTTCAGCGAAATTTCTAAAAATTTTATTTATTTTACTACAGGTTGTCTCTTTAAAATTATATTTACTTTATTACCTGGATAAAGTAATCAATTCCCAAAGATTTTATTTTTATATGTAAATTTTAACTTTACTATGCACAACCGAAGCCAATGATGTCCAGATCCAGAAAGAACGATAGCAGAGTCCATGAGTTCGGATATGGTCATATTAACATGGTTGTTAATGATCATTTGGCTGAGCCGGATATGAATACTTTTTGTACGTACAGTACAATGTTATTAAGTATTTATATAGAAAATTTCATTTTGTGCAATAAAATGCTCAATTTTTTCAACATCAAGATAAAATAAAATTCATAATATTAAAAAACCAAATACCAAATATCACCAATGTTAAACTCGCGTCATTAACTGAGTTTTTATATAAAAAAAATATCTCGCTAAGCTCAAAAAATAAAAAAAAATATGAATATATCGAATCTGCACGTTACAAAAGTTCGAAAGAATGTACGTGTTTATCACTTGAGTTTTAATTTCTATAAACTAAAGTCAATGATTATGTACGTTATTTCCTTAGGAAAACATTTTATGAACAAAAAAAATTCAAGTGTTTCGTTGTACGAGTGTCCTGCCAGTTATAATTAACTCGACTGTATAAAATCATCTTAATAATTTAGCAGCGCTAATTAATTTTGCTTTGTTCTAATGTAACAATATAATCACATTTCGTGGAATAGAAATTTGTACATAGCAAAGAGGGTTTTGCGCATAAAATCAAATTAGAAACATAAACAAGAAACTTCTGGAAGCTTAATTATTAAAAATTAATAATGATTGTAAGAAACAAAATTCCATTTCTATCAAGTACATTTTAAGCTGATTAAGAAGATAATTTAATATTCATCGTCAAGCAACTTAACATTAAATGAAGAGTTGATAATTTAATGCCATATTACAGGAGTATATTAGAATTACCCAAAAAACAAATTTTTTTTTGTTAATAAAATCATAAATACTCACTCGTAACAGTATTAAATTGGACATGGGGAAAGCCATGGGGTGAGTTCAAGGCCTTTTCGGGCGAAAACTTTTTTTGTATTTTTTATAGAATTCAAATAACAGAAAAACTGGAGTATGAAATTCGGAATAGGTCGAACAACCAGAGGGGTCCAAAACTTTGTTTATACTTATATCCTACACCAACGCAATTTGTTGAGCATTATTTACGATAACGCAACCAAAATCCATACATACACTAGGGATAAAAGTTGAGAGCACTGACCAAAAGCTAGGTGAAATTGAACAAGTCGGCGTGGTACCGTCCATATAAGCAAAAAACTTTAAATTCTATGCTGAAAGTATTTGTAAAGATAATCTACCCAAATAACAGATGCTAACGATAGTAAATGTAAACTCTGATCAGAAATTTTGTTGATTCAGAGAAGAGAGCGTGGCAACTTTCATAAACTCAAAGTTTTCAAAATGCTTTTGAGATAATGCAATAACATTTTGCACTGATACTCGGTAAGCCCAATCTCTGAGCAAAAATTAGGCAAACTCGAACAAAAGGGAGTGGCACCTTCTATATAGTAAGTTAGGGTAATGTAGACCATGCGGGTAATGTGGTGCATCCTTTTATTTCTCAAATTAAAGACTGTATGACAAATTGGAAATTTTTTGTCCATATCTAACTAAAAATGAATGATTTTGTAAATATTAAAAAACAAAAGAGAAGTTTTGCACAGAAATTATAAAAAACTAGTAAGGGTGTTACCTTTGGCCTGGCCAAACATTAAATACCCTACACAGCAGTATTTTGAAAATTTTGCTTATATGCGAGGTGCCACGCCCTCTTATCCGAATTCACCCAGTTTTTTCTCAGAGTTTGCATTTATAGTTCTTAAAATTTGAGTGAAATATGGTTGGATTATCTCAAAAAATGTTTTCAGTGGTTTTTTAAATGGGAGGTGCCACGCCCTCTTGTCCGATTTTATCCAGTTTTTGCTTAAAGCTTGCATTTATAGTTCTTAGTGTCAGAGTAAAATTTAGTTTAATTATCTCAAAAAATGCTTTCAATACAGCGTTTTGAAGCTTTTGCTTATATGAGAGGTGCCACGCCCTCTTGTCCGAATTCGCTCAATTTTTGCTTAGAGCTTGCGCTTACAATTCGTAATATTTATATGTGTTTTGGTTTCATTGTCATTAAAAATACTCCAAAAGTTACATTTTGAAGATATTTTTTGTATGGGCGGTTGACCTATTTCGCTCATTTTCAATCCCTAGAGCTAACTTTTTAATTGGGTTTACAAAATTTAAATTTGTTAAAAAGTTTTTCGCCTTAAAATAAACAAAAGCACGTGGGGTTAAATAACCAGAAGGAGAAACAGGCATTTGACGACGGAGGCTGTGTACCAAATTTTATTGAATTATCTTGCTTTGTTTTCCCAAAAAATTTATTTCCTCACACAGCCAGCCAGCCAGCCAGCCAGCCAGCCAGCCAGCCAGCCAGCCAGCCAGCCAGCCAGCCAGCCAGCCAGCCACCCAGCCAGCCACCCAGCCAGCCACCCAGCCAGCCAGCCAGCCAGACAGACGGACATGGCTATATCGACTCAGGAGGTGACGCTGATCAAGAATATATATACTTTTCTATATCTGCCACGCCTCCTTCTCTGCGTTACAAACGGAAGGACAAAGTGAATATACCCTTGGTGTAGGTTATAATTAACCCTAACTTAACTTGTAATGCCTTATTTCCATAGATTTAAATGTTATTATTTTGGTTACATTTTCACAAGCCAATCAATCATAATGACCCTTTTTGTCAAGGAATCGTAAACGTCGCAGCTACTTATAAGATTTGCTTTTAACAAATGCTGCCATTTAAATGCGACATCTTATGAGCTATTTTTTTATTTCATTAAATCGTTATCAACAATTTTGAAAATTTTCACTTGGAAAACTTGTTGCCTGCCACTTGATGCCTTACCACAATATTTCGTGTTCTCAACGTCACTCTTTTGGTTGTTAAAAGCCAAACTATTAAAACTAAGTGAATCTTAATTAGAAAAGTTTTGTCCTACTGTTTGATGCTCGTTTGTTTTTACTTTAAATTGTTCGTGAACTTAGTTTGGCTTTTGCTTTTGCAACTGAAAATAAAACTATTACTTCAATTTATTGTGTATGTACTCATGTATTTTGCCAAAATTTTGTCTTTTAACATTTTTCTTTTTGTAATACTTTGGATCTATGATTTTTTGACTACTTTATTGTAATTAGAAATGTGTGTTGCTGGCAATTTAATATAGAGGGCAGTCTTTGTGACAGGCAGCTGACCCACGCTCAACCTTTAGTTTTGATAGAATTTAATTTTTTTTCGTTTATTTGCCTGTTCAAGGTGAATGGTTTTTGAATCTGTTGATTCCAGAACCTACACAACTTTATGACAACTTAACAAATGCAATGGTTCTTCTTTATAAGTGGAGTAAGTACATTCAAGGTGCACGAGTGATGTCATAATATGAATTGGGTAACATTCTGTTAGAAATAAATAAAATTGAACACTTTCAAAAAAAAAAAAAAAAAATATTCATATGCAAATTTCACTGGACTATATCTCCTAAGCTAAAAGTAGTAATTACAAAATCATTCGATAGGAAATTTTCTGCTCTACATTTGTGCATTTAGAGAAAATAATTGTGACGTAATATTGTAGCTTCTATAAAAATGACATTGAAACTGTTTTCGTACGTCTTATAACTCAGGAGATATCCTAATTCATAAATTGAAAAAAATTTCTAAATTGTACATGCCGCTTATGACAGTTATGTGTTGAGCTTAAAATTACGATAACTCATGAAAATACGTTTTTATAGGAAATTACTTGCACTGCAAGCTACATATTGTTCTTTCTCGTATGACCTATAGTTAAGGAGATATTTTTTCAACAAACCTAAAATTTAGAAAAAAAATCGTTTTTTCAAAATACCTCAAAAACGGTTCGTCCACGGAGAGAATTTTGAGCTGAAAACAACCAATCAATTTTGGGAGTGATTTTCAGCTTGTCCATAATTTTCTTGATATCAAGTAATAATGTGATTGTTCATCAAAAAAGTGAATATGCCCATTTGAACTCAATTCAATTCAATGTAGCAAAAATGTCCAAAGACACCTCAGTACACCGTAACATCTCATTATGGGATGTATTTACTCTATTATAAATACCCATTTCGGCTGTCGAGCAGGAATTATTTAAGCAGTAGTTGACATAGTCATATTGAGAATCATAAACACACAGAATAAACACAAATGAAAATTTATTTTTTGATAAACAATCACAAAAGAGCTTGAATTAAGCAAAAAATGGGCTTATTTATTTTTTTTTGATAAACAAGTACAAAATGGCATGAGTACAATGCATTGAGTACAATAGGTCTTAATAATCAAAATTTATATTATACCCAAATGCGAGCTTGAATTGCGAACAAGTTGGGCGTATTTTGGGATGATTTTATGCTTAATTCTGAATATTTAATTTAAGAACGATTTGAGCTAGATTTTAGAACATTTTTTTCTCTCCGTGTCCTAGAAAAAAAAAATTGTGCATGCATTTCGTAGAGCGTTCAATTCCCTATAAGGGTCTCTTGAAATTGTTTTTTCGTCAGACTACTCCTTCATAAGATATCGCGACTTGAAAATCATTAAAAATTAAAAATAGTAGTGCGCATAGTACAATGTTCAATTTTGAATGATTTTAAAGACGCAATATCTCATGAACTGTAAGTCGGACGAAAAAACAGTTTGAATACATCCTAATAGGGAATTGAACTTTCTACAAAATGCGAGAATTTTTTTTTTCTAGGACGAGCCGTTTTGGAGGCATTCTGAAAAAAAAGGTTTTTTTCAAAAATTTCTGGTTTGTTAAAAAAATATCTCCTTAACTATAGGTTATACAAAAAAAAAAACAACATGTAGTTTGAAGTGCAGGTAATTCCCTATAAATAGGTATTTTCACTATAAGCGTGTGACTCACCCTTCATGATTTAAGCACAACTCATAACTGTGCCTATTCATAAGCGGCATGCATAATTTACAAATTTTTTTCAAATTTTGAATTAGGATACCTATCTCCTGAGTTATAAGACGTACGAAAACAGTTTCAAGGTCGTTTTTATAGAAAATTTTATAAGCTTAAAAATTGCCTCACAATATTTTTCTCTTAACATAACCGTTAAGGAGATAACTGATTTTGGACGCCATTTTTCAAATATGTCGGCGCGAGCGAACACGACTCGAGGTAGCAAAGTTGAAATTCTGAAAGGGCACATCGAAATCTATAAAATAACCCATTTTCAAGAATCCTGCAATACTTTCCAGGTAAAACTACCAAATGACTTAACTATGTTTCAATTGCTTTCTTCCTCACTTTCTTCTAATTCCTACTACTTGTCATATTGCCACAATGACACTTGACGCATGCAACAGAACAAATAACTTTTTTTTTCCGCAGCCATAAGAACTTTTACACAGTGTCCAACATGAACAAGAAGTTACGTCTATTATGCCTTAAGGAGCAGAAGTTAGATCCATTTTTACAGGACATAAGTAGTTCATTTTCATTTGTTTGCCATCCCCATTGTTCTGGGTTTAAGTCGTTAACACCTATCCATGTGTGAATCTGATACTATATTATCATATATGTACAATGTGCACTTTTTTTAGATGTTGTGTAAAAGCATCTAAAGTTGAAGGCAACACCTGTTTCTTCTTTTCTCCTTGTATTTTTTTTGTATCTGTGGTTTTAATTTTTTTTAGTGTTCTTTTTATTACAAAAGAATGTCTTATTATTTTTAATTTTGCGGATCATCATGAGGAAAAGCTTGATTCGCAGTTATACATCACGTAAAAGACATTTTAGACCAGCTGGCAGTAATTCTTCAACCGAAGTCACCGGTGTTTAAATATTCTTCTTAATTTAATTTATTATAAACGCAAACCACTCAAGGCATGCAAAAATAAAAAAATTTTTCTGAAGTTTTATTATTTCTCATTAAAAGGTTTGGTTCAAAAAATGTTACTGTCTTGTGTTTTGCCGCTACTTTTTATAGCCTACACCCGGGGTATATTCACTTTGTCCTTCCGTTTTTAACGCAAAGAAGGACGCGTAGCAAATAAAGAAAAGAATATATATTCTTGATCAGCGTCATCTCCTGAGTCGATATAGCCATGTCCGTCTATCTGGCTGGCTGGCTGTGTGTGGAAAAACATTTTTTGGGAAAACTGAGCAAGATAATTCAATAATTTTGGAAGACTGCCTTCGTCGTCAAAGTAATAAGCTCGTGGAATTGAAAAAGAATGAAATCGGTCAACGAACACGCCTACCGCTCATACAAAAAATGTATTTTAAATTTAACTTTTGGAGTATTTTTCACGACAATGCAACCAAAATACACATAAATACTACGAATGGTTAGCGCAAGCTCTGAGCAAAAACCGGGCGAATTCGGACAAGAGGGCGTAGCACCTCCCATTTAAGCAAAATTTTCAAAATACTGCAGTATAGGGTATTTAATGTTTGGCCAGGATAAAGGTTACACCCTTACTTATTACTGTTAACCCATTAGAACGTGCTCCTTGTGAACCGTTTTGAATGAAACTTCAGATCTTGGCTAATGATAACATCCTGATTTCAAAAATGCTATTGGAGTTACCTGTGCTTTTATAGGTCCGAGTGCCATATGGCACTCATGACACAAACAGGGGGTCATCACTTTGCTTAAGTTCAAAGTTTTATTTTCAAACCAAGAAGATTTTTTTATTGACAAAGTTTTGAAATGAATTATAAATAGCTAACCAATTTATAATAATCCTGGCGAGTTCATCCTCTGGGATGGGGAAAAAAGACCGTGTATTATTTCTTGGAAGACCTTTTTTTAGTAAGAAACAGAAGCTTGGAATATTTTCTTCCGCTAAACGTGCCTGCAATATTGTATTCGTGACGTTTCAGATTGACACGCTCATAAAAAGATAATCAATATGTAGGCAATATGGTCAGATATTAATAGATTCAATCTAAAACTTTTACCCCCTGTTTGTGTAACGAGTGACACATGGCACTTTCATTTTATTTGCTTGAATATCTGGCTCAAAACTTCTTAGTAGTGTTTTGGAAGTACATATAACTGTTCAAAAGTCAGAATCAGTTTCTTTCCAATGTTGCATTGTTGTTATTAAATAAAATTTTATGACTTTTTAGTTGCCATCATAAATGCATATTTTGCACATTACGTGCTAGCAGTGATGCATTTTGAATCAAAAGTAGAAAGCACTGTTGCAAGTGCCATATGGCACCCATGAAACCTAATGGGTCAATAAATAATATTCTTCGTTAGGTGGAGTCAAGCTGGTTAAAATAATCAAGATACCTATAGCTTCAGCAACCACCATCATTTGTTTACCAGGAAAATGTGAATTATGTATTATCATTTGCCGCATGGGAGATGCCACGATACAGGCGTATTGATTATTTTGGGACTCCTATACCGATGCAGAATTGCATAATAAATCACAAAACCATCTAGAAACAGTAATATGTTATATAGTTTTAAAGCAAAATTAGGGATTTTACGGAATCGCCCATGTAACCACATACATATTTTCAGGCGACCAATCTTTTTTTGGCCCTATGCTCCTCCTAGGAGTTAATCTTTTAATTAGAAATAAAATCTTGAATTGACTATTTCACAATTTGGTGGTTTGCTCAAAAAGCAACTGTTTTGATGAGTATATATATTCATATTGCCATAAGTCATAAAATTTCAGCTGTTAGTGAAAAATTCTGATATACGAACTGTTTTCCATAAAAATTTTAGTGAAAAATCAATCCGAAAAAACCACCAAACTTTTAATATTTTGCAGAGAAAAATTTAAATGCAGGTAATACTTGTATTAATATAAGTTTTTCGTTGTTTTTTTTTTTTGGGATTTAGCCTACAGCGCACATATTCATATAGAATTTGTTTTTTGCATACATACATATGTATGTATGTATATGTGACATTTTTGTTTCATATATATAACTACAACTACGCATCGATTCCATTCAATTTAAGTTTTGCCACTGTACGTGACAGTATTTTTGTCTTACATATATTTGGAGCAGCATTTGCATAAAAAATCTCATTGGTAACTGGTGTACTGGAGTAGTGACAGGAATTCCCTGCAGCAATTTTGTTACCTTTGTCTAATACTTTGAAACCGTTTTCACTTGAAATTCAATGCGTTAAGCGTATGCAAATTTTGTTGCTATTGGTAAAATGCTTTTAGTTGGTGTTAAAAGTGTCAAACCAGTCATCCACAGGCACATGATACGGCAATATGAATGCAGTACCCTTTTTGTTTGGCCAAAATAAGCAATACAAAAAAATAAGTGAAAAAAATGATTTTTTGAATTTATAAAACTAATATCAAGTAAAACTGAGTTGATCAGATTAAAGAATTTCCCTATACTCATACTGCATTAAAATAGTTCGTATCTTTTCATGTCGGAGCATTGAATAAATCTTTAAATTTCTTATGCGAGCTAACCTTCACTTTGCAGTGCCCATACTATGCGTAATTTTAGTAGGAACAAGGAGCGAATAAGGTGTTAAAATTTCCAATCGTTAAAA
Source organism: Calliopum simillimum (assembly GCA_951812925.1). NCBI lineage: Eukaryota > Metazoa > Arthropoda > Insecta > Diptera > Lauxaniidae > Calliopum > Calliopum simillimum. Next base: position 55,957,590 of record OX638368.1, read on the forward strand.
CATCAATCCTTGTATGTTAGACAGGGTTGAAATTTAGATTCATCCCGAAACCGACTCAGAAGTTAGAAGGACTCTTAAAACGGATATCTGCATAATTTTTTTTTTTTCATTCTGAGAAAAACCAATGGAGCACTTTTGATTCTACTGAAGGCCCATTTTGGCTAAAAAAACATGTGTTTTGGTCATAACTCTTTTTTCATTACAAAATGGATACCCAAGGGTGCTTAAGAAAGAAAGACTATGTTCTTACAAAAATTTTGGTGTTTAAAAATTATACATTTTTTTGCGGGTTTTCACGTCCCAAAATCGATTTTTTTACGTTTTTCAATTACGCGGTCGGAAAAACGATTTTTTGCTCAGAAGCAAGTTATCTAATGAAAAAAGTGTAGAGTAAAGTTGGGTAATGTGGAAGGGGTGTCTAATGTGGAAGGGCATCTTATTTTTATAAGTTATGAGTTTTTGGCAAATACTGCTTCACGTACAGTTACGATTGGTTACGATGGACGGGACATTTCGTAGAGATATACTGATAGAAAGTGCTAATTTAGAGGTATGAACCGCGATATTGTTTTTTCTTTTATAGGAGTATATTTTCAGATTAACAAGCGATATATTAGTCTACATATAAGCCTATAACGAAGCCTGTGTTCCGAAGAATTGGCGCAGAAAATTTGGGATGGACGGGACACAAAAAATCTATTGCTTTTTGGACGAATTTTCGGTCTCATATTTCTACGAAATGACTTAAACTGGGTTAACAAAGTAAATGTATACTTATTATTCATGCTTCATATTTTCAAGAAATGCTTAAAAAATTTTGGGAGCATTGTAAACAAATTAATTATGAACGAAATTGTGTGGGATGGACGGACGGGATGGACAGGACAAAATTTTAACAAAAAATAATTGTACCAAAATTTATTATAAATTTGTTGCTCACGAACATATAACATTTGAGTTGCTTGGATTCAATATTGGGAAGTGCATCAACAATAGACTGATTCAAAAAAAAATTTTTTTTTTGAAAAACCACTTTTACCCCAAAAAATATGAAAGCTGGTGTCAAACAAGTGAGCCGAAACTTTTAAATTTTTTTTCAAGGTCATTTAGAGATCGCGCAACGTCGATTAATGCAAAATCTTGGCTTGATGCGGTTTTTTTTTATTGCGATCTCAAAAATGCTTGGAATCAGTTGTATATCTCAAATTTTTTGTCTTGAATCAAAGTATATAAAAAAATTAAATCTTGTACCTAAAATCAACCACAAGTAATTTGTTTTAGCTAAAATACATGCAAAAATCGTGTTTTCGAAATTTCACCCTTCTGTAAAACTCTAAATCTTAATTTCGGATGAAACTTGTTATTCCAAGGACACCACGATATCACGCAATAAACAATTCACTTTAGCATCTCAACCCATTATATGCTGTTTTTATGGGTCTTTTTGACCCCTGTTTTCCTTCCAACAACTTAGTTATAATGGGTTAGTGTGTTATACAAAAATATTCTACGGAGAATTTCATTGGGGGTCTCCAAAGCCGAAAAATGTTTAAAACTTAAGAATAATGCGTAAAATACGTAATAAAATGCAATAATTAAAAAGTTGTAAAATTATAAATAATTTGGGATGGACGGGACAGATTTCGTAGTATAACTAAATCTTGCAGTGACTAACTTTAATATCATATCATGACAAAAAAATGTTGTGTGCTATCCTTACTTACATATAACGGAATCCTATTTTGAAGAAACCTTTTTTACAGTAATGATGATAAAAAAGTGCTTATTTTGGGATGGACGGGACAAAAACCAGGTTCCTACTAGTATTTGGTCAGACTAAGGAAAGATTGCATTAATTTAATTAAATTTATCAACGAGGACATAGATAACAAAATAATTAATATCACTAAATAATTAAAATGACATTTGCGGCTTTTGTTTTTTCATGGGCAACTGTGCAACATAAGAGATTTTTTCATATAAAAATAATATTTTGAGTTGGCTTAGTAAAATGTTAATTAATTTACCTTAGGCGATTATCAAAGGCAAAAAAAAAATGTTTGTAATACTTAGGGAAATAGCCAATAAGTTGATGAAAAAAAATTTGCAATTTGACAGGTTTTAAATTTTCCACAATAGAAAAATTTGCCGTGGAATGGCCGCGATACGACTTTTTTCTTTCAAATTTCGGAGTAGCGATTGAAAAAAATTTAATTTTCACTCATTCGTGTGCTTAATCTTCAATCTTAGAAATATGAATTTTATGTAAGTTGTGGTAGTTGTTTTTGCCCAAACATTTTTTTCGTTAGATGCCCTGCTTTTGAGTAAAAAATCGTTTTTTTCGTCCGCATAATTGAAAAACGTAAATCCCCAAAAAAAATTTATAATTTAAAACGCCAAAATTTTTCTAAAAGTTTTCTAAGAATACAGTCTTTATCACGGTGCTTGTGGGAGAATTTAAATCAAATTTTGATGTACCTCGGATTTTTTGTAAATTCTTATTATACTTAGACGTCAAAAGAATTTATTCTATGCAAAAATTAAAATTATAGAGGTGGCGCTTTTTTAATAAAACGATAAAAATCGAAATTAAAGATAAATAAGTGGTTTCACGTATTGTAGTTAAAAGGATTTTATTGATAATAACAAGTATAAAAAAACAATACAATCAAATTTTTTTCCAGATTCTGTTTACTTATCGTTCAAATGATGTATAAAAATATTTCCACCCGTGACTCCTCGACTAAATTTTGAGATACACCTAATTCTGTTTTTACACGGTAGATTGGTTCCAGAAAAAACCGTGTAGAAAAAAACCGTTTAAAAAAAGACATTGATCTTATACAAAAATAGGTGATTGGTTCCTCATCTTTAAAACCTATTAAGATTAGTGAAAAATGAAAAAACTACAAAATTTGTCTATAAAAAATGTCTTTACCAAGCACGTTCACAAAATATTAACACTTTTCAAATTTGCTTTTATGCACAATAAGGGAATTTCCCTAAATTTGTGATATCTGCCGTAAAATTATAATAAGACGCAACTCATTTTCATAGTTTTGAGAAAATCAAAATTTTATTTTTATTCAGAAAAGGCAGCCACTTCTCTTTCTTAAAAATTTTTTTTATTTTTCATCTTTTTTGTATGGAGTTACTGCCTTTTATGATTTTAATTATGAAAAATATGAAAACAGGGTGTAATGTTTACATTTCTCTATTTGCCATTTGCAAGAGAAGTGGAAAACGCAAAAAATTGGCGATTGGACTAAAATATAGATAAAAAATTGCTTAATCCGATGGGGAAATAAAGTTTGAAATGCCGTAACTTAGGTTGCGGCCTTATATTTTTTACGGCAGATATGAACACATTTCGCAAAAATTAAATCTGACAAATAAAATTTAATCCCAAAAAATTTTGAATCGTGCTAAATGGAATAAAATCGTGTTAAAATATTTTTAAAAAAATATTTTCAAACCGTGTTAAATCAAAACCGTGTAAAAAAAGACCGTGTAAAAACAGAATTAAGTGTAATCCCTTTTCCAATTGGGGCTTTTTTCCATACAAAAAATAAATTTTTTTTTTTTAACTACATCAAACCAAAATCAAAATAATCACATTCGATGTGCTTTGCGATGTTACACGCGAATCCGACCTCAGAATCGCTCTATCGTGTATAGTTTTTGAGATATTCTAATCTAAAAACCGAAAAAAGTCGTTTTTTGCCATGTTTTGAAGCCATATAACTATGTAACATATCATTTATTCGTTAGAAGTGGTTAAAGTTCTTGAAAGTAACGATCTTTTCCTTTAAAATCTAATTTAAATTATGTTTATATCTTCATGCTTCTAAGAGGTATCGCAGACCGAAATATTGGCTAAACGGGTTTTTTGCACTTTTGTGTCTATTTAGGTTAGGATATCTTTGAGAAAAAAAAAGATATCAACATAATTTAAATTAGGTTTTAAAGGCAAAGATTAGGACTTTAAAGTTGTGCACCAGATTTAACGAAACTAAAATTTCTTTCACATTTTAAGCATGTTTAACGAATCGACCATTTTAAAATTAAGCCGTATGGCATACACGTAACAACAACACTCGGGGTGTCAAACGGCTGAATTTACAAGTAGTCGGTTCGTTGAACATGTTTAAAATGTGAAAGAAATTTTAATTTCGTTAAGTCTGGTAAGCAACTTTAAAGTCCTAATCTTTGCCTTTAAAACCTAATTTAAATTATGTTTATTTTTTTTTTTTTCCTCAAATATATCCTAACCTAAAAAGACACAAAAGTGTAAAAAACCCGTTTAGCCAATATTTCGGTCTACGATACCTCTTAGAAGCATGAAGATATAAACATAATTTAAATTAGATTTTAAAGGAAAAGATCATGGCTTTCAAGTACTTTAACCACATTTAACGAATAAATGATATGTTACATAGTAATATAGCTTCAAAATATGGCAAAAAACGACTTTTTTCGGTATTAAGATTAGAATATCTCAAAAAACTATACACGATAGAGCGATTCTGAGGTCGGATTCACGTGTAGCATCGCAAAACACATCGAATGTGATTATTTTGATTTTGGTTTAATGTAGTTAAATAAAAAATTTTATTTTTTGTATGGGAAAATGCTCCAATTGGAAAAGGGAGGAGTCGAGGAGTCACGGGTGGAAATATTTTTAAACATCATTTGAACGATAAGTAAACAGAATCTGGAAAAAAATTTAATTGTATTGTTTTTTTATACTTGTTATTATCAATAAAATCCATTTAACTACGTTAAACCACTTATTTATCTTTAATTTCGATTTTTATCGTTTTATTAAAAAAGCGCCACCTCTATAATTTTATTTTTTGGATAGAATAACTTCTTTTGACATCTATAATAAGAATTTACAAAAAAATCCGAGGTACATCAAAATTTGATTTAAATTCTCCTACAAGCACCGTGTTATTTCTAAAGCTTGGGTATCCATTTTCTAATGAAAAAAAGTTATGACTAAAAAACATGTTTTTTTTTTAGACAAAATGGGCCTTCAGTAGAATCAAAAGTGCACCATTGGTTTTTCTCGGAAAAAAAAAATGCAGTTCTCAATGTGCACAAAATCGGATGAGGATCCGTTTCGAACACGTTACGAGTTCAAAAAGGGATAAAAAACGTAATCCGCGGTAACGGATCCATTTCGAACCCGTAACGTACACCAAAAACATTATCAAAAACAATTTGTTTTTAATAAAACACAAAACAATTTGTTTTTAATAATGTTAATACTGTGTTTAAATAAAAAAAAAAAAAAACATTTTGAAGCGCTTATTAGCGATTAAAAAAAATAAATAAAAAGAAAAAAAATTATCGATCCGCCTATGGTAGGATTCCAACACGGGTATTTCCACAGTGCGAACCCGTTTCGAATCCGAAACGAATGTAAAAACGAATTCAAAACGGATTCGCTTTTAAAAATGTTCCCAGTGTGCCAGACGGTTCATATCTTCGCTTTTTTACCCGTTACGGATCAGTAACGGATCCGTAACGGATAAAAAAGCAGAGATTTGAACCGTCTGGCACACTGGGTTAATACTGTTATTTACAGAAAAAAACCGTTTTGACAATTAAAAAAAGATAAAAAGAAAAAAAAAGGAAGAAAAATAAAGGATAAAAATCCACCTGTGGTAGGATTCGAACCTTGGTGAATCCGTTTCGAATCCGTAAATACTTCAAATACGAACTCAAAACGGATTTGCTTTAAAGTATGTTAATGATGTCAAAAAAACCATTTTTGATTTGTTTTTTTTTTATTATTTTATTTTATTGCGTACGATTTTTTGTAAACTTTTCAAACTCTGTTTTCGATTCCAAATTTGAGTATGTAATATTTTTTATCAACAGAAATTTTTTCAATATACGAACTTTAAATCTCAACATCAGGTAAGTCTACATCAGAAAAGTCTACATCATATCGGTCAATGCCTAGTTGTCTAACGTCTCGTGTATGAAAAGTGATACTCCGGGAGTCTGGGTTTGCCTCTCGGCCGGACTAGTATTTTTTTTTTTAATTAAAAATAAGCGCTTCACCATTTTTCTTTTTTTTTTAAAAGCAACATTAACATTATTAAAAGCGAATTCGTTTTGAATTCGTTTTTGATGTACGTTACGGGTTCGAAACGAATCCATAAAAGAAGAAAAACGATTCGCCGTTTTTTTTTGAATTCCTCCCGCAAACGGATCCTTAACGGATTCCGTAACGGATAAAAAGTACGAAAATATGAACCCGTTACGGATTCGAAACGAGTCCGTTTGGCAAACTGGGTTATCTTTATTAAGAGTCTTTCTTATTTTTGAGTCGGTTTCGGGACTTTTTTTTTTTTTTGCTTCATACAAAATCAAACCGTTCTATTATACTTATGTCTACTTAATAACTCCAAAAGTAAGGATATAGCGAATGTAGATATTTTCAAATGTGTTCATTTCGGAATGAATCAAATATAATTCTGTTTTCGTCAACGTATTTTTATGACATTTAAGTGATTATTCATATCAGTTTAATGAAATGTTAATTTCAATTCTATTTTTTTTTTTTTTTTCAACTATAAAGAGAAAAAGAAAAAAAAAAAAGGTTTGGTTCATTAACTGTACAACATTTTCCACTTTATTTAAAGGGTTTTCTTCTAAGCCGGAAGCTTAATCCATTAATTGTTAGGTGTTTCCTTTTGTTAAGCTCATTTGGTTTTTTAATTGCCGAGGGTTTCAATTGTTCAGATTGAAAGTAAAATTGAAAAAAAAAAAAATAAAAAGATTTGTGAAGCCAAATTTGCGTATGATAGAAAAATACGCCTTCTGGAGAAATGTGATGAATTGCTATGAAAATGATTGATTGTACAATTGTTATTTATCAAAACCGTTAAATTCAGATATTAAATTTTTCTTATTTACAGTTTCTTTATGTAAATCGATTTCTGTAAATTATCAAGCTTAAAATAAGTTAAATATTTTTCCCGCATTTAAAACTCTTTTTAGAAAAGTCATTATTAACGATAAATCTTTACATAAAACTAAAGATGTGCCATGCAGTGTTCACTTAGATACAATTTGAATCCGAGCAATTTTAGAACTGATATATTTAACCGCGATATTTTAAAAATAATTAATATTTAAAAAAAGGAAAGTCAATCAATAAAGAAAAAAATTAATGCAATAAATTATGTTAAGAACAGAGCCTTTCCGCTTAAAGCGCTCGGGTTCAAATTTCTCGTGCGCCTTTTTTGATGCTTTTAAGTTTGAGTAGTTTTAATTTTTAATGGGGAGTAAAAAAAAACAATAGGTATTTGTAACATGTAGAATTATATTTAAGTAAAAAAAAATGTATCTCAGGGTGGGTCAATTTGCAAGTCGACCCCGGTTACCCCCTCATGTGAATGTTCATTCAATTCTAAAGATAAATGCCTAAGTTATCGTACCTCTATGTTCAACTTTAGTTCGGCTGCATTTTCGATTGAAAATTTTACCTTGCATTTCATTTTTTTGTTTTGTTTTTATACATTTTGAAAATTCTTATAAATTAAATTAATGTCATTATATGGATAAGCTGGTATTCTGTAAGATATGAACAAAATTGGGTTTTGTTTTTTAATGAAAAGTTTACTTGATGGTGTGAAATTGATGGTATGGCATTATGGCATTTTGTCTCTATAAAAATTTTCAAACTGTTGTATAAACAATTTTAATGAAAATTTAGAAACTACCCCTGGAAACAAGAATTAATATGTGATATGCCGTTATATTGGGAAAACTCGTTGAAGGGCGTGGTACCGCCCACAAAAATAAAATACGGTATAAAAAGAAAACTACTAAAGCATTTATTCTGAAATTAACTGTGGGGAGCCTACTTGCTATTATGCATACGGTGACCATGTCTGTTTGAGCAAAATCGGGGACAAAACGAAATTTGTGCAATAAAAACCGGGGACAATCGGGGACAGTTAGAGGAAAATCGAGGACAAATAAATTTTGGAGCAAACAATGACTGATGAGCAAAAACAAAAGATTTTCACTGCAAAATGTAAGCTGCTTAAAAGCATACCTACGCACGTGGTCATCAACGGTACGATTTCATACGTGAATTTCAAAATGAAAACATTATTTATTGCTAGTAAATAAAAACATTTATTACTAGAACAATAAAATACTGAATTCCTTAGTGTTAAATAACGAAAAACAAAAATAATCTTCAGTTCATATTAAAAAAAAAAGAACAATTATAATGAATCAAGTCGTGAATTTGGAAAACTAGTTTCAAAGTGAAAAAAAAAAGATAACTTAGATAACAAGAGATAACTTAACAGTTATTAGCTTTAGGAAAAAAAAACATCGGATTTGAAGAACTAAATTTTTAAGACTCCTAAACATTTTGAAAAATCTAACATGGGACATTTTTGAAATTCACAATTGTCATTAAATAAACGCAATTAAAATTATATTTATTTTACTAAATTAATTATAATTGAAAAATTGCATGAAATTAATCCGTTCCTTGATTTGTCATAATTATGTGTTAGAAAAATGCATTGATAGATTTATATGTAAAATCGATCTTTGCAAATATATGACTAAAAGTTCAATTAAATAAAAAATCAATTTTCAATATAAAATGTCATTAAGTAACACACTTAAAAAAAAAAATTCTTAAAAGTTATTTGGGAGAACACGCCCTGATAAGGTGGAAACACCTGCAATCGGTATTGAATTTGTTCCAAAGGAACAACTATACCAAATATCAATAAATAACACAAAACAACAATTATGATATATCAATACGTATTAACACACAAATAAAACTGGCAAAAAGTCGGCTTCGCAGCCGGGCAAGGCTGGTGCAGTGGTAACGACTTCTGCTACCAACCTGGAGATCCTTGGTTCGTCTCCCGCCCAGACCAAAAACACAAAAAAGTTTTCAAACTTGCAATTTTTCAATTATAATTAATTTAGTAAAATAAATATAATTATAATTACAACAAAAATAGTCTGATGAGTCTTTGTGGCGAAAGACGAAACATATGTCACTATAGCCGTGTTTTTAATCCGTTCCTTGATTTGTCATAATTATGTGTTAGAAAAATGCATTGATAGATTTATATGTAAAATCGATCTTTGCAAATATATGACTAAAAGTTCAATTAAATAAAAAATCAATTTTCAATATAAAATGTCATTAAGTAACACACTTAAAAAAAAAAAAAATTCTTATAAATAAACGCATTTTATAAACTTAAGTCAAAGTATCTGGAGACCGATCCCAGCTCAGTCAACAATCTGATCTTATTATTTTAGTCGATGTATTCATTCATAGCTATTTTTTGTTATGAAACTCGTACCTTTTCACCTCTAATGGTTATAATTTCAAAATGATAAATTAACCGATGAGAATAATAATAACAAAAAACTCGGAAAGTATCGAATGGTATAGAAAAATATCAAAAACTAAATTTTTTTTTGTTGTGAAATAGAATGCCCTTAAATAAATAAATGGGATATACCACGCACCCAAAATATTTCGTCTTTTGAATGGGGGCTGAAATATCTTATCATCAAAGGATCATAACTCGGAAAATAAGATTCCTATTGGAAAAATCCGAATATACTTTGATAAGGAGGAGCGTGGCTATTTGATGCTATTAATAAAAAAGAATTTTACCTTTTCTTGTAGCTACGCTGTAAGATTGAACACAGCGTTTTCTTCAACTTCAAGTAAGAATATTTCAAAATCCTGCAGGTATAATGACAGTTCTACTGATGAAGACGGATTCAGCGTCAAAAAGTGCATAAGACTGCATGTAAGAATAAAAATTTCATTCCATTTTTTTTGTGACTGAGTTATTAACCAAAATTATAACTTTGATAAAAAGTGGGAGTGGCAATTATTGAACAAAGCTACTTTTCGTTATGCTTGAGATACTTATTATCCAGATCCGTGTACCAAATTTCATCAAAATATGTCGTACCATTTGCGAGAAATAGCATTTAATGTATTTTACGTTTATGGGAATTTCGCCTACTTTCAGTTTGTAGGTGCCTAAGAGCAAGTAGACTCCCTGCAGTTAAATTCAGAAAGATTTTTAACACGTACTATATTTTTGTGGGCAGTGCCACGCCCTTCCATGAGTTTTCTCAATATAACGGAATATCACATATTAATACTTGTTTTCAGGGGTACAATCTCTTAAATTGTCATTAAAATTGTTGGAGTCGTTTTTGAGTAATATTGAATAAAAATTTTCAATGGTTAAAAAGGGGGTGTGGTACTTCTTCGATACCGCCCACTTTTCGGTTATAACAAGCAGTACCTACACACGAAATTTCATTAAAATATCTTGCAACATTTGCGAGAAATAGCATTTAACGTATTTTGCTTGAATGGGAGGTTCCACGCGCAACGGCGATATTTCACCCATCTTCAAATCAGAGATGCTCTGTAGCAATTAGGCTCCTGACACTTAATTTCAAAATGTTTGCTTTATTAGTTTTCTTTTTATAGTGTTTTATATTTTTGTGGGCGGTGCCACGCCCTTCAACGAGTTTTCCCAATATAGTGGTGTATTACATATTAATCCTTGTTTTCAGAGGTAACATCTCCTAAATTTTCATTAAAATTGTTGGAGTCGTTTTCGAGTAATATTGAATCAAAACTTTCAAGGGCTGAAAAGTGGGCGTGGCACTTCTTTGATCCCGCCCACTTTTGTCTGTTACAAGGTATTATTAAGCCGTACACACTTACCAAATTTCATCTAAATATCTTGAATAGTTTGCGAGTTATGACTAAATCAAATTTGAAATTTAGGGCAGTGCCACGCCCCCTGGTGAGTGTTTACAAAGTTCAAACCTAGCTCATTCTTTATTGTATGCTAGTATCTAACTTCATTCCAAGTTTCATTAAAATCGCAGTAGCCGTTTTCGAGAAAAAATATTGGCACAGAAATAAGTACAAAAAACAAACAAAAAAACAAACAAACATACAATTTTAGCTCGTATAAGAAGAGAAGATAATCACAATTCAGTCTTTTTTTATACTTGTATGTACTACCATAAACTTGGAGCCGATTTTACAATGTTCAGTTAAGCCTAAGCTTTAGCTGGCGCTTAGACATTAAATTTTATACAAAACTATATCTATCTGCAAGTTGAGTTTTTACCAACGGCCCTCAGAACTTTGTGACAGAAGAAATTTTTTTCAAAATGTCTTCGTGTATGTATGTATGTATTCTCCTTTAACTCCTAGGAGGAGCATAGGGCCAATATGAAATCTCTTCATTTGTCACGATCCCTTGCGATGACTTTGATCTCTTCCCACGATTTTCCCGATTCTTGGATTTCCTTTTCCAACGACCTTTTCCAGTTGGTTTTGGGTCTACCACGTCCTCTACTGCCTTGTGGATTCCACTCAAGGGCCTGGCGACAAACTTCGCTGTGTGGTTTCCGGAGAGTGTGACCAATCCATCCCCATTTGCGCAGCTTGATCTCGTTTGCTATAGCCTTCTGTTTGCATTTTTGATGTAGCTCGGCATTTGATATAGTGCGAGGCCACCAAACCTTTAGTATACGCCTTAAGCATTTGTTGACGAATACTTGCAGCTTGTTTGTTAGTTGTTCAGTAACAAGCCATGTTTCGCACCCATATAACAAAACCGATTTCACATTCGAATCAAAAATGCGCACTCTCGTTTTGGTGGATATAACGGATGAAGACCATATGTTGTTCAGTTGAGCAAACGCGCCTTTTGCTTTTGCTATTCTTGAGTTGATATCCTCTTTTGCTCCACCATCCATGGAGATAATGCTGCCTAGATACGTGAAGCTATCGACGTTTCCGATGTCATCACTGCCAGCTTTAAACGTGATGTCATTGCTTGCGTTTAGCTTCATGCTTTTAGTCTTGGATACGTTGATTTTTAGGCCGGCCTTTTGTGATTCCAAGACAAGGTCTTCAATTTTGCTTTGCATATCTGAATGTTTGGACGATAAGAGGCAGATGTCGTCAGCGTAGTCGAGATCTTCCAGATGTTCGAAAAAGTTCCATTGGATACCCCTTTTGGCCTTATTGAGAGCTTAATCTAGGATATCGTCAAGAACGATAAGGAAGAGTGATGGTGATAGTAAACACCCCTGCCGTACGCCTGAATTAGTGGTGAATGTCGGTGACAACAACCCGTTGTGTAACACACTGCATTTAAAGCCTTCATATTGTGCACGTACTAAGTTTATGGCCTTTGCGGCAATACCTCTTCGTTGCAGAATACCTCTTCGTTGCAGAATACCTCTTCTTTAAACTCGAGACAGTTTAAATTATAATTACATTTTGTAATTAAAATAGATTTAAGTAGCTTTAATGAGAGCAGTTATTTTTCTCTGGTTCACGTGTTATTCATGATGGAAAAAATCCTTTCCGTAGAAGCATTTGACTCTGCCAAGCACAAGCTAAACTCAACTATTTTTACAATGTTGGTGGAACAAATTTGTTTTTCGGAGAAATAAGTAAAAATTTCAACCCATTTTTGAACCACTGTTTTTCCTATTTCTAACCATTCCTGAATTTTGCAAGTATTTAAAAAAGTTTTTACGCAATTGAACTCGTCGAATAACACTGCGTCACTAATTTTAATATCACATCGCTTTTACGAAGAATCATCCAATTCAAAACTTTTAATTCTTTAAAAGATGCATCCCACTGACTTAAGTACTTGTAGCAATTATTATAAAACTCAGTTACGTTATTTTTAATTTGATTTGCGTTAATTTAATAATTCAGTTATCTTGTTTTTAACTACAAAAGGCAAAAATTGTGCATCTCTTCGTTGCATTAATTTTAGTTCGAGATCTTTTATAATCGAAGTCACCTCAGACATGCATACTCCTTGAGATTCAATTTCAGCAATGTATTGCTATGAAATATTGCTGCTTGAGATTGGACAAAAAATAACCAAACTTCAGACCAAGTGTAATTACATTTTTTTTAAATTGTGGGACATTTAGCTTGCAACAAGAAATATTCTTTTAAAGGCTTAAACATTGTTATGATTCTTTCTGCAGCGGGTTTCAGAGTAAGCCATCTTGTCTTGCTGAACCCCAATAGTTTATGGTATTCAATTTCTAAACCATCACAAATTTCTTAAACTGCTCAACGCGAACAGTGTGATGCGATGAATTAGCTAAACAAATACGGTTTTATTGGAATGTTTTACATATTTATAATTTAAAAAAAAATGCTTTGTGAAATACAGGACAAATCGAGGACACAATATAAAATACAGAACATTTGTATGTCCCGTATTTTAAAAATAAATTCCGGGGACAGGTAGCGGAACTACAGAAATACGGACGGTTGATCACCGTAGTTATGTAGCCAAACAAAAAAAAAAAAGAATTCCATACCTACAAATGTTTTTGACCCCAAAAAAAAAAAATGCTGGCCTTATTAAAGTTTAGAATAGATACGAATGCTAATCATGATCCCTTTCCATGCGTTACTGACGAGAATTTATCCTCAAATTCATTTCGGCGAATGTCATTTTTATATTATCGACAGATAAATATCAACACATATTTGATGAAATGACATGAAATTTAAAACATACCAATTTTTGTAAATTAATTTTTGTCTGTTTTTGATGTAAATACCACCAACTTATCATATTCCTTAGCGAAAACTTACAAATATTGGTATGTATATAAGTAGGCAAATCAAGGGATGTCATTGTTTGAAATTGAACATGAGCACAAAAATAAGATTCAGTCATCTAAAAAAAAATCATTTCAAACAATGAGGGTAAAACCTGTCATGTTAACATCAGACAATGAGGAAGAACAAAAAGCAAATCGAAAAGAATTTATTTCCACATAAAACAACTGTATTACATATTTGTGTATTTACGCCCTACATTGGACTTTTCCGAATTTTTACATGCTTTTGTTGTTCCACAAAACGTAGGAATTCTTCAAAAAACTTTTTTTACTCAAAACCGAAAAAAGTTTATAAGCCAAAAAATCATCCATCGTTTTGGGAACATTTTATAGTTTTTCAAAAATTTAACAAACAAAAAAAAAAAAAAAAATAAAAAAAAAGTTCCAAAAATTTCTTGGATGATTCTAAGCATTTTTTGCCTTATACTTTTTTTCAAAAAATGCCTTGGTTTTGAATAAAAACCAAACCGTTTTTTCGACCGCAAAAGCAAAATTTCCATGTTGGAAGCCTATGTTTCGGTAAATTTTTAACCTAAGAAATTGTTTAATAAACCATTTCAAAGGAAATTTTATTTGCTTTTTTTTAAATTCAGCTATGTCTTTACCTATCTCTTTATGTATATGCAAAAGGGTAAAAAAACAAGAATTCTAAGTTTTTTTTTTTTTTTTTTTGGTAACAACATTTTTGCCAAGTCATTTTTTAAAATGTTTCCAATAAGCTATGTTGATGGCAAATTTAATTCTCTACAAAGAGTTTCCTGAAAAATATATCACAATTTTGGTTTGTTCGCAAGACATATTGGATAACTTGTAAAGGGTGCATTTTGCCCCCACTCTCCGATTTCCACACTATAATTTAATAGCACTCCGCGGTTTTTTCTTCTTAAATAACTGATTTACCGATTTCTGTAATAAAAACTCGTTTACGTCTTAGTCTCTTTTTGGCATATTTTTTACGACCTAATCAAAAGAAAGGTCTTTAACTCTCTAAAGGTCTTTAACTCTCTCAGTAAAGAAGTCAGGCGATCGTGCAGACAAGACAAAAGAAGAATGTATAAAGCGCTGCAAATGCTCAAAATCTCAGGCAGTTATACGATATCACCCGCAGATTATCTGGCAGAAAACTCAAACAGTGCCGCCCTATCAAAGACAAAAATGGAAATCTCTTAACATCCGCGGACGAACAACTAAAGAGATGGAAAGAGTATTTTTGAGATATACTAAATCCCATGTCTACATCCCCGCAACCAGAATCACCAACTACAACTGCCGCAGTGACTCGCAGTAGTAGTCGAATACAAATACCACCGCCTTCAACCGATGAAAGCCGCCGGCATAGATCAAATAACAGCTGAACTGCTAAAGGCATGCCCCATAACCTCAGCTAAAATTCTCCATCTTCTGCTCGCCAAAATCTGGAGCGAAGAGCGTTTGCCAGAAAATTGGCTACATGGCATGTTAGTCAAACTACCGAAAAAAGGTGACCTAAGCGAGTGCCGAAACTACATATAGAGGCATTACCTTGCTCTCAGTACCATCAAAAGTATTGACGAAAGTGCTTGTGAACAGGGTAAACGAAAAACTTGATTCGGCCATTCGAAAGCAGCAAGCAGGATTCCGGCGAAACCGATCATACGTGGAATAAATCAACACCCTCAGAATAATTGTCGAACAATCACACGAGTGGTGTGCTGCACTTCAACTTATCTTCATAGACTATAGCACTGCCTTCGACAGTGTCTCCCGAGAAAACATCTGGGTTTCACTGCAACGAAGAGGTATTGCCGCAAAGGCCATAAACTTAGTACGTGCACAATATGAAGGCTTTAAGTGTAGTGTGTTACACAACGGGTTGTTGTCACCGACATTCACCACTAATTCAGGCGTACGGCAGGGGTGTTTACTATCACCATCACTCTTCCTTATCGTTCTTAACGATATCCTAGATAAAGCTCTTAATAAGGCCAAAAGGGGTATCCAATGGAACTTTTTCGAACATCTGGAAGATCTCGACTACGCTGACGACATCTGCCTCTTATCGTCCAAACATTCAGATATGCAAAGCAAAATTGAAGACCTTGTCTTGGAATCACAAAAGGCCGGCCTAAAAATCAACGTATCCAAGACTAAAAGCATGAAGTTAAACACAAACAGAGTGTGAAACATGGCTTGTAACTGAACAACTAACGAACAAGCTGCAAGTATTCGTCAACAAATGCGTAAGGCGTATACTAAAGATTTGGTGGCCTCACACTATATCAAATGCCGAGCTACATCAAAAATGCAATCAGAGGGCTATAGCAAACGAGGTCAAGCTGCTCAAATGGGGATGGATTGGGCACACCCTCCGGAAACCACACAGCGAAGTTTGTCGCCAGGCTCTTGAGTAGAATCCACAAGGCAGTAAAGGAAATCCAAGAATCGGGAAAGTCGTGGCAAGAGATCAAAGTCATCGCAAGTAATCGCGACGAATGGAGATGTTTCATATTGGTCCTATAGTCCTTCTAGGGGTTAAAGGAAAATACATATATACAATCAAAAGACTCAGGTATACATAGTACGTGTACTTTCGATTTATTTTTCGTTCTTTTGACCTCGCAAAAAATAAAATAATTTACTATAACTGTTGAAGTATTTATAAAACGGACACAATAGAAAGATTGTGGCATACGCTGACACCGAATTCCGGCTGTTCTTTCCGTGTGTTATTTTCAAATCATTGCCGAAAAGACTGACTTTAAATTTTTCCATGCTCTAAACGAAACTTAATCATTTTGCCAAAAGGCTGTGACTGTTTTGCAACTTAATATTGTTGAACACAATTTCAACCATAAGAAGACATTCGAAGTAGATAAATAAATAAAAAAATTTAAACAAAAATAAATAAATGAAGTATGTATGTGTGCACATTTATTGATAACTCAGTGCCCTTTATGGAAAATTTAAATTCTTCATAAATATTTTGCTTTACTTAAAATTATTTGGTTTATTTGCTCGCAAGCGTAGGTACTCATTTTTGAGATGCTTTATAGAGAAAAAGAAATCATTAAAGTGTCGCTTATATCGGAATTTATGCTATCAAAATCTTTTTTGAGGTAGAATTTTTCTCATTGTTCTCGAGGCAATATTAGGACACTTAAGAAATATCCAAAAAAATGTCAACCAAGTGAAAAATTTTAAAGTTGCCATAATATCGCATTTTATTGTAAGGGGAGTTGCACCGCCCACTAAAAACTAAGAGTTTTTAACATGCTTTCTTGGGGTTCATTCACTATTCCGAATTTCCTACAAAATAGTTCAGCGGCTGCATCAGCGTTTTTGGCGTTTTAGCCAAAGAAAGATTTTTCTTTTGAATGGACTGCGCTTTTTTACAACTTTGTAACGAACCTTTTTGCCACTAGCCGGGGTGTAGCCATCGGTGGCCAGGGTTCGTATACAAAATGTATACCAAATGTATTCCCCGCCTAGGAATGAAACACTTTTCACTACACTGGTTTTATTTCACTTGATTTTATTTCTCCTGAAAAGCACTCTTAAAATATATTAAATTATAAGCTTAGAAATACGGTAAAAATACGGGTGGCAAATGGACTATGCATTCGGTGACCATGTCTGTGTGAGCAAAATTGGGGAGAAAACGATATCTATGCGAAAAGAAACGCGGACTTTCGGGGACAGTCGGGGGAAATCTGGGACACATAAATATTGATGAGCAAAAACAAAAGATTTTCACCTCTAAACGTAACCTCTTTTAGAGCGCAAAAGTATACCTACGTTCGAGGACCTCAACGGTACAATTTTCTTCGTAAATTTAAAAATTTAAACTTTATTTATTGCTCGTTAATAAAAACATTTAAATCTTTTACTTGTATTGCAATTAAATTTGCTTTAACCTTAACTGACACTTTGATATTAAATTTTAAGTTGAAGTTTACCCAGATATTGTGAAAACGGCTCTTAGTAGCCCAGGAAAATAAGAATATTTCTGCGAAAAAATTCCAAGTGAATTTTTTTTACCGGATTTGTCTTTATTAAAGCATAATGAATAATGTGTAAAAAGTTCATTGAAGTCTATTGTGCGCATAAAAAGTTATTCAGGCTCAAAGGTTGCTAAAATCAGTTTTTTGCAAATATCTCGCTAACGCAAACATTTACAGAAAAATTTTTCTCCACAATTTTGTAACACAGGAAATTTCCTATGTAAAGATGTAAGAAATGTTTTTGTGTAGCTTATAGTTTAGGAGTTAACTCAATTTAAAAAGTTGTGCACAGTTTTTATATGTAAATGCTACGTATAAGTTCGTATAAAAATACCTTACTTTTAAAATTGCGAATACTCTTTAACGAGGAGTCGTACAAAAGCTAATTGGATTCTGTAAACACCGTATTCAATATTTTTTGGAGCCGCTCATGGTCTTAAAGATATTCTTCAAAAACCGTTAAAGTCTCAAAAATACTCGTTTTTGAAGGATATCTCTGAAACGGTAAGTCATACGATTAAGCATAAATTTTGTAGAGAATCTCAAGATCCACAAAAAATAAGCCATATGTGTACACATTGAAGTAACCGTTTAGAAGATATTCAAAAAAAACCTTTAAATGGCAAAAAAACCGGTTTTTATTGAATAACGTTTAAACGGTTAATTTAATGTGTACACATATGGCTTATTTTTTGTGGATCTTGTGATTCTCTACAAAATTGATGATATTGCTTTTTATCGGTTTTTTTTTTAACGGTTTTTGAAGAATATCTTTTAGACCATGAGAGGCTGCAAAAAAAATTTAATAAGGTGTTTACAGAATCCAATTATCTTTTGAACGGTTTTTTAATTTTTTTGTACGACTCCTCGTTAAAGAGTATTCGCAATTTTAAAAGTATTTTAATATGAACTTATACGTAGCATTATTTACATATAAAAACTGTGCACAACTTTTTTAATTGAGATATCTCTTAAGCTATAATCTACACAAAAACATTTTTTACATCTTTACATAGGAAATTTCCTGTGTTACAAAATTGTGGAGAAACATTTTTCTGTAAATGTTTGCGTTAGCGAGATATCTGCAAAAAACTGATTTTAGCGACCTTTGAGCTTGAATAACTTTTTATGCGGACAATAGACTTCATTGGACTTTTTACACATTATTCATCATGCTTTAATAAAGACAATTCCGGTGAAAAAATTCACTTGAAATTATTTCGCACAGCAGCTCTTTTTTCGTCTTATTTTCCTGGGCTATATTATTTTTTGGCAAAAGAAATTATTTTCAAAATGTCTTTGGTGACCTCAAATATTATTTGAGCTCGAGACAGTTTAATGATAACACTGTTCGACAATTTCGAACTTTTTGTAAAACACATGAGAAAATCCAAAAAATTCTTAAAGTAGACGTTAAAAAAAATACCCGTGTGTCGTGGTTTTTCTCCAGCACGTCACATTTTTTTTAATCGATTTTTGAAGTTTTTTTATTCACTGTACATGAAAAAGCCAAAAATACCACATTCTTGTGATAAATCGATGAATTGAACTATATGATCCTTACATCTGAGGTGTATTGTGTGTTCAGCAAACTTATGCAGGATATTGTTACTAGATGTAATTCAACTCTAGGAATAGTTCTTGCAAGCTCTTGGCAAATACAAGGTAAATTTGGACAAGAGGATGTGTTACCTCCGATATAAGTAAAATCTTAAAAATGCTGCAGTGTAGTTAATGCTTGGCGAGGTCAAAAATAGCACCCTTAATTGGTTTCCCAATTAAGAAAACTGCAAAAAAATCTTTAGCTAACTGATAAAATGAGGACTTCATAGTTTAGACAGAATTGGCTGTGGTTTACATGTTCCACGTCGGGGGCGATACGGCCACTCTATGATGCCAATAGAACACGTAAACTTATTTCATTAGATAGGCGAAGTCTCAAAATTTTAATTAGTGTTATTACAGGGCACTATTTTATAGGCAGACACGCCTAAAGATTGAAACTCACTGGGGTAGGAGATCTTTGTCGAAGTTGTAAAGATCTTTACATCGAAGAATCAATTTTTCATTTCCTTTGTGAATGCCCAGCGCTGGCTAACCAACGCTTTCAAAATGGTTTTTATAGGTTGACAACGAAGTCATAATCCGGGTACGCAATGAGCTCAAAACTGCGGCCTAAGTTATGATGACATTTGTCATCTCCCGTGCTAACCTGGCTGTGTCACCTCTAGTATGTAAGACCTAAATTGTTTGTTAGATTTTACGTAAATAGTTTAATTATGAACTGAAAATGTATTAACCGTCTCTTATTGTACGTTAAAAGAATGAATCAATTTCTTATTTTACTATGTAATGACTGTTGTTTTTTAAATAAATAAACCTAACCTTACCTATTGCGAAATATACCACTTTCGTGGCTGACATTAACTATTTGTAAGAAATTTTATGCTGTGTATTTCATAGTTTAACAAAATAAAATTAATTGCTATGATTTAATTTAAAAATGTAGCTGGCAACTAAATGAAGATGTAGTTTGATTAAAACAATTACCATGTTCAACAAAATATCTCAAGCAAGTTTTCCAAATCATGTTATTATACCTAATTAGGAAACAGTGTAATTAAATAAAAAGAAAACCCAACAGTAAATAAAGTTAAAAATAGCCATGTCCACTACAGTTGACAATGTGATCCCAGGAGTTAATACCACTGAATACGTGACAATTTAATCCCTGTGCTTAGCATCCGAAAATAGCTCAATATACTTACTTGTAATTCCTCTGTTTCATTTCCACCTCATCCTGTTTATTGTGCAAGCTGGATATTTTTATTTTGGTATCGTAACTCAAGCAGCACTCTCTTCTTGTGTACCTTATGATGAAGTCCCCAATAGAACTCACTGAACCGCAATAAATCTACCGCAGTACCCAATATTGTTTGGGGTTGGCAATGGCAACAGCAGTAGCAATAACCACAACAACAAAAGGAAATAAAAATCAAATTGTAAGGGGCACAACATTTAAATTAAACAAAATAAATTAAAACCCTAAATGGCCAAAGTGTAGTAAACTGTAAATATTTTTTACCTTCTTTAGACACTTAGAAGAATGAAGAACCTTTTATAATTTAAGGACACCATTAAGAACTTCAAGGTCATAAGAAAATTTTGAAATTTATGACAAGATTTCATAATTCTTATCATTAATTGGATTTTTAAAACTTGTACGTGGCATTCACTGCGAACATTTGAATCAGCTTAAGCTAATTAATTTAAAATTTATTTAGCTATATCGTGTTAAGCCCTCTGTATTTGTTTTATAAATCATGAGTTTATCTTGCGAGGGTACTTTTTTTTAAAGAAATGAGAAAAACACGTTTTTTACTAGTACATTCTAGGATGTGGACTCCACATTAGTCGTCCAGGCTATTATACTCGCATTCCCAAATCAAGTTGCTTTTATTGTTTATTATTTACCCTGCACACATAAAAGAAAGCCAGAATATTAAGTATTAACAGAATTCAATACTCGTAGTAACTTTTTTTGGATGCAGAAGGCTTAGTGTATCTCAAAATCGAATAACATAAAAATTGGGGTAGTGGCCTACTTCTGTGGCACTTTCTACTAAAAAAAAAGATCAATATTCTTTCACAAAAATCCATTTATCTCCATTCCAAATTAACCGAGATAACCTATTTTCTCTTTAGGCGCATGACACCACTCGCTTATAAATTTTCTTTAAGCTTTCTTCCTCAGGGCTTGGCATATTAAAGCATAGGAACCTGTGTTAAATTTCAGCCGTGACAGAGCATTATCAAACCCCATCTCACTGCAAAAATGGCACTAAGACCTTATCTAAACAAAACCAAAAACCATTACATAGTACTAGGCAAGGGCGAGAGTGTGCCCACGCCATTGCAAAACTGCAATTCAAAAGTATCGAATATATAAAACAATTCGAAGGAAATGATGAAAGTCCAAAAGCATTGAAAAAAGTCCAAAATATCGGTAAAAGTTCAAAATTATCGAGAAACATCCAGAATATCGGTAAAAGCCTAAAAGTATCGAGAAACATCCAAAATATCGATAAGAGTTCAAAAGTGTCGAAAAACATCCAAAATATCGGCAAAAGTCCAAAAGTATCAAAAATCATCCAAAATATCGGTAAAAGTCCAAAAGTATAGAAAAAACATCCAAAATATAGGTAAAAGTCCCAAAGTATCGGAAAACATCCAAAATATCGGTAGAAGTACGAAATTATCGAGAAACATTCAAAATATCGGTAAAAGTCGAAAAGTATCGAAAATTATCCAAAATATCGGTAAAAGTTCAAAAGTATCGAAAAACATGCTTAAGCATGAGATTAATTTATAATTTTTAATTTAAGTTCTACGGTCCAAAACAGACTGCTTTCGCGTCCAATTTTGTCCTCGATAGAAATCAAATTACAAAATTATAAATGTGAAGCTTTTCATAAAATTTCAAGCCACCAGAGCCTTTGCAGTCTTCAAGTGTCTTTGAAATTTTATGAAGTCTTTTATTTTTTTACGTCGAGCGCAAGTTAGAGAAAAAACAAGAGTTGACTTTTACTGTTCGTCTTTATTGTTTGAGGATAAGCAGCCGAGTGATCTTAACATAGATTTACATTTTATGCTTTGCCTTCGTTACTTGCAATTTCGAAAGTAATTTCGAAAGTGCTAGCAACAAAACATGCCAACTAAAAGAGAGCGCAACTAAACTAAGATAAACATAGTTGTTCTATTTTTCAACATTATTTCGAATTACAGTTGCGTCTCAAATATTACGAAAAATTAAATTTATATTTTAGAAAATTAAATGAAAGCAAATCAATGCAGTTAAGCAAAATAGAAAATGTTTTGAAAATTAATTATAACTTCAAACAGGCAAACCAAATATAATTTTAGTATAATATTAATACAATCTAGTGCTCAAAAAATTATGCACGCTACAATGCAAAATATCGGTAAAAGTACAAAAGTATCGAGAAACATCCAAAAGTATCGAAAAACATCCAAAATATCGGTAAAAGTCCCAAAGTACCGAAAAACATCCATGTATCGGTTAAAGTCCAAAAGTATAAAAAATCATCCAAAATATTGGTAAAAGTCCAAAAGTATCGAGAAAAATGCAAAATATCGACAAAATTTCAAAAGTATCGAAAAACATTCAAAACATCGGTAAAAGTCCAAAAGTATCAAGAAACATCCAAAATATCGATAAAAGACCAACAGTATACAAAAACATCTAAAATATCGGCGAAGCACCAAAATATCGAAAAAAATCCAAAATATCACACTATTGATAGTTACTGACCAAACTTTCGCCGACTATCGATAGTTTGCGAGCTATAGTTTCCACCTAGCCATGGGAAGTTATGGACATTTGAATGACGTACCAAAATTGTTGCCGGGAAATTCGAAAATCATCAAAACATATCTTTGAATTGAGTTAGCTGAAGGGTTAGTGGCAGAACATAAAACTAACAACACGGAGATGATTAGGTTGAAACTGTCCAGTGGACAAGCAATTGGGTTGCCAGATTTTGTCATGCCAAAATCAGTACATTGGTCGCAAAAAGTTCAAAAAATCAGCACAAGTCAGCACACAATTTTTGCAAATATTTTTTTAATATCGTTCCAAAAATACAAACAAATCCCCAATATACCCATATGCACACAAATATAGGGACATATATAGAATTAGGGCGTTATGTTACCGACGATAGGTTTTCGATTTATTACAAAATCATTTAGCAATAAACTCCATCTCTCTTCCTTATCGTTCTTGACGATATCCTAGATAAAGCTCTTAATAAGGCCAAAAGGGGTATCCGATACCGAACATCTAGAAGATCTCGACTACGCTGACGACATTTGCCTTCTATCGTCCAAACACTCAGCTATGCAAAGCAAGATTGAAGACCTCGTCTTGGAATCGCAGAATACTGGCCTAAAAATCAACGCATCCAATGCTAAAAGCATGAAGCTGAACGCATACAGAAATGACATCACGTTTAAAGCTGGCAGTGATGACATCGAAAACGTTGACAGCTTCACGTATTTAGGCAGCATGGATGGTGGAGCAAAAGAGGATATCAACTCAAGAATAGCAAAAGCAAAAGGCGCGTTTGCTCAACTGAACAAAATATGGTCTTCTTTCGTTATATACACCAAATCGAAAGTGCGCATATTTGATTCGAATGTGAAATCGGTTTTGTTACATGGGTACGAAACATGGCTTGTTACTAAACAAGCTGCAAGTATTCGTCAACAAATGTTTAAGGCGTAAACTAAAGGTTTGGTGACCTCGCACTATATCAAATGCTAAGCTTCATAAAAAATGCAGTCAGAGGGCTATAACAAACGAGGTCAAGCTGCGCAAGTGAAGATGGATTGGTCATACTCTTCGGAAACCACACAGAGAAGTTTGTCGCCAGGCTCTTGAGTGGAATCAACAATGCAGTAGAGGACTTGATAGACCCAAAACTAACTGGAAAAGGAAATCCAAGAATAGGGAAAGTAGTGGCAAAAGATAAATGTCATTGCAATGGATCGCAACAAATGGAGACGTTTTATATTGGCCCTATGCTCCTCCTAGGAGTTAAAGGAGAATACATACATACATACAATAAACTCGGGATACATTTTATTAAGATAAAACATATCGACAGCATTTTGGGAAGCTGCAGTAAGACCAATATTTATTTTGATTTGACTAGTAAGGAAAATACATTTTTATAAGAAGTATTATTTGCTTAAATTATGAGTAAACGATATTCTTTAAAGTTATCATTTTGATTGAGATCCGATTCGGCTATTGGTCCATATAAACCTTGTTGTATTTGAATATATTTTAAAAATATTGGCGTCAAATGAAAGGTTTTTTAACAACTTAAGGGTTTCAACTCTGACGCATTCCTTCAAGAGTATCATTTTTTCCAAAAATTATTTTATTAACGTATATTTTTATAAACACAATAACGAAGCCAGACTAATGTTTTTTTTTTTTTTTTTTGTTTAATAACAAATTCGCACCAGAGCTTCCTTTATTTTATAATCCTAAGATAATAAAGAAAACATCTTGTGCACTCGAACCCAAAAAACTCACCACTGACGTATATAACCAGAAAATTAAGGAAAAACCAAAGTTTTGCCCCACTTTGTTTCGTATATCTTGAAATACGGACTTGATAGAGCAATTCTGTTGTAGGACTGGAGTTTAGGATTTCTAAATACATACGCTTTATATAGTCTTGCTGCGATCATGTTACACATTTGGAGGCATTCAGTGAAAGTATGATCACAATCCGAAAATAAAAATCATGCCAATAATATATTTTCTGTTTTGAATTTCTGCATTAATTTTTGGACCAAAATCACTACATGAAAGAATCATAATGATATAAATTTTTCTTAATCTTACTATGGTTCAAAGCTTATACTGAAATAATAGCAACCCAAACCTGATGTGTTAAATTCTTCCAACTTTCTTTACTTACTTAAAAAGTGAAATTACTTCGAGTTTAAGGACTTTTCTCATAGTGTAGTTAATCAATAATCATAACTTTAATCGACAGCTTTCAGTGAAAAAACTTTTGGTTTAAGTTCTGACAAGTGCTTAGCCAGACATCGAGAAAACTGCCCTAAATATTATGTGTAAAAAAACTTAACAGTTTCAAAAAGCGTAAAAAATTAGTACAAATTGGAAAAAATTAGTACATTAGCATACTGATTTCAAAATTTTGAAAAATCATTGCATGTACTGACAAAATCAGTACGTCTGGCAACCGTAACCAGCAATCTATTCTTATGTTCTTGCAACGAAAAAGCCAATTGACAGACTATAAAATACTAGTACCTATCTTCAGGTGATATTTTAGCCCCAGTAATTCAATTAAATTTAGTAAAAGTTCACCGTCACAGGGATGCATTTGTTTAACCCATATCGTACCAAAAATTTCAGCATACATTTTTTTTTTAAATTTTTGTAATGAGAAGGTTAAGTGGGTGAAAAAAATAGCGAAAAATAATTTTGGGCTTGATCAGAAAATTTTTAAAGCTAGGGTTGCAAATTTAAGATTGATTCGTTAACGCATCAATGGCACTTGCCCTAGCCTCGTCTATTAATGTTTGTTTGTGTGTTCGTCCGCTATAGACTCGAAAACCACTTGACCGCTTTTGATGAAATTTTCACAGTATGTCAGCATAGACCAGGGGATGGCTATTGGTAGAAAAATTGGCGGTGCCACGCCCTTCATTATCACAACTCACCATACCTCAGAAACTATTTGTCGCATGTGGATTTGATTTTGAACATATGTAAAAGGTAGACCCCAAAACATAGTACACCATTTCTCTGAAGAGACATAGCACACGTGGATGAGATTGAGATCTGTTGAGAATACCGGGGTCAGTAATACTAACTGAAAAAATGGTCGTTGCCGCAATTTCATACGTTATTCGTTTAATCATAAATAAATTAGTAGGTAAAGGGTGTTTTTTTTAGAGGTATAGAACTTCGAATTGAAATAAAACACAAGAAAATCGTTTTAATGTCCATCAATTTGGCTTTATTGAAAGGATAATTTTATGCCATTAATGTTTAAATATAATTTCCGGCATGTGGCCGCTGCGGCTGGCTCGAATAAAGCCAATTCTACAGTTCCAATTTTCAACCACTTTTTCGAGCATATGGGGCCGTATGTCGGCAATAACGCCACGAATGTTGGCTTCCAAGTCTCCTAACGTTTCTGGTTTGTTGGCGTAGACGAGCGACTTCACATATCCCCAAAGAAAATAATCCAATGGTGTCAAATCACACTATCTTGGTGGCCAATTGACAGGTCCATTCCGCGAAATTATGCACTCATCGAATGTTTCCTTCAATAAATCGATTGTGACGTGCGCTGTGTGGCATGTAGCGCCGTTTTGTTGGAACCACAACTCATCCACATTCATGCCATCCAATTCGGGAACAAAATAGTTGGTTATCATGGCTCTATACCGGTCTCCATTAACGATAACTGACTCTCCAGCATTATTTCGGAAGAAGTATGGCCCAATGACTCCACCAGCCCATAGAGCACACCAAACAGTCAGTTTTTGTGGATGTAATGGCGTCTCAAGGGTCTCATGTGGATTCTCTTCACTCCAAATGCGGCAATTTTGCTTGTTGACGTAGCCATTCAACCAAAAATGAGCCTCATCACTGAACAAAATTTTGCGATGAAAATCAGCATCGAGATCAATCTCATTTTCGGCCCATACACCAAAATCACGACGCATTGCATGGTCTCGCGGCTTTAATTCCTGCACAAGCTGGATCTTGTAAGGTCGCAAGCCAAGATCTTTGCGCAAAATCTTCCATAAAGTTGATGAACAAAGCTCCAATTGCTGTGCACGGTGGCGAATCGATTCATTCGGGTCCTCTTCAACATTTTGCTCTACAGCGGCAATTGTTTCTTCGGTGCGCACTGTTCGACGTCTCTGCGGATGCGTATTATCACATAGAGTAAACGTAGTGCGAAAACGACCCATGGTTAATCGAATTAATTGCTCTGATGGACGATTATGTCGACCATAAAATGGACGGAGCTTGCGGTAAACTTCGCGAACTGAACCATTATTTTCGAAATAAATTTGCACGATTTGCAAGCGTTGTTCTTTTGTCAACCTGTTCATGATGAAATGGCAAACCAAACTGAACATAAATGACATTAGAGTTGCCAGATTTGACCACAAAATGCCAGTTTTATCTCTATTCGAAAAACAAACCTCTAAAAAAAACACCCTTTATATGATGCAGATGAATAAAATTTGGTACATATCTAGAAGGCACCGGGAAGTGGTGCCTCCTATTTCTCTGCTTGACGTTACTATGCAAAAATTTCATCCACCAAAATATGTCGAACGATTTCTCGAGCCGGACAAACTTTATTTTTGGGCGCGTAACCGCCTATTTTTTCAATGAACGGTCAGCTCGCTAGTAAGTGTGGAAATAATTTTATTCATAAAATAAATCTTTTTTGAACTCCTCTAAAGGTCCAGGATATGTCTTTAAATTAGTGATGAGATAAAATTAGTCTTGGTTTTGATGCTTGGTCTTGATGGTTGGTAATACAACTTCAAGACCAAGACCGAAAGCCCAACAGCTTTGAAAAATAAGGTTTGAAATTTTGCATACTCAATAAACTTTTTCTTCCTAAGGTCAAGATCAAAACTACAGGATGGCTGATTCGAAGTGTTACCAATTCAAAAGACTATATTTTTAGTTTCCATGCACAGATTTTATTGATCAAACGCTATAATTGTTGGGAAATGTTCAAATTTTAAGAATCTTCTTGAGATTTTTGATATGGCCACCTTTGGCCTTAAGTATGGCCCGTAGACGGTCGAAGAACGAGTCGCATGCTGCACGAATTTGATTTTGTGGAAGTTTGCGCCATTCTCGTTGAAGGGCCGCTTTTAGCGCATCAACGCTCTGGTATTTTTTAGTCAAGACCTTCTTGTCCATTGTTGAGCAGAAAAGAAGCTAGGAACGTTTTTTTCTAACCATTCTTGATTCACACGAGCTTTGTGTGACGGTGCCGAGTCTTGTTGGAATGTCCATAGCTTGCGACCGAAATGTTTGCGTGCCCACGGTAGTAAAGCACCCTCCAACACTGATTCACGATACACCTGGGTGTTTACTTTGACGCCAGTGGCCAAAAAAACGAGTGGTGAGCTCCCATCAGCAGTCACTGCAGCCCAAACCATCACATGCGGTGGTGCCTGCGTCCTGGTGGCCAAACGAACATTCAAATTTTCGTAGGACCTCTCTGTCAAGTAAACCAGATCATTTTGTTTGTTTACATATTGCTGGATACAGTAATTTTTCTCATCAGAGAAGACAATTTGTGACAGATTTCCGGTGGCGTGCAAGCGCAACAACTCCTTGGCTCTATCGAGCCTAACTTTTTTTTGAGCAGGAGTGAGATCATGCGCCTTTTGGAACTTGAGGGCCTTTAGTCCGAGCTTGTTTGACAATATGTGTTGCATTCATTCACGCGATATTTTCAGCTCGGCAGCCATTTGTCTGCCACTGCGTCTCGGATTTCGCTCAATTCTGGCCTTCACCTTTCGAACCATTTCTGGTGATGTTGCAGTTATTTTCCGACCACCACCATGTCGTTTGGCAACGCTGCCGGTACCATTGTAACGTGTTATGGTCCGATACACAAACATTTTATTCACTTTTAAATGTTTCAGCTCACGAACAATTGCTGGTTGCGATTTTCCAGCCAAATAAAGAGCAATCACACTATTACGTTTGAATTCCATTTCGAAAATTTTTTATTTTCAATAAATTGACGCGCAAATGCTTTTGGTTACTTGTTGACAATAGAATGAACTAACATCATGCCAATTTTTAGACAGCTGTCATGTTCCATCTGTCAGATAAGTCTATCTGAAGTTGGTAACAGTTCGAATCAGCCACCCTGTAAGACCATATGACCTACAGTAGTGACTAATAAACCAAGTCCAATAACGAAACCATGACTCAATATCAAAACCAAGATTAAGACTTAATATCCATGACTAAGACTGCTATGAGGGTTTGCTCATCACTACTCCAAATCGTATGATGCGTTGGTGCATCTAATCCACTGCCATTCGGCTTTGAATTTTTAGTGTTTTTGCACGATGGCGTTAAGTGAGCAATAGAAAGTGCTGCAAAAAAATTACAATTTACTTGCAGGGTTAAAATTTGTTAACTCTGGACGCTTGCTTACTTAAAAAACTTGAATTTTTCAAAAATATTTTTTTTTATTAGTAACATAAAATCTTTACCCAGGGAGTGGCCATTGATTCGTATACGCATCACCGATTTGACCCCTATATATTGCTCACCGAAGCAACCTGCAGTGTAAATCATTGCTGTGGAAAATAAGTTTAGTCCTCTTAAAGCCCTTCTGTGCAAGTGTTGCCTACATTTGATTGGTCTTAATAGTTTTGACCAATTTTTCAAAAAAGATCCAAAAAAAGCTTTTCTTTTGACGGCCATTCAACCATAAAAGTTGGGCACAGTAAAAGAAAACTTTTTTGATTGAGCTTTAATATAAAACATATAAAACTTCCATTATATAGAAATATAATAATGAAAAAAAATTTTCCAACATGAGCAATTCTCGGGATTCGTCAACGCACCAAAGGTACGATATGGGTTAAAGATTTTGTTTTTTTTAACATTTTAACTATAAAATGTGTGGTTTGTGTCTTGGCTCAAATTCAAATTGTTACCACACAACAACAATAACCGCAGCCATTACTTTCAGTTGCCATAACAACTATACATCAACTAAAACCAAAACAAAGGCTACATCAACTAAAACCAAAACAAAGGCGGCCTGCAGCAACATTTTTGGTGAAAATTATTATTTGCACCAATTCAAATAAACATCGAACAAATAAAATATTTTTTTAAACTTAATTTCCGCGTAAAGTTTTGCTGTACTGCTGCCGTACTTCTGCCCAGTCAAAATTTCATTAATGCACCAACAATGAGTGCCAAAAGTTCGACTGATGCCAATAGCGCTTCTGCATCAGCAGCTGCACCGGTGAACCGTACACAACAGCCAGCGCCACCACCAACCGCAGCCGGGCGTCCACCAACATCGTTGCTCTTTTCGGTAATTGGCAAAACGAAAACAACAAAAAAAACGCTAACCAAATTTTCCATTTTCCCCAGCCTGATGTAAAGTTGCTAAAATTTTGTTATTTCGATTTTTGTTTTCAATTTCAGCGCGGAAATTTAGTCAGCAGTCGTTTGGGTGGTGGTGATAAAACAGCGCTGGCACGACCTTCCACTGCAGTGCGTGCAGTAGGGTATGCGGCCAATGCCAATACACCAGCCGGAGAGCGTTTCGATCAATATGTGCTGGAAAAGGCCAAGCAGCAGGCGCTATCTTCCGCAAATGCAGCCGTTGATGCGGCAAAAGAAGTGAAGTGAGTACAAAAGTATATACATATGTATTTATTTATGTACTAGATATGTATTTTGTGTTTACCTATGTACTATTTAAGTTGAGACTGGCCGAACAAAATTTAATGGAAAAAATTTAATTTTTTTTTTCGTTTTAGTCCACAAATCAAATATAAAAACTTGGAAGCAAAAATTGTGAAACTTTTGGAATCTTCAATTGTTTTAGCAGCGCATAGCTCTACGATAAAGCAAAAAAATGAAAGTGGTAGTGTAACGCTTTCAAACGAAGTCAAAGCAAATTTTGCAGAATCCCTGAATAAGGCGAAGGAGGCCTTTTCGCTCGATAGAACACTACATCAATTCCGAGATCAACATGGAGAGAATTTATTTCATAATTTTGAATTGACCTATGCGGCAAGTATTTGAATATATCTTTTTACCATTAAGGATCCTTAAAAGGAACACTGATCATGACAAACGAAAAAATTTGGTTACCTTAAGTAATTCTATGTAATTAAAAAAAATCGATTTGCCCACCATTCAGTGAACAATTACATTCCTACACAAAAAAATCAATAAACCTGAAATTACTGCGGTGAGGCTTAAGTGCTTTCATGTACTTTTTATTATTTAAACTCGAATCCGAAGTCAGATTTGATCTATTAGGCCAGGATTTTGAGATATCCTAGGTTTAATGTGCAAAAGTCCCTGTTTTGAGTCTATTATGGATGCCTCAATCCTCACTTGTCTAATAAAAAAACCATCTTTCAGCCATAAGTTTTTATTTCAAAATTTTGGGTATATTTTGGAAACGAAACATAACAAGTCGCGTTTCCAATATATATATCCGATTTTTTTCAGACTTGTAAAAATAGGTTTTCGTGTGTCTATCTTGTTTTGAGTTATTGGATAAAAGAAAACTGCTCTTTTGACCCGTAGATTTTGTTATGAAATTAGGCTTTAAAATAGAGCTTTCAATTTTAAGGGATTTGAAATTTAGAATGTGAAACAATCAAAATCACAAACTATTCTAACCTTTTTGCAATTATTTTATTTCAATTCACATTATTTAAATCTCTACAATAAATAAGTTGTCACTAATGTATGTATATATGTATGTATTTATTTACATATATTTGAATCTTAATAAGAATCCAAACAAGAACAAACTAATATGCACTGCAATCAAACCAATACTAAACTGAAATGGCGTAATTTCTGTTTGATAAATGCGTTTATTCTTTAGTAATAATACAAATCGACTCTTGCTATAGGCTTATGCTGGTATCCAAGAAAATTCTTTGCATATTTTCAGGCTTTGATTACTTTTGCGTTTTCGCAACATTTGAGTAAAGAGGACATTTGAAAAATATTTTCATTTAAGGCTGTGATCATCTCACTTTTTTCGAAATTTGCAGTTGGGTTCTCTGATTTTTATAAAAATTCACAGAGATTTTCTAAGTGCTTAGCATGGAGACATCTCATTATTAGTTTTGCGAAAAAAAATTTTTTTTACAAGTTAAGGGCATGGAACTTCAGAGTGTCCAAGTGGTGTTTTTGCGAAAAATCGGTGCAATTTTTTTTTCTAAGTCCCGCCATTTTGTCAAAAATAAATTTTTTAAATTTTTTGTTTTCGGATTCTTGTAGCATTTTAAACGTTTATTTATTTTTCATTTTTAAATTTGGAAAGTTTTGAAAATTTACAAAATGGCGGCCATTTTTTTAAAAATCTTAAAAGTAAATTATCTCAAAATAATGTTCTTTTTATTTTTTTATTTTTTTTTTACAAAAAGGTGAATGAAATACAAACATTTTGTAGAAGACTTGTTTTGCGCTAAATGGCTGCGAGAGCCACAGGAACTTTTTTTCTAAAAAGTCACGTGACAATTTTTTTAACTTTGTTTTGTGCTTTCATTTACACCCACTAGGTGGCCAAAAAAAAAATTTCAAAGTACAAGGATATAACTTCCATTACTTAGAAAATAGAAGCTATACCAAAAAAACCAATATTTCCTATATGAATCATAAAAAAATAAGTATTAACGAATGACGGCCATGTTTTGAAAAATCTTAAAAATCAATTTTCCAAAAAAAAAAAAAATTTTTTTTTTCTTAAAAGTTTTTTTAATGAAATCTTTTGAAAGGTTATGATGAACATTCGTTTTTCAAAACACTTAAGTAAAAAAAAAATAAAAAAAATTTTTTTTTGGAAAATTGATTTTAAGATTTTTCAAAACATGGCCGTCATTTCGTTAATACTTATTTTTATGATTCATATAGGAAATTTTGGTTTTTTTGGTATAGCTTCTATTTTCTAAGTAATGGAAGTTATATCCTGGTACTTTGAAATTTTTTTTTTTGGCCACCTAGTGGGTGTAAATGAAAGCACAAAACAAAGTTAAAAAAATTGTCACGTGACTTTTTAGAAAAAAAGTTCCTGTGGCTCTCGCAGCCATTTAGCGCAAAACAAGTCTTCTACAAAATGTTTGTATTTCATTCACCTTTTTGTAAAAAAAAATAAAAAAATAAAAAGAATATTATTTTGAGATAATTAACTTTTAAGATTTTTAAAAAAATGGCCGCCATTTTGTAAATTTTCAAAACTTTCCAAATTTAAAAATGAAAAATAAATAAACGTTTAAAATGCTACAAGAATCCGAAAACAAAAAATTTAAAAAATTTATTTTTGACAAAATGGCGGGACTTAGAAAAAAAATTGCATCGATTTTTCGCAAAACACCACTTGGACACTCTGAAGTTCCATGCCCATAACTTGTAAAAAAATTTTTTTTTCGCAAAACTAATAATGAGATGTCTCCATGCTAAGCACTTAGAACATCTCTGTGAATTTTTATAAAAATCAGACAACCCAACTGCAAATTTCGATAAAAGTGAGATGATCACAGCCTTAATTTAAATATCATGACTCTTACTAAAATTATTTCCGAAGAATTTGTAATAAATAATCAAAAACAATTGATTTATGGGGGTATTTGAAAATGAGCCCTTGGAACATGTAACCCTTTTGTCCGCCACTGATCAAATATTTCAATAACATCACAAACATTTTTTTTTTGCAAACTGCTCCAAAAATTTTTTCATTCTTTGATTCAATCATTACTGACACATTCAGATTCTCTGCCAACAGGTATTTTTCAATCTCGCCGAACAATATGAGAACAATGACATGCACATTGAGGCATTGAACACCTACAGTATCATGACCAAGAATAAAATGTTTCCGCACGTCAATCAGCTGAAGCTTAACATGGGCAACATCTACTATAAAATGGCCATCTATCCAAAGGCCATTAAAATGTACCGCATGGCGCTTGATTCGGTACCTAATAACCTGAAACAGCTGCGTCTGAAAATCACCCAGAACATTGGTACATTGTTCGTGCGTATGGGTCAGTATGCGGATGCAGCAGCCAGCTTTGAATTTGTGATGTCCGAACGCGCGGATATCCGCAGCGGCATCCATCTGATGCTCTGCTATTACGCAATGGGCGATGTTGAAAAAATAAAAAATACTTTCCGCAATTTATGCGAAGTGCAGCCAGTAGAAAGCGAAAACGATTTGGATAATGAGAATCATTTAATAAAAATGCAGCAGCAGGCTGTGGAGCAGCAACGACAACAACAGCATCATCAGGCGTCGAAAACAACAACAGCCGAAGTGGAGATAATCGATGGTGATGATAATGGCCATGGTGGCGCCACAACATTTGAGGCAACAAATAAAGTGCAGGTAAATGCTGCCGGCTCTACTGTTGCCGATGGTGCTCCGGCAGATCGGAGTCGCTACATTTTTCAAGCGCTCAAGTGCGATGAGTTGGCGATTTATGTGAAGCAACGGAAAAATGCGGAAAAGCGCGCTATAACGATGATTGTGGACTTAATATCACCGATTATTGAGGAGAACTATAATGATGGTAAGTGCTTGAGGGTTTGGGGTTAGTAGGGTGGTGGTTGTTAGTAGAACCGGTGTATTTGGTTTTGTACATTAAATTTCTCACATTTTCTTTTTCAGGATACAATTGGTGTATCGAGGTTATCAAAACATCAAATCTGTCTTGGCTGGCAAATGAATTGGAATTGAATAAAGCTTTGGTTTATTTACGTCAGAATGATATTAACCAAGCGATTGAAACACTTCAGATGTACGAAAGGAAAAGTGAGGGTTCCATGACAGCAAGTGCATTAACAAATTTATCATTTATTTACATTAATGTAAGTAAATTAAATTAAGTTTTTAAAATTATCGTTGGGCATTGATTCTTAAGATATCAACCTGTGGAGTGTGCTGCAATCAATAATGCAATTTAATTCGAAATGTCTTTAGATTAAATTTACCACACATTCTCATAGAAAGAACTTTATATAGCATCTGCACGACAAGAAATTAGTTCTTGGAGTTGGTCCTAAATTGAATTGCCTGACAATATATGAGCCGTTTATTTTGAAAGTCCATTTCGGAGTAAAAGTAATGTCATAATATGAAATAGCTGGCATTTTGTTCAGAACGAATAAATTTGAATTCTGTCTTTACAGAATGTTTACCATATTGTGAGGAATTAATGGTGTTATGTTTAAAAAAATAGTATCGGCTAAAAAACCAATTATTACAGCACATAATGTGAATGGCATCACTTTTGCCCCGAAATGGACTTAGGCCACTTTCAAAATAAACGGCTCATTTGAACGGGGCACTACTTATATTTCGGGAACTGGCAACACTAATGTCAATAGCTAAAATCTAGCAACACCATAATAAATTTGACATTTTATAGCATAAACGTACTCACAACGTTTTGATGTACAGGTGTTATTTGTTTTGTTTCCAGTGAGTTAAGAAAACCAATTTGGCCAAAATATGGAAATTTTATGAAAAGGTTTTCGTTGGATTATTTTTGACAACTTTCGACGTAAATTATGTCAAAAAAAATGCGTCGATGGTCTTAGTTTTTTGTATGTCGAGAAAGCACCATCAAAAACCACAGCATATGGTTGGTATAATAAATTCAATTGTCGTCGTAGTTCGGTCACCGAAGAATTCCGTGAAGGTCATCCAAAATCGGTTGTTGTGCCACAAAACATCGATGCAGTGCATGAACTGATAATGAGAGATCGTCATGTGGCATATTGCGAGACAGAAGCATCCTTGCATATTAGTTCCACTCCAATACATTTGATTTTGCATGAACACTTAGTTGTAAAAAACGTTTGTTCTCGTTGGAAAAACCATAATTTATCAATCGCTCAAAAAAAGGTTCGGATCGTTTGGTGTAAGGAAATGATTAAAAAATTCGACCGTGGTGCTTCAAAAGACGTGTATAAGATCGTGACAGGTGACAATCATGGATATATGCGTATGAGCCGGAAACAAAACAGCAATCAACCGTGTGAGTATTCCAAGACGAGTTAAATCCAAAAAAGTTGTTCGTGGAAGAAGCACAGCGAAGCAAATGGTCGCCTGTTTCTTCGGCCGAATGCGTCATGTGGCCACTATTCTACTTGAGCAACGTAGGACGGTCAATTCTTAGTGGAACACGACCATTTGTTTGCCGGAAGTCTTCGGAGAAAAACCAACCCCCGAAGACGAACTATTCTCCATCATGACAATGCGAGCTCTCACAATCTCATGAAACAGGTGAATTTTTGAGCAGTCAAAACATCGAATTGATGACTCATCCTCCGTACAGTCCTGATTTGGCACCCATTGACTCTTTCTTGTTCCCGAACATCAAAGGTAAACTGCGTGGTCAACGATTTGAAGCGTTCAAAAACCATGTTTTGGAGGTGTCCCAAGAGGAATGGGAAAACTACTATGACAATTGGTTTGAACAAATGCAAAATTGTATTGATCATCAAGGGGAATATTTTGAAAAACAATAAAGCCATTTTCAATTAAAAATGTTTGTTATTATTTGCTATTCCAGAAATATAAGTAGTGCCCTACGTAAAATTTACTTATGTGGACCGGATCTGGTCAGTAGATCCGAACATACTGGGGATCAGATTTTCTGTGCAGATAGTAATCAGTATAGGATATAGGAATGTGAATCGGATCGTTCTTATTAACTATTGTCATCAGCATTTATGTGCATTTGTTTGTACCCAAAATCATTTGTATGATATCCCTTATTTTATATTATTCTTCTTTGGATAGCAAATATGATTCGATAAAATTGCTCATAATTTCAAGACTATTCAAGATTAATTTTATATTTCAGCTTGGCAACTTGGAGATGGCAACACATTGTGTTAATCAGCTAAATGAAATTGGCGCCTTGCAAACTAATGCTATGGCTCTGGTGAATGCCAGTATTATCGATTATCAGAAGCAAAACTTTATAGCAGCACGCGCCAAATTGGAAAAAGCATTACAAATACAACCGGATAACTTCGAAGCCAACTACAATCTGGGTTTAGTGGGTCTCAAAGAAAACGATTTGGGTTTGGCTGAAGAACAGTTTGTACACTTGAAAACACAGTTAATGGTGCCCAATTCAGTGCAACATTCGCATGTGTATTACCAGTTGGCAAGGTTGCAAGAAAAACTGCACACCACCTCGATTGGCGGTGGAAATTTCAAACTGAATGCTACTCCAGCAGCATTACAATCATATCTGCAGGTGCTTGGCATCTCAGCAGCTGAGATCGATTCTCGTCTCTTTGAAAAAGTCGGCTCCATCTACGAACAATGTCAAGACCATCAAGAGGCTAATCAATACTACAATGAGGCATATCGTATTAACCCCAGTGATATCAGCATTGCCAGCTCCATTGGCTCCTACTACATAAAGTTGCAGGCCACAGAGCGTGCAATCTACTATTACGAACGTGCCGTGCTAGCTGATCCCAATGATCCGAATTTGATGTTACGCATAGCCAGCTGCTTTCGCAATTCTTATATGCCCCCTAAGCAATACTTGGGCATGTTCGAAAAAATCTATATGCGCTTTCCAGATAATTTAACCTGTGTACGCGCTCTGGTCCAGGTGACAAAATCTTTAGGAATGACGGAATTGCATGAAAAATACACATTGGAATACGCACGCTTACAAAAGGTACAAACTGAAAAACAAAACGAGCAACGACAACAACAACAGCGTCTGTCTTCGGCAGCATCAGGGCGAAATAGTAGTCGTCTAAGAGGTAAGAAAATATATCTTTCAGAAAATACTTCATTGAATTTTACTTTTCTTTCCCAAATTAGCTATGCGAAACTCTAATGAAGAGGTGCCTCCTAGCCGTATACCTGAAAATCAGGAAACATCTAGTACTATCACTGCTGATTTTAACGGGGAGCACTATGTGCGCGCAACTGAGGGAGCATTTGCTGGTAAGATTAAGTTTTTTTATAATAAATTCTTAACCGAATACTTGATGCATTATCCATTGCAGTACGTCACACTGATCCATTGGGACCCCCAGCTGAACGTCCACGCACTGGAATGCAGCGTCCTTCACTAAGTCATGATTCTGATGAGGAAGAAATGAATGCTGATAGTCTGTTACCCATTTAAATGAGGACAATGTAAAACAACCTGATAATAAACAAAAAAAAAAAAAATAACCCTCAACTCAAAAACAGTGTATTTGAGGCGAATTTTTTGGCAAATGTAATATGCAAAATATATTGATTTTAAAGTCATTTATTAAAAACATTTTTTTTTTTTCATCAAAAAATATAAATTTTGACAGCTTTAGGCCTTCATAAGTAAACTCGAAACTATAGTTTGAAGCTATTTAGGTCCAACCCACAAACATTTTTAGTTTTTGAAGTCCATAAGGTATGTACTCGAAAAAAAGTAGTCGCAGTAAACAAAGAGTGTCGCGTTGAATATTACAGTAAAAACAAATAAAAAAGATGTAATCGTCATAGAATTCTTGGTTTTACATTTCTTCAACATTGTTTTTTCAGAATTTTGATTAGTTTTCAAAATGAGTTCATTGAAAGATAATGTTTGACATTTAGTTGTGCGCAAAAAACAAGATTTTCCACATCGGTCTCACAAAAACTTTGCAAAAAGTAAAAATATTGCAAAATAAACGGTATCTTGCGTACTTAAAAACTTAAGTAAACGAAAGTTGGAAGTGTTCGATAAAAAGGATTTACCTCAGAGGAAAAAGCAAAAGAAGTTTTACGAGCCTATTAAAAAAAAATACTGAACTCTCTATTAGAGATGTGACTAAAAAAGTGCATACGTCGCCCGGAAACCTACAGAAAGTTTGCAGAGAGAAAGGTTTTCAATCGTATAAAGTACTACTGGCACCAAATAGGATTGTTATGTATTAAAGTAAAAGACGTGTAAGCTTAGGTAGTAAGAGTCAGACTAACTTTATTAAATTACTCAATTCTTATTACTACTGTTTACATAAATGACCTTAGCGTTGCCATATTATTAATATAGTTTAATACACTACAATTCCTCCATGTTTTATTTCAAACATATGTCCTTATTTAAAAAAACAACTTAATCCTAAAATTAATGCGATACGTTATTGTTCACATTATTTTTAAATTATTCGTTTAATTCATATTGTCAGCTTAATAGCATAATTCCAATTCATAAAATTTACTTCAATGTACTTAATTATATTATTAACTCTTATTTATATTTATTGAAAATATTATAAAAATATTATTAAATACCTTACAAATTTCTGGCATTAACAAGATTCAGATCTTTTCTTCTTTAGCAATTTCCCTTTGCTTCTAGTGATTATTGGACTACGACTTCGTGCCCGATCTCTAGAAGTTTCTTGGTTGTTATCTGTTACTTCCCTATGCACTATAGTTGCACATTTAAACTTAACATACTTTTCGTTTCTTTTTCTTAATTGATTAATATGAGCATGCTTCTGATACCCGTTTACATCTACAATGAATCTCAAATTATTAATTTTTTTTATAATTTTTCCAGGAATCCATTTCAAGTAATTTGAAAATACATTGCGATATAATACAATTTCATTAACTTCAAAATTTCTTTTCTTATCAAATCTTTTCGAATTTATACTTTTGGTATAGTCTTGACTGAATATATCATTTTGTTTTTTAATTATTTTACTTCCTTCCTCCCCCTTTTGCAAATAAGTATGTACATCTAAAAGAGTTCTTGGCTTAAAATTAAATAACATTTTTGCCGGTGTTTCGTTAGTGATTGTTGATGGTGTATTTCGATACTTTAATAAAATATTGCTCAATATTAAATCGAAGGGTACATTTCTGGTTTTTATATCAACAAGACTTTTCTTTATAGCCTGCTTTATCGTCTGTACTGCTCTTTCAGCGCTACCATTGGATTCAGGGTGATACGACGGTGATTTATGCATTTGAATACCATTACGCGAGCAAAATAAAGAAAATTCCTCTGAACCAAATGGCGGCCCATTGTCACTTACTAAGGACTCAGGCAACCCGAAAATCGTAAAAACTTTCCTAAGCTCCTCACATACTGTCTTACTATCAGTTTTTTTCAAAGTTATTGCGTCTATCCATTTTGAATGCACGTCGAATATTATCAAAATATTTTTGTCCACGACTTTACAAAAATCTATGTGAATCCTTTCAAAAGGAAATTTAGTCTGCTCCCAAGAAGTCAAAATTGTTTTAGGCATATTTTGGCAGCCTTGGCAAGCTTCACAACCTCTCGCATATAGCTCTATATCCTTATCAATTCCTAACCACCACACATAAGAGCGG
Organism: Calliopum simillimum; assembly: GCA_951812925.1. Lineage (NCBI taxonomy): Eukaryota > Metazoa > Arthropoda > Insecta > Diptera > Lauxaniidae > Calliopum > Calliopum simillimum. The sequence goes on from OX638368.1 coordinate 55,997,995, forward strand.
GCTATAGCTTTCATATGCACCACGCCTACGTGACCATCATGTAAAAGTTCTAAGACTCTATCTATCAAACGCAAAGGTATGAAAACTCTGTCACCATAAAATAAACACTTATCTTCACTACCAAGTGAATGTCTTTTCAAAAAATAAGGCTTCGAATCATTCGTTATCTTTTCTGGCCAACTTTTTGTAGAAATTATATCCAACACTTTCAAAAGAATGTCATCATTTTGCAATTCTCTTTGAATATCCTGTAACTTTAGTGGGAACTCACCCATTTTAACATTATTAATACTGTCTACTTCCACGTCTGTGCAATTTCCCATTGGAAGTCGTGACAACCCATCCGCGTGCCCCATTTGAGACCCTTTTTTATACCTTATTGAATAATTGTATATTGATAAGAAAATAGACCATCGTTGCAGCCTATTTGCTGCTACGGACGACAAATCTTTCTTCGTATCAAAAATTGCTCGAAGCGGTTGATGATCGGATTCAATTATAAATGGAAGTCCGTAAATATATTTGTGAAATTTTTTCACCGAAAATACTATCGCAAGTGCTTCCCTGTGAAGCTGCGAATAATTCTTCTCCGCATCAGACAAGGTGCTGGAAACATACATAACCGGCTTCAACTCATCATTAATTAAATGCGATAATACGCCTCCGACACCATACGGACTAGCGTCACAAGAAACAACAATTGGTTTGGAAGGATCATAGTGGACTAAGGTTACTATATTTGTTAATAGCTTCTTACTTTTTCTGAAGCTATCACTATGCTCTGCAGTCCATTCCCATTTTGCATTCTTACTATTCAGTTTGTATAAACTTGAAAATTCTCCCGAAAAATTCGGTACACATTTATGATAATAATTTATCATCCCCAAATATGATGCTAGCTGCATTTTATTCTTTGGTTCTGGAGCTTTTAACACTGCTTCTATTTTATTTTCACTTGGTTTAATACCTGCACCACTAACATGATATCCTAAATACTCGAGCTCATCTACAAAGAAAATACACTTTTCTTTATTCACCCGTACATGGAACTGTTTCAAGCGGTCTAAAACACTAACTAAATTTTTCTCACACTCCTTTAAATCTGATCCACCTATTACAATATCATCAAAATACACTTGTACTTTCTCTAAACCTTTCAGTGTTTCGCAAATTATACCATTAAATATTTGAGGTGCGGTTTTCAATCTGAAAATTAATCGCGTGTATTGAAACAAGCCTACGTGCGTATTGATTGTCAATAATTCTCTAGATCTTTCACTTACTTGTACTTGAAGGTACGCACCCAATAGATCAATTTTACAAAACTTTTTCCATCCTGCCATGTTAGCAAATATATCGTCTATCCTGAGGATAGGTATATGCTCACTTTCTACAAACTTATTTACAGTGTTCTTACAACTGACACATAGTCTCACTGAACCATCACCTTTGTTAACTATTACAAGGGGACTCGCCCACTTGCTTCGCGTAACAGGAATTAAAACGCCTTCTTCGCATAATCGTTTAATCTCACTTTCCATTTTTGCCCATAATCCATATGGCACAACATTTGGCTTACAAAAAACAGGGTATGTATTATCCTTAACAACGATTTCTGCTTTAAAATCTTTTATGACAGAATTATTAGAGTTTCGAAACACATCATCATATTTTTGTTCTAATTCAACCATACTTTGCACAACATTACACTTTAAACTTACTGATGGCAGTTCAAAAACATTACGCCAATTAGGAAATAGCAAATCTAGCCAATTTCTACCTAACAAAGGTACAAACTCTTCTAATGAATCAATAATTGAGGAGTGGCCGTACCAAAGGGCCTAAGTACCATTTCGAGGCAATATGAAACGGGTGACATTTCGTTAGAAATTAATAAAATTGTTTTCTGCTTTCACAAAAAACTTACTTAATAGTGTGATTTTCATGGTATTATGTTGAAAATATTATAACAGGCAAATTGCAGACTATAAAACACATAAAAAGTATGACACTACTTTTGCCTCGAAATGGTACTTAGGCCCTTTGGTACGGCCACTCCTCAATTGTTAATTCAAGGCAAAATTGCTCCTTATTAACTCGTGTTTCTACATAAATCTTCCCGAAGGTTTTAATTTTGCTACCTGAAATACTTGACAAAATTTGAAAAATGTCTCATAATGTGTTTTATTAATGATGGTTTCACAGGCCCCTGTATCAACCTCAAATTCAATTGCCTCATTGTTTAATTTTAAACAAATTCTATGTGCACTCAGCTTCGTCATTTTACAGTTATTTATGTAACCACTACCGAACTGTTCTTCTTTGCTATCGCAGCATTCCTCCACCTTGTTGATTTTGCCTTTGTTTTTCGAATTCGCCTTGCAATATTTTCGTATATGACTATATACACCGCATCTGCTGCTGCAGATATCGGCGATTACCTTTAAACTCTTCATCTTTATTTTTTTGGTTTCTGCTAACGTCTCTGCTTTGACTTCTTCGTCTAAATTGACTGTTATAATTTCGACGGTACTTGTAAAAATCGTTGTTGCTATTGTTGCTTACGGCACTTACAACGTTGTCTCTCTGCTTCATGGAATCCAATTCCTTCCCCGTTAGCTCCATTGATGTGGCGATTTTTATAGCGGTCTCAAAGTCTTTCAGATCTGTGTCGTTCAGCAATCTATTTTGAATTTTGTCCGACTTAATTCCACACACAAATTGTATCAAAAGCGCTTTGTCTTCGAATGTTCCAAAATCACAATTTTGCGACATCTGTTTTAACTCCACAATATATTCACTCAGAGGCTCTTCAAGTTTTTGATGCCGTTTAAAAAATTTGAAGCATTCAGTAATTATATTTTCCTTCCTGTAGATGCGCTTTTAGTTTGGCTATCAAATCATTATATACCATACCAGAATCCGTTTCGCGTTTCGGTGCGATTAATGATGAAAGCACTTTGTACAGCTCCGGACCTCCGAAACTTACGAGCACTGAAATCTGAGCACCGTTTTCTGTAATTTTGTTTAGCGTCAATAAATGGCTCAGTCTTCTGGAGTACAGCTCAAAATCTTCGCCCAGCACAAACGCCTCTATTCCACCAACGAAAATTGTCGCCTCCGCCATTTCAGCAATTTTACTTTCTTTAATTTCTGTTTTGCCTGTCATCAATACTTTTCTTTCCCGTTATTTTTTTTTTTTTCACTTTTTCTTCGTCGCCATATGTTATGTATTAAAGTAAAAGACGTGTGAGCTTAGGTAGTTAGAGTCAGACTAACTTTATTAAATTACTCAATTCCTATTACTACTGTTTACATAGATGACCTTAGCGTTGCCATATTATTAATATAGTTTAATACACTACAAGGATAAGCAAAACACAGCTGCTATAACTCGCTCACGAAAACTCTACGACAGTTTTGTACACGATTTTGAATTCATTTTAATGGACGACGCAACTTACGTCAAAGCTGACTTTAATAGCTTCCGGGTCAACTTGTTTACACCACAAAGAAGAAAGGCGATATTGAGCTAAATTTAAAGCAAGAAAAATGGACAAGTTTGCAAAAAAAATTAGATTTGGCAAGCAATTTGTAAATGCGGTTTGAAGAGCTCAGTATTTGTCACAACTGGTACAATTAACCACCAAATTTATGTGAAAGAGTGCTAACAGAAACATCTGCTGAATATTATAAGTACGCCTTCACGAAAACCCTGTTATTTTGGCTAGATTTGGCGAGTTGTCACTCCGAACTTCCCTGAGCTTCGGCCGATTGGAAAATACTGGGTTATAATGAAGAGCAAATTGGTAAAAACGAAGAAAGTTGTCAAAAATTAAAAGAAACTAAAACAAAAATGGATCAAGGTATCATCCCAGGTTATCCAAAGTGATGGGCAGAGCCTAATGGTAGGTGTTTATTCAAAGTTACAATATTTTGCATATGAGCAATTCTCAGGAACATTTAACCTATATATGTCAAAAGTGTAAGTTGTAATTACTCAAAATAGTAATGTTTCTTTGTGAATATTGGCCCGCGCTCATATTGTTCAAACATTAACAAGTATATGGATTAAATTTTTTTGTAGAAATATATGGAATTCGCGCCAATTTTGAGCTCGACGTGCTACCATTTACAGAGGTTACATTTGAATGTCAAATGTACATGGTAGAGGTTACAGAGGTTATATTTGAATGTCAAATGTACATGGTAGCACGTCGAGCTCAAAATTGGCGCGAATTCCATATATTTCTATAAAAAAATTTGATCCACATAGGTACTTGTTAATGTTTGAACAATATGAAGGCGGGCCAATATTCACAAAAAATCATTACTATTTTGAGTAATTACAGCTTACACTTTTGACATATATAGGTTAAAAGTTCCTGAGAAATGCCCATATACCTTAAGCAAATGAGCAAATCTTTTCATTATCTTGAAGAAATTCCCATGAGCTTCAAAAAATGTATTACTTTCTTTTTTTTGGTCAAAAAATAAACGTTTTATACCCATTTTTTGTCGACTACTTTTTTTCGAGTACATACCTTAGTACTTAAAACATGTTAAATATCAACAATAGAATTTTACTCACTCCTCATTACAAAAATGTTAGATCCGTAGTGAGAATGTAATTAACAATAAATTTACTTATAATTTAATATCGTTATTTTCTTAATTATTATCCATTTGATATTAAAATAGTTTTATTACGTGTAATAAACTTTCTGTAAAGCTGAATTAAATTGACATACATCAAGAGGAATTAAGCAAAAACAGCAACAGCAACAACAAAAATACATACTCTGCATAGTATCCGTAAGTACCTATGGAAGTAGACAGACTGACTACGTTCCTTTCCGCATCTTTTGAGCATGCGAAGGTAAACAACAGTTGGGTTTATGGGTTTTACTTAATTATATTTCTTATACGAAGCTTTGTTTGTATTTTTAATTACTTATGTATGTGTTTTCGGAAATATCGAGCATTAAATCTACCTTAAGGCAGTGTAAGGATTAAAATCTTACACGCGTTTGTACTTAGGAAATATGTCGTAGCATATGAAGCGTGCTTTTTTGTTGATGTGCATGACGTATGGATGGATGGATGGATGGATGGATGGGAGATATGCCTTTACTTACTCCTTGAAGCAAAAGTGTAGCGCAAACATTCCCATCTTATGTAACAAAGTAAACAAACGATTCCCCATAAAAGCAAAACACAATGCAAACTAATTTTATTTACATTCGTTATGTTCCACTATGTTGGTTTTATTTTATTCCTTAAAGTTTTTTTTTTTTAATTATTTATTGTATAATATTGTTGGAATAAAATTTTATTAATAAATTGTTGATGTGGTGAGTTGAAGCAATGTTTGTTAAAGAAAAATAATTTAAGGTGAAAGTACTTATATCACGGCACTATTCTGAGAACTTAAATGCAGATAACAACACCCCTCTGGGGTTATTTCATATTATGAAAGCCTATCAAATTCTGCATATTTTGGTGAATTTTGAAAAAAATCGTTAGAGCGGTTTTTGAAAAAATGACAAAAAACCGTTAAAATTGGATTGAACAAAAAGTTGTAATTTTTATCATTATTTTAACAAATGAAAAACATAAATATACAAAAATATTATATATAAATCATGTATGTTTTACATGGTACAAAAAGTTTATGTTTCTTAACAGAAAAACACTGAAAGAAATTATTGCAAAAATTCTTTATTTAAAAAATATCGTTAAAATAGGAATTAGCCCAGAAAAATTCGAATTTTTCTGCAAAATAAATTCAAGTAAAATTTTTTTCACCAGAAAGTAAAGATATGCATACGGTGACCATTTATTTGAAACTGAAATACAGAACACCAAAAAAAAAGGGAACACAATTTGTATTCATTTTTTACCGCATTTCAATGTGTACATTAGTGCGAGCCAAATTTTCCCTCGAACAACCATCTACCGGACACGTAATCTACAGAAAAATTTTTCAATAAACCATGGGTCTAACGAGAATTTTTTTGTATCATGACATATATCAGCCATTGGTCTTGTCAGCTTTTTGAATCTATTTTTATCATGAACGATTTTTAATACTCAGGCCGAGTTGTGAACAGGTTTTCTTGAAAAGTAGTCGAAAATCCTGAAAACTTTTGTTAAAATAAGACTTTCTGATCAAAAAATTAGATCTAGCAATTTTTTTAATTGAAATCGCTTTATTTTAGCGTTTAAAAGACAAGTCAAAAATCTTCACCGAGATCACTGCCGCATAAAAAGTTGTTTAGGCTCAAAGTTCACGAGGATATTTGCAAAAAACATTTTTAATGCGGAAGTGATATGGATGATGATTTTTGATATTTGTTATAAAACACCAAATAAAGATTCCAATCAAAAAATTGCTGTCTCTAACCTTCACAATTCATTCAAGATAAAAACAGATTCAGAAAGTTGACAAAACCAATGATATTAATTTTTTTTGGAATGATACATACAATAGTGTTTTCCTAAAGAAGGTACATATCTGTTTAAGATAAAATTGTCGTAGAACAATCTTCACGTTAAAAATTGGGGGTTCGATATTCATTTTAGGCCAATGTTTTATTGGCCAAATTTTCTTTTTTACTTTTCCGTTAAACGTTTGGTCATATCTTTCCACCGAAACAATTTGACCCACACTAATGTAGATTTGAGATCATTAGAGCAAATTATCATTAGAGTAAACACTGTTACCGACACCTCTTTTTATACCCTACACCCAGGGTATATTCACTTTGTCCTTCCTTTTGTAACGCACAGAAGGAGGGCAGATATAGTAAAGTATATATATTCTTAATCAGCGCGATCTCCTGTATCGATATAGCCATGTCCGTCTGTCTGGCTGGCTGGGTGGCTGGATGGCTGGCAAGATAATTCAATGAAATTTGGTGCACAGCCTCCGTCGTCAAAGTTAGCTCGGGGGATTGAAAATGGGCGAAATCGATCAACGGACACGCTTAGCGCCCATACATAAAATATATATGCAAAATACAATAATAAGAGCATTATTTGCAATAACAGAAGCAAACTATACATAAATACTAGAGATAGTAAGTACAAGCTCTGAGCAACAACTACGTGAATTCGGACTAGAGGGCGTGGCACCTCCCATATAAAGAAAAGCTTTAAAATGTAATACTGAAAGCGTTTTCTGAGGTAACCCAACCAAATTGCACTCAAACACTCGAATCAATAAATGCAAGCTCTGAGAAAAAATAAAGCGAACTCAGGCAAGAGGGCGTGGCATCTCCCATATAAGCAAAAATTTCAAAATGCTATACTGAAAGTGTTTTCTGAGATAATCCAACCAAATTTCACTCAAGTACTAAGAGCATTAATTGCAAACTCTGAGCAAAAAGTAGACGAATCAGGACTAGAGGGCGTGGCACCTCCCATATAAGCGAAAGTTTAAAAATGCTACACACAAAAAATAGAATATAAAATTAACGATAAAATTCATTGAATTTGATCCGAGAACAGCATACATTGACTATATGAATCATTTCATAAAATATAAGAAATAAATTCATAAATTTTTATTTTATTTTTCAAAAAATAAAAAAATTTATTTGTATATTTATTTATTTATATATATTTTGTGTATACTGAAAGATATTTTTAAGAAACCCCAACCGAATTTTACTCAAATACTCAGAACAATAAATGCAAGCTCTACGCAAAATCTAGGTAAGGTCAGAGAGGGCGTTGCGCTCCCCATATAAGCAATTTGTCCTTATACTCTCCTAGGAGTTATGGAAGAATAAAACAATTTATTTTAATAAAAACTTGTGCGTACAAGAATATTAATATAAGTGTTTAATATATACTTGAAATGCAGTGTAGGGTATTTAGTGTTTGGCCAGGACAAAGATACCACCCTTACTACTTTATTATTCGAAAATCATTTTAAGAGATTTAAAGTTTTTTTAATTCTAGTTTTAAAATAAAAATTTGAACGATAAAATAAATTTATTAAATAAAAAAATAATTTTAAGAAATTGATTTATTTATTTATTTTTATTGTTAACTCATTTTTCCTTTAAAAATGTTTTGACATCCATCACATTCCTTTTCTCTTAGATGATATTGACTTTTTTTATGCGATTTTTTGGCATTTATTTGCTTTTACGCGGTTTTCGATAAATATGGAACAGGTAAGTAGTGTCCTTTTATATGCGATTTTTTTCATGCGTCTAACTGAGGAACGTATTTACCGCATAAAAACAGAATTAGGTATTCTTTTCTATATCTGCCACGCCTTCTTCTTTGTGTTACAAGCGGAAGGACAAAGTGAATATACCCTGGGTGTAGGGTATAAAAACTGTTTTTACTAAAATATACTGAGTATTTATTTTTTAACAAAATCTTTTTCGTAGCGCCAAAAAACAAATTGAAGTGTCATACCTTTCTTGCCAACAAGAACGAAGTTCAAATTTTAGCTGTTCAGAGTTTATATGTATGTATGTATATAAATGTAACAAAATTTGTTAAACGCTGCTCATTCCAAAACACAAGGAGGCATCGGTATGTGCGATTGGGATTTTTGTTTTCATTTTGCTCTCAGTGATAATTGGATATGTGATGAAAATAGTTTCTATCAATGATGATGGCAATGAAGACGCCAATGGTAATGGTTATGGTGATGGGTAGGCTTAGCGCTAATAACGATATTGCCAAACGTGGTGAATATGGTTATGGTTGTCATTACTTAATACAAAAAAAAAAAAAAAATTTTTTGTTTTGGAACGAAATAGTCAGCTGGTATATTTGATTTTGTTATCCATTACTGAAGAGTGCACAGAATGCAAACTAGAAGATAAAGATGTTGTCAACGGCCTGGACAAAAATTAAACGTTCCAAACTGCATTTATGATTTAAAATGCGTCAAAGTCGTACAGTTTCATTTTATTTACGGAAGAATCTGTTTAAACACTGTCTTAAAGCCGCTTCAGACTATCTGAGAAGTCATACAGAAAATCTTATGAGTTGTCAAATATGGCAACTCTGATAGTGTGAATGTAAATTTATATTACAAATGATTTATCAGAAGAAAACTCATATGAGTTATTTTGGCATTAGATTTGAATCTATTTGAAAAGAGAAGTCATAGAAGTTTTCAAATTTTTTAATGTTGTTTGAAAAATAAAAAATTAAAACAATTTGAACAAAATAAATTGAAAACAATAAAAATTTGACAGTCAGAGAAAAAAACAAATAGAAAAACATAAGAAAACGCGTATGTCTTCTCAGGTAGTCTGAAGTGCCTTTTAGAATTTTATTTTGTTGTTTTTCAACATTCAAAATACATTTATTGACAGTGTAATCTACTTAGCAACCAAACAAGCCCTTATTCGTTGGGGACCTGTAGCCAATAGGTAAAGACGGCACTGGAAGTATGTATGTATATATTCCTACACAGCAAAAAAATTGAGGATAAAATATAAACTTTGGATTTGTATTCATTCATTCGTACTTATTCCAATTTGGTTCGAATTTTACACCCAGCAAATAGTTTGGGTATGAAATTCAAACCGAATTGGAATGAATAAAAATCCAAAGCTTATACTTTATCCTCAAATTTTTTGCTGTGTATGAATATAAAATTTTGCATGGGTTAGTTACAACTAGCTAAAAAAATTAAAAAAATGGGCGTTATATTACAACGGACATGCCTACCTCTCATCCAAAAAATGAAATGAATTATCGACCTGAATGTTTGAATAGATGAATGCCATTATTTAAGCAAAGTTATATTGTAGCTTGAAATAAATCGGTCAATAGGAATCTATCTGGAAATTTTAGAGTTCTTCATCAGAATATTTTGAATTTTGTTCAGCAGTTGCAAGGTTCGCTAACAAATACACTGAATAGGATAAAAATATCAACTTGAAAATTTGGCAAAGTTCAAAAGACCATTACAAACATGCTGTGCAATTCTCTTGACCTTTTTTAAGAAAATCTAAAACTTTGTTCAGCGTGTAGAAATATTCGCAAAATTTCTTAAACTTTTTTCGAATTCGAACGATTGATGGAAAATTTTGATATAATGCTTAGGTATAAAAAAAGTTCTGACGTCTCGCTGTGAAACCAGAAGTTCTGCATTTGCTGATGCTGTCAAAGTGGTTGTAAACATGTTTTTGAAGCCAAAAAAAATATTGAATTGAATGATCTCTTGGGAAGGGTCAATAAAACAAGCGACCACCATACAAAAAAAAAGTTCGAATGACCGCTCCCAGTTTGAAAGTTAATATTGAAAGAATTTTAAGGAAAAAAAAGTTCGATGCGGTTTTGCTTTTTTCTTACATCTCTGCCATTTGACGTCCGATCAACAAGTATATCTTTATAAATGCCTCATAGAAGTCATTTATCTCAGATTTTTTTTTTCGACTAGTTGTACTCATTATCTCAGTTTCTACCACCCTAATATGCCAAGGACACCTTATAGAATTGAAGCCCACAAAAAATCATAAAATTCATATCCACAAAGTTTCCTCAAATTGTAGAAATTGAAGAAGCTATAGCGAATCTAAAAGCTCAGTAGAAAATATGAAAAACAGGATGTCTTAGGGGGCGATATTCGTTTTTGAAACATCCTGTTTTTCATATTTTGTACTGAGCTTTTAGATTCGCTATAACTTTTTCAACTTCAAGAATTTGAGGAAAGTTCGTAGAGGTGAATTTTATGATTTTTTGTGGGCTTTAATTCTATAAGGTGTCCTTGGCTCCTTATGATGGTAGATACTGATGAGTAAAACTAGTCGACAAAAAAAAAAAAACTGAGATAAATGACTTCTATGAATGAAATGTAGTCCATGTTGAGACATTTACAACAAACGATATACTATACTTGTTGATCGGACGTCAAAGGCGGAGATATAAGAAAAAAGCAAAACCGAATCGAATTTAGAGGCCGAAAAAAAAAAAAAAATGCGAAAACAAAACACTTACCAAATTAAACTTTAATGCAGTCTTACTATATTCTAACTATATGGGTGATTCTTAGATAACTGTGCTTTTTCGAGTTGTAAAATTGGCAGATAATTTTTTTGGATTTTTGCAAGTTTCTTCATGCTATCTTGTGTAAGCACACTCTAAAAACTCACCTTTTAAGTAGATCAACTACAAGTGTGAATTTACGGCTTTGAGGTCGAAATTAAGAAATTTTGCTGCCACGTTTGTGACTAAATTGCCACGTTTGTGACATTTTAGCCACAGTATGGAAAAATTATGGTTTTGAAGCGTTTCGATGAGAGATATATTGCATATAATGGCAAATTTACACTTCAAGACTAATTTTGCAACAGTGTCATGTCTCCGGTGGTCCACTTTTTTTATCCCCTATCGCCGTAAATATCAACTATGGTTTTCTTTCCTCTGTTTTTATAGTCGTTTATGGTGGATTAGGATCTCCTAATTACGAATCTGATCTTGATTTTTTTCTATTACATCAGTATCCTTAGTTATCCTTGCTCACAAGTGAAAAAATCACAGTTTTGACATCTACTTAACAAAAACAGCAACAAGTAAAATTAATTTTTGTCAATGGATTCAGACAGCCAAATTTATTAACAACAAGACATAATTTACGGTTTTTCAATTGGATTCCTAGTTTCCGAGTTATAAGCCTTTAAAAAAAGGATATCTCTCAATAGCACAAAAAGGATTTTCTGGACCGAAAAATAAACAAAAATGGTAAGTTTTATTATTTTTATCAAAAATATATTTTATGACGAAAATTTTAAGCTCTTGCAGATTAAAATCGGATGAAAAAATAAGGCTCTATTGTAGATTTAGTGAATGCACAGATGAAATTTTGATTCTGTTAATTTGCAAAGCAGTAGTTTAGTAGGGACATTCACTAAATCTAGCATAGAACTGTCATTTTTCTTGCGATTATGGCCTGCAAGGTAATAATAATAAAACTTGATTTTTTGTAACTTTTGGGTCTCGAAAAATCTTTTGTATGTTATCGAAAGATGTCCTTATTTTAAACGCTTATAACTCGAAAGCTGAGAATCCAATTGAAAAACGGTAAATTATGTCTTGTTGACAATAAATTTGGCTGTCTGAATCCATTGACTAAAATTAATTTTACTTGTTGGTGTTTCTGTTCTATAGCTTTAAGTAGATGTCAAAACAGTGATTTTTTCACTTTTGAGCAAGGATAACTCAGGATTCTGATGGTGTACAAAAATTTTTGTATCAAAAACATAATTAATAGCCTTCAACTAAACATCTGTATACTCAATTTTATATGAAAATATGTTTTTTTGCAAACTGATAAAAAGTGCCACGTTTGTGACATTTTTGTAGTTTATCGCTCATTGTAAAGCACGCGTTTGAGTTCAAGATTTTTACGAAAGAATTTGGGGTCATGTATGCAAACCCTACATACAAAAAAAATTGTTTCATGCATAAAATAAAATGTACTACCTGCGAGTGCCGAGTGCCACGTTTGTGACCGTAATTTTTAAAAAAAAACTGTTTTTGTTTGTAAACTGCCCTATAAAACGCAAACAGATTTCTTTTTGGACGCGTCTGGACATGCTGACCTTTGGGTGATGGATAGTGATCAGAATTAATGCATATGTATTGCAATCTATTGACTGAAACAGTAGTACCATGCAGTAGTAGCATAATGCTTTGAAGAAATTTTTTTTTTTCCAAAACTAGGGGACAGTTTTCAATTTGAAATTGTACCCTCTAAAAATTATTTAAAACTGCAGATGAGCTCAGAATATTGTAGCCTTAAGTATTTACTTAATGTCTGTAGTAACTTGTTTTCTGTTCTATTTCCGTTTTTTGGTCGTTTTTCATCGTTTTGTTTATAAAAAGCAGGGGTAGGACATGCCACGTTTGTGACATTTGGGGTATATTTGCAAACTTTCATAGTAAACCAATAATTATTTGGTGGTAAAATTGATCCGCTCTATGAGAAAAACATAGTTTCTAACTTATAGCGTAATTTTTTGTGAAAAAAAAGCCTACTGTATAGGTGAAATCGCCAGAGGACACAAAAAGTACAGTTATCTGAGAATCACCCATATATATAACCTATAGTACTGAGGCAGATTAAAAATGCCTTTAGGGGTTGAGACATCTAATCATTTGCCATATCTAACCCTTTCCACTCTTACAACAACAACAGTTGTTGTAAAATTTTAAAAATTTTAAAAGTGTATTGTAATGGAATATATAACACAAAATGAATTCAAAAGGTGCTTGACAACTTCCCGACGAGAAATTAGTTCAGGAATTCCGGATAAGAATCGGATCTCGATCAGGTATTCCTTAATACGGCCATCTGATCAGTTCCTCATCAGGATCTGATACCAAAAATCTTATTACGGTCCAAGTGCGTTGTTTAAATCAGTATCGCATCAAATTTGCAGAACTCAATAAATATTCCATATCAAAACGACCACAGAAAGTTTTCTCAAACACATTTTAGGTGGTTATCATGTTGATATCATAACAAATGCTTCGAAATGTTTTAGGAAAGCGTTTTGTGGCCGGACGAAATTTAAATTAATTTATATGGATATGATCCGATCCTCAATAATACATATATAACTTTTCTGATGAGGACCTGAAATATTCTGATCCATTCCTGAAAATTTTATGGGATCCGGATCAGGTCCGTTTCATATGAGGTGTGACGTTCCTGACTAGTTCCTGATCATTCTTCAGGCAAGCCTGATCCGAATCTGAACTCAACCTGAACTTTTTTCTAGTCGGGTTACAACCACCATTTTATGACCAGAAAGAGGCTAAAACAAGAAAGGATAAAGATCAAAGAAAACAGAATCGTTTAGAAATCGTGTAGAAATCAACAATGAAAAATTGGAAGAAAAACAAATTTGTCAACAAGAAAAAATAACAATGAATCGTATTTATTATACATATTCTGTACAGATTTAAATTAAAATGTTAAACAGTTTGGGAATGACTGGAGTATAACAACTCTTATACTCTTTGCGACTGTTAATAACTGAGGGATGAATTGTGGAATCAATAGTGGTTGATGCCTCCGGTAAACAATATTCTGTACCGGCGTACAGTACAAAAAGAAATTAAATAAGAAAAAGTTACGAGATTAACTTTTGTCGCATAGTGTACTCAAAATTCTTCTAGCACCAAAAAATTGTGCTTTTTTTGTCTCTTTCTCTCTTTGTTTATTTTTTTGTGGTTTTTTGACAAAAAATTTGTAGTTCGGAGGGATGAATTTAGAGTTTATTTTAGGATACCTATCTATGGATTTTTGACAAAACAACCAAACTCGATTTTGCCAACTTTTCAGGACAGCAAAAAACTACTTTGATGCTTCTCAATTCTTTTTGTGTATAAATTGGAACAAATGTTAAAGTTTTTTATTATAAATGAATACTAAACAAATATTTTCCATTAACTTTTGTTGCTCTAAGGTCAATAGTATTTAATAAAATTTAAATAAGATGTTTTTGTCAAATACTTTTTATTTAAAAAAATCTGCTTCTTTCTATAGAAAAAGTAACTTATTTTGAAGAAGTGCTCTTGTCGAATTTTTTTTGCCATTTAACCTTCATCTTATCTTAAGATGTTTTGTGAAGATTTCACCAAATAAGCGTATTTAAGTTTTATGTTTATGATTAAAATCCTGGAAAATTGTCTTATTTCGAATTAAGTTGTTTTGTCAAAAGTCCACAGCTATGTATATACATTAGGGTGTTCCAAAAAAAAAGTATTTTGAATCGGCAGTCCACAAGCATTTTTCTTGTCCAACTTTGATGAAAAAATTAACGTAGTAAAAAAAATAAAATAGATGTCATTTGAAGCACAATCAAAAGACCAGAAACATAATAGTTTTTCATTTATGAGTTTCATTACCTAACATAACTGGCTTGAACGAAAAACAAGACGTTCCCCGAATCCGCCAAAAACTAAGTACATACGTACTTTGACTTTTTAGACCATGTTTTTATAATCAGAATGTAACATTGACAAAATCGCACCTCATTGTCACAGCGTTTTTCTATATCTTTTATGCAGCGGCATTTTCTCCATATAAAAAAAAAAACTGAAAAAAAATACACAAACACAGCACGGCAGACTGATAGACTTGTAATAAACGTGTCCTAAGCAATCGATTCCCATATAAATTTCCACTACACCGAGTTTTTCCATTTTTTCGTGCGCAGCTCTTAGTCTATAACCAAGGGCGTACACAAGGGGGGGCAGGGGGGGCAACTGCCCCCCCCCCCTAGCTCTAGCTTTAGAGTTACAAATATATCATATTCATTCATTTTTACAGTAGTTTTTATAACTTTTCATATTAAAGCCAAATAAAACACGATTTTTTGGACAATAGTTTATACAAATACACTTTTTTTATCTTTACTATACTATTTATTTATTTAATTGCAAACAATTTGAAAGAAAAATCGGATAATATTTTAGAAAGTTATTAAGGTTTCACTGAAGTAGGACTATTTTTTTATCGAAAAAATAAACAGGTACAAAAAAATGTTTTTTGCTCATAACTTTTTTTTCTTCTCAGAAGGGATACCCAAAGCTGCTTAAAACTAAAGACTATGTTTTTGCAAAAAATGCTTAAATGCGTTAAAAAATTTAAAATTGTTTGTGCAGGTAATGTAGATAATATCCGGTTCCAAAATTCGATTTTTTATGTTTTTCAATTACGTGGTCGGAAAAGCATTCGTTTACTCAAAAGGAATAAAATGTATAAGGCTTAAAATGCTTAAAATCGTTCAGAGTATCAAAGTATTTTATAAATTTTTTCAGACCTTTTTTTAACTTTTCAAAAATAGGTCGAAGAAAAAGAAAAAACAAAAATTTCCAAAAACTCTAAAAAATTCACATGTGCATTTTAAACATTATACAATTTTTTGCTTCATAAAAATCGACCCAGTTTATTGTACCTGTTTATTTTTCCGATAAAAATCAAAATGGTCTTACGTCACTGAAACCTTAATAATTTTTTAAAATATGATCTGATTTTAGTAAATTTGACCTTAAAATATTTAAAATTAAATACACTTGTAAATAAAAATATAATAAATATTGCAAAATTGTAAAAAATTGCTATGAAAATGAACTTTTTGCTCAGTTTTAACTTTTAACTTTAACTCAACCAATTTGAATTTTAGTAATTGATACATTTAAAAGAAGCGTAAGAATTTTTTTTAAAATAGTGTATGCAAAAATTCGATCAAAATTTTTTTATAAAATTAGAGCTATAATCTCAAAAATCGAAAGTGTCGATTATATCTAGATTCTAGAACGGCTCCTCGCAAAAAAAAATTAATGCGTTTTTTGGAGTCAGCGACCTCAAATTAGTTTAGAAATGTGATATGTATTTAAAAGATAACATACCTAAGGACATTTTTATTTAGAAAGTTATCTAAGTACCTTCATAAGTTATTATGAACTTTTATTTAATATTTTAGTGCACAAAAATATACAGCTCTTACATTGAAATTTCTCAAAAAAAAAAAAAAAAAAGGTTCGCAAAATTTGAGTTTGGCCCCCCCCTAGATGAAATCCTGCGTACGCCCTTGTCTATAACAGTGGTTCTCATAGCCATACCACTGTGGGGCGTGCCACCTCCCTTGCAAGAAAAGTGTTCAAGATGTAACGGTGTAGGGTATTTTATTCTTGGACACGATAAATATATCACGCTTGCTAGTTAGTTTTAAATTCAATATTTTTAACAATTTGTCTCTGCATTTTTTTAAGTTAAAACGTTAAATCGTTTATTAATTTCGTTCCATTACTTTTTCATGATCCGCAATTGATAAGGTGGTGCACCGAAGAGAGAGGGTCTACTCCGATTGAAAAACCAGTTGGACGACATTTTGTGATTGGCTTTGGATATATGCGTTTGGAGATGAGTACTGCAACAACAATAGTCGGATTATTTTGGCCAATTTGAAGGAAGTAACTGAATTCCGCACAAGTACTTGGCATAGTTCGCACAAACGCTATAAGTATGTACATACATAATATTGCCAAATTTGAATAAAATGGAGTGGTACCTCCCATGAAAACATAAACTTTAAAATATGACTACTGGCAGTGTTGTACAGATTTGAAAAAACAACAAAGATTGATTGGCTCTTAGTCAATAATTTTTCACAAAAATATTTATTTTTGAAGGTCGAACAATTAAAACAAGATTAACAATATTCCCAAACGATTTGTGATGATTTCATTGTTTATTTATATTTCATTAATAAATAACATTTTTTCCAATATTTTTTACTCATTGTATGCAAGTACATATGTATATACCCAACAGAAAATTTCAATGCGCATTCCTCTCGTATCTAAAGAGCTGATTTTGAAGCGCATGTTTTCTGCGCTATAGGTAGCCCTATTTTTTGTTTGTTTTTTTTTTACAATAATATTTTTTTATTGTCAGTTTTGTACAAAAAGAAACTTTAAATACAAAAAAAAAAATACAACTACACTATGATATTCTTCATGGTTTGGTGCACAATCCTGTCGAACCACAGTTTTCTAAAGTTGCAGCAAAGTTATAAGAAAAAAACAAGAAAAGTCGAAAATCAGAACAAATTTCAATTTTCAAAAATAAATTTAATAAATTGAACTATCTTAAAAGTAGAAAATTGGAGTTACCTTGTTGTAGTATTGAGGTGGCACTACCCAAGAGGAAAAATTTCTAGCGCTTCTGATTCAAGCACTTCAAAAGCGCTTGTCCCCATAGAAATTTAGAAGCACTTTCACAATGATTTTTTATAAGGCTGCAGTAAGAACAACATGGGTTCGAACCTAGCCCAGGTGATTTTTTTAACTTTTTTTTATTTTTTTTTTGCTTAATTTTTTTTTATTATTAAAATATTTTTTATTCAACATCTTTTATTTCACTTTTTTTGTATTTTCCTTTCTCTTATTAATTTAATTTTGTTTAATTGAATTGAAATTGATCACACAATGATTCCATGTAAGGCTGCAGTAAGAACAACGTGGGTTCGAACCCAGCCTGGGTGATTTTTTTTTTTTTATTAAAATATTTTTTTTTTCAACCTTTTTATTTCACTTTTCTATTTTCCTTTCTCTTATTTATTTACTTTTGATTAATTGAATTGAAACTGATTACACAATAGCCAAATTCACAATCTTGTTGCGTCGTAGCAAATGCAAAATTATTTGAAATGACAAACACGAATTTCATTGATTTTTGCAAAAAAATGTTCGAATAATTTTGCACTTGCTACGATGCAACAAGATCGTGAATACGGCTATTGATTCTAAGTATGTAAGGTTGTAGGAGCATTCGAATGTCAAATTCTGTTTGGACAACATTTGCTTTATATACAAATTATATATTTCATATCATCGGGCATTGGTGTAGCGGTCTAAAGAGTTGGTAAAAATAAGTAAAAATAATCTGTTTCTATCTATATCACACGGACGGTCGTGGATTCAAATCCTTGTGTGATCAGTTTTTTTCTGTGTTTTTGATTTTATTAAAAAACAAAACGCTTACCGTAGCATTAAAAATAAGCGCTTTAAAAAGGCTTTTGAAGTAAGGCTGCGGTAAGCTTAAGCGCGCTTACATCCTATGACATGCAATGGTTTAAAAGAAAAAATAGTTCTTACGGAGCGGAAGCGCTTATTGGTGAAGGGTTTGCACTTCGGAAGGGTTTTTGAAGCACTTCTTTTCCCCCTGGATATGTATTAGTACATATAAATGTTAATTTTTAACTTCAAAGTCAAGTGATTTATTTAAAGCCTTTGAAAAAATTTAAAATGTTCCTTGTTACGTCCTTGTGTTAAGAGATTTTACATCAGTTATTTTAGAAAATACCTTCCGATTCAGCGTTTAAATGTGGTAATTAAACAATCTCAACCAGTCCTTTTAAGTTTCCTAATATTAATTTTTCCTTATAATTTTTCATATTTACACATTTAATCCGTAGTCTATATTCTAACTCAATTTCGAGTTGTATTTTAAAATATCAAAAACAATAGCCGTGTTTCTTTTGACGCGTATATACAATTATGTTAATTTTCAAATTGCTATAACTCATAAACACATTTCTGAATGCGAGAGCGATGCGCACCAAAGAGCATTTCCAATGACATGCCATTATTAATTTCAGCACTTTTGGATACGAGAGCGATGCGCGTCCTTTTCGCATCTAAAGAGCTGATTTTGATGCGCTTTAGGTAGGCAATAGGCAGCCCATCCTTCTCGCATCTACAGAGCTGATATTGATGCGAATATTTTCTGCGCTATGGGTAGGCAATAGGCAGCTTTATTTTTTTGTTTGTTTTTTAATATTTTTTATTGTCATCCAAAGCGCATCCAAAGAGTATTTCTGGTAGCGAGAACGAAGTGTTTTCGGTCACGTATTTACACACAAAAGAAAATAAGTCAATAAGTCAGCTTCGTTAGAGCGCTAGGATGGAGCAGTGGTCTAGCGACTGGCACTGCTAGAGAGTTGTACCAACCTAGACGTCCTCGGTTCAACTCCAGCCCAGACCAAAACACAAAGCTTTGCAACTTGCAATTTTCAATTATAATTAATTTAGTAAAATAAAAATAATTATAATTAGAACAAAAATAGTGTGATGAGTATTTGTGGCGAAAGACTTAAAAAAAACTTCAGTTAAAAATAAATTTTTAAAATATTTTTTTTGTCACCCAAAAAGCATCCAAAGAACATTTCTGAATGCAAGAGCGATGCGCATCCAAAGAGCATTTCTGGTAGCGAGAACGAAGCGCTTCCTACCAATGACATGCCAATGTTAATACAGCGCTTTTGGAGAGATGCGCTTCACTGCTGCTTTAGAGTGCTTCAGAAGCGCTATTGATGCGCTCCATTCCCCATTGGGTACGTGCATACAAGTACATGTATCAAATAATTTATCGTTTATAAATCAGTCGTTAATTACAATATTATGCACAACCTATCTCAATTCATTATAATGGGTCAATTTACTCCCCATTATTTTTTTTTTTTTGATGATGTAACAAATAAATCTACAAAAATATTTATTTTTTGTTTGTCATGACAACTGTATACATTCATATGTATGTTTATATTTACAAATTAATTTATATCTGTTAAAATTTATGCAAAAATGTTGAAAATTGATAATAAAATCGATGGAAAAATTCGAATTTACTATGATACACAAGTGAGTTATTTTTATTGAAAACGGAGCTTTGGAAAGTATATAAATTGGATGCATTAATTAATTTGCTAGTTGAATAAAATTAAGTCGTATGGTATAAAACGAAAGCAAAAAAGAGAAAAAAAAAATACATTAAGATAAAAAAATAATACGCTTGAATGGAGCGAGCGTTTTAACATGAGACGGTATGATAACCAAATTTAAAGTTTTTTAGTTTTTCAGTTTTTAGTGTATGAAAAAAGTGCAAGCCAAGCTTTTAAAGTTGCATAATAAATACGATTTGCTTACTGAATATTTGGTATCACAAATTCTACACATATTTATATATTCTGAAGTACATGCACTTTACGGATTTAAATTTAAGCGCACAACATACGATAAACCATCGGTTTTTTCGCATTGTCACAAAATACAATTGAGGCGCTGCGAACAATTACGCCATAAGTCGACTTAGGGCGTTTTTGCGCCAATCGCTTTCTTGAAAAGTTTGGGTCCTCAAATATATGTGTACTTAATTTCATCTTCCAATTCCGATCACAAAATGTGATAGAGCAATAAGTATACATATAGTGTTTGAAGAGTTGCGTGCAAAAAGGGCGTAATGTGACTTGGGGCATTATCGCATAAATCAGTTTCGCGATAGAAAAAAATTGTTTTTACTCAAAATCAAGGTGCCTAACGAAAAAAGTGTATATGGCAAAAAATACTTAGAATTGTCCAAAGAATACGTGTGATTTTTCTCAGAACAGTTTTTTGGAACATTTTATAATTTTTCAAAAAATTGTTAACAAAAAAAATATAAAAAAAATCTAAAAAAAAATTCACACGCATTCTTTACACAATTTTAAGCATTTCTTGGGCTATACACTTTTTTCGTCAGGCACCTTAGTCTTGAGTAAAAATTAAAATTATTTACCCAGGTGCAAATAAAAATTTTGAAGAAATAAAGAAAAACACACATTTGTAAATAGTTGAGATTAAAATATTTTTCATTCAACTCATTTAAAAAAAAAATCATTAAGACCGGAGCATTTTCGCCGGTTACCCAAACAAAATGCTAACGTTACTCCAGTCATAGTCAAATGGGTTTATGCAATAACGCCCTATAATTTAAATTTTCCTTATTCCATAATTCTGTCAATATCCCAGCAGCCAAAAGGAATCTATAGGAATTGAACGTGTAATCAATCGCTTGTATGGAACATTGATTCCAGAATTCATTATTCGTAACACGCTACATGTCCTAGGAAAAGAATGATTCTTTTTAAGTATTCGGGGAATACATTCTATAATTCATTCTATGTAATATATTATATTACTTATTCCTTCGTAATGCATTAAACAATTTGTTCCTGAGACATAAAATAAAGAATTTATTAGTTTTCGATTCAAAATTCATTTATTTATTCACATAAAAACATGAATATTTTCTTTTGATAATATTTTTGATAAGTCTTCGTAACAACTTCTTGAAACATTATGCATCACTGCCCAATTTCTTATCTTATCAATGAAACTTTCTTCAGTTTAAGCATTTTCTATATTTTCCTGTGCAATATAATTCACTTCTGCACTATCAACAACACTATTAATATTTTCTTGTAACGGTTCCCTTGCACAATTTTTTTTTTTTTTTTGATAAAATGCGTCGCCAATGCCTTTTAGAATACATTTTATATTTTTTTTGTAATATTTTACTACCACCAGCTACGCGTTACAACACAAAACTGAAATATTTCTGTAGAATGTCAAAATCGTAGGCGACATGAAGGCGGCGTCAGATAACACGAACAACTGAACATGAAAAAAAATACATTCCATCTTCTGCAAATCAATCAATATGCAAATATAGGCAAAAGAGATTACCGCGTACATTCTTTGGAATACATTATATTTATAACCAAAAATAACGTATTATATAATATATTCCCCAAGTAATAAATTCCATACTTGGCTGCTGGGATGCGTTAGTATTAAAATGATGGTATGCTCTTTGTACAGCATTTAGAAACTTTAAATTAAATTATCTCGAAATGCCATTCTTCGACTTAGGGCGTTATTGCACGCAACGCCTCAATTGGTTTAATCAAGGCAAATTCGAATAATTACGAGGGATGCATTCTTACGCAAAATAAAACATTTAACGTTAAATCATTAGGACTGTAATTCTATAAATGTTTGCCTCATGAATAATGCGCCCGTAGCAAGTTTTGGAGTTTCGTTTTTTTTTTTCATAATATAAAACAATTTGAAGCCCTATGCCACACACTTTTGTTTGCTAATTTATTTAAATACAGAACTTGTTTCAGCTTTTTGTTAATTTAATACAAAAACTTTAATACATTTTAACAATAAATTTATTCAAAATGTTATAAAATTAAAATTTACAACTTGTCGCATTAATCGCTTTACTTGAGGCTAGTATCAGTCAACTAGAAGGTTGACCACCAAGCAGAGCAGAGAAGTGAATCCAACAGGTTAGACATCAATACGAACTTTGTAAGTAGTTAGGGTGTTACCTTTGTCTTGACCAAAAATTAAACAAAATCGATGAACTCTTTCAGCAATGGGTGATTCTCAGATAACTGTACTTTTTGTGTCCTCTGGCGATTTCACCTATACAGTAGGCTTTTTTCACAAAAAATGACGCTATAAGTTAGAAACTATGTTTTTCTAATAGAGCGGATCAATCTTACCACCAAATAATTATTGGTCTACTGTAAAAGTTTGCAAATATACAATACATACCTCAAATGTCACAAACGTGGCATGTCCTACCCCTGCTTTTAAAAAACATAACGATAAAAAACGACCAAAAAACGGAAATAGAACAGAAAACAAGTTACTACAGACATTAAGTAAATACTTAAGGCTACAATATTCTGAGCTCATCTGCAGTTTTAAATAATTTTTTGAGGTCACAATTTCGAATTGAAATCTGTCCCCTAGTTTTGGAAAAAAAATTTCTTGAAAGCATTATGTTACTACTACATGGTACTACTGTATCAGTCAATAGACTGCAATACACATGCATTAATTCTGATCATTATCCATCACCCAAAGGTTATCATGTCCAGACGCGTCCAAAAAAAAAATCTGTTTGCGTTTTATAGGGCAGTTTATAAATAAAAACAGTTTTTTTTTTTTAAATTATGGGCACAAACGTGGCACTCGGCACTCCCAGGTAGTACATTTTATTTTATGCATGAAACAATTTTTTTGTAGGATTTGCATACATGACCCTAAATTCTTTCGGAAAAATCTGGAACTCAAAAGCGTGCTTTACACTGAGCGATAAACTACAAAAATGTCACAAACGTGGCATTTTTATCAGTCTGCAAAAAAACATATTTTGATATAAAGTTTGAGTATACAGATGTTTAGTTGAAGGCTATTAATTAAGTTTTTAATACAAAAATTTGTCTACACCATCAGAATCCTGAGTTATCCTGGCTCAAAAGTGAAAAAAATCACTTTTTTCTAATTAAAGCTACTTATGCAACAAAAAAACTAGTAAAATTCATTTTTGTAAGCGGATATGGATAGTCAAATTTATTATCAACAAGTCATAGCTTAACGGTTTTATAATTGGATCCTTCTCTCTGAGTTATAAACGTTTAAAATAAGGATATCTTTCGATAACATACAAAGGATTTTTCGAGACCGAAAAATTACAAAAATCAAGTTCTATTATTTTTATCAATAACATATTTCATTATAAAAATTTCGAGACCTTGTAGACTAGTGCTGCGACATCGACATCGATGTTGATGAAACATCGATGTTTTGCAAGAACGTCTACTACATACTAAGATTGTTGAGTGTGTGTAAACAGCCCCACAACTAATTTTGACATAACATTGTAGGCGTCGTTTCTGTTGAAATTCTTTTGCTGTTGGCCGTAAAAAAAATACGTGTTTAATATGATTTAAAAAAAACTTTAAAAGAAAAAGTGCAGCAGACACAATATAAAACCATAAGTAAACAAAAATTAAATTAATTTGTATTAACTTTTACAAAATGGCGCATAGAAGTAACGTTTGGAATTTTTTTACCAAACCCAAAGAAAGACCAAAATTTGTTAAACATATGGTTTATTATTTATTGGTTTATTTAAATTAACAATTTTTCCATCCGTTTCAAAACCACTGACCAAAAACAAAACCCGTCCCAACCTATACGACATTCCCCTACTATATTACTTGTGTTGCATTAAATGCAAAAGTTAATTATATATTATCTTAGAACAACTAGAAACTGATACGATTTTAGATTTCTTAAATGCGCGAGTCCCCAAAACTTTAATATTTCAAATCAACTGTGTATTGTAATATTCAAAAAGGATTCCCAACACAAAAATTAAGGCTTTTTAGCCATAAAATTCTTAAATTGAAAATTTTTAAAATATTGTTAAACACATGCAAGTAAAAAAATTGAAAAGTTTTCAATAAGGAAAAAATTATAAAAAGTACAATATATAAGTGACCTGGTCTATGAAAAGGGTGCTTAGGTGTCAAAAAAAAAAATTTTTGAATTTTTTGCCGATTCGCATAGAATTGACCTTTGATAGTTGTTTACCAGCTGTTTTCTCGAAAACTTATTTTTCGCACGTAAGCCCCCCTTTTCACAGACCAGGTCACATATACTTAAAGTTTCGTTAAAATAATGACTTTTTTTAGCTACATATTTGTAAGGATATTCAAAAAGTTATGTCTTCTATAATTTAAAATTAAAGTGAAATATTTAAATTAATACAAAAATATGCAATATTTTCCATTAATATATGTATGTATTTAATTTTACTGTTCCATGTTCAAAACAAAATTTGAGAGAAATTTGATTCGTTTTGTCAGAGTTTCCAACTTATTAAAAAAGTAATCGATGTTGCCAAACATCGATCCTTTTTTGGCGATGTTTTCTAGACATCGATGTTTAATTCAGATAACATCGATGTTCAAAAAATCGATGTTTTCCGGTCGATGTCGCAGCACTATTGTAGACCATAATCGCATGAGAAATGACAGTTCTGTTCTAGATTTAGTGGATGACCCTACTAAACTATTGCTTTGCAAATTAACAGAATCAAAATTTCATCTGTTCATCCAATAAATCTACAATAGAGCCTTATTTTTTGATCCGATTTTAGTCTGCAAGTGCTTAAAATTTTCGTGATAAAAATAATAAAACTTACCATTTTTGTTAATTTTTCGGTCCAGAAAATCCTTTGTGTGTTATTGAGAGGTATCCTTTCTTTAAAGGCTTATAACTCGGAAACTGGGAATCCAATTGAAAAACGGTAAATCATGTCTTGTTGATATTAAATTCGGCTGTCTGAATCCATTGACAAAAATTAATTTTACTTGTTGCTGTTTTTGTTAAGTTGATGTCAAAACTGTGATTTTTTCACTTCTGAGCAAGGATAACTAAGGACGCTGATGTAATAGAAAAAAATCAAGATCAGATTCGTAATTAGGAGATTCTAATCCACCATAAACGGCTATAAAGACAGAAAACCATAGTTGATCTTTAGGGTGGACCACCGGAGACATGACACTGTTGGAAAATTAGTCTTGAAGTGCAAATTTGTCATTAAATGCAACATTTATCTCATCAAAACGCTTTAAAACCATAATTTTTCCATACTGTGGCTTAAATGTCACAAACGTGGCAGCAAAATTTCTTAATTTCGACCTCAAAGCCGTAAATTCACACTAGTAGTTGATCTACTCAAAAGGTGAGTTTTAAGAGTGTGTTTACACTCTTGCAAAAATCCAAAAAAATTATCTGCCAATTTTACAACTCGAAAAAACACAGTTAGGTATCTAAGAATCACCCATATGTAAAATATTTTTAAAAACTTTAATGCAAAATTATAGAAATCACTTAAGAATCTCTTAAATGTAACTCAAATAATGGTATTTCTTTTAATTTTAGTGTGATGTTTTCTACAAATTTCAAATCTTGAAAATTGTAACTTGTTGTAAACCGATATTTACGCAAAAGTCGGGCCAGAGTCACTTTCGCTGATATAAGAGCATAGCGCCTACCTAAGGTATGAATAAAAAATGAAATAAATTGTAATAGTTATTTGATTCAGAAAAAAATTTAAGTGTTCCAATTTCTTACCAATGCAATTACGTAAACCCTTTGTAAATGGTATAAACGCATACGAATGTTTGCCTTCCATATTAGATGGCAAAAAGTTTTCAGGATTAAAAACATTTGCTTCAGGTCCCCAAGTGTCGGTACGCCGATGCATATTAAAAATATCGATCACTATTAGCACACCCGTTGGCACCACTATGCCATTCGATAGTTGCACATCTTGTGTGCTTTGACGCGCTACCAGTGGTACGGGTGCCAACAAACGCATTGTTTCATTAAGTACCATATCCATGTAGACCATATTTTGAGTATCCTCATACGTAACTTCAAAGTCATCACGTTCAGGAAACATTGAATATATTTCCTCAAATGCCTTCTGCTGATACTTTGGAAACATTGCTAAAAGCATCAGTATGTAAGAGATCGTATTCGCTGTAGTTTCAAAAGCCTGAATTGAAAAATAAATCATAGTAAAGTTAGGTTTTTTTTAAAAAAATTATTATTAATCTAAAGAGACTACGCGCTTCAATCGATGTTATTTCCTATTTTTAGGAAAATAAGCGTTAATATACTCAACACGAAAACTTGGTACCTTGGTAACTGTGTAAGTGTGAGGCCATCTACCTGTTTATAATAACTAAACGATTAAGAAAAGTCATCCTTGCCCGGGGGAACAAAATGTAAGAAAATGTATATGTACATATATCTATTTATGCCTCAAGCTTATGGATTATTTATTTCAGTTATTGAAATAACAATTATTTTAGTAAAATATTAGTTCAAAGAGTTCAAGTGTAATCTTTTGCTACTTAATAACTAATTGACAATTAAAAATATTTAAGTACATACAAAAAAACATTTGTATCTTGTACTATGTTCTATTTTTAAAATTTTGAATCAGAATTAGATCCCAAACATGAAATTTTTATTTTTATTAACGAAACCTGACCCCGAACGCAGCATTTTCAGAGTCTTCTATGTTCTTTGTAACTGTTCGAGTCTATATTTTATTGACATCTGGGACTCTTAAGCTTAGAGCAAGCTTTTACAATTAAACAAAAATAACTTACCCCAAAAACTATCACATTGGATTCATCTTCGACATTTTTCCAAGTGAATTCTCCTTTCCGCACCAGATCAATTGCAATGTCCATAAAACAGCTTTTATTACTTTTTCGTATGTCCGCATCAATGCCATCATCCTTTTCAATCCCATCATTTTGCATCAGATTGGAATCTTGCATTTGATCTTTCGATAAAGCATCCAGTTTTTCTTGGATTAGCTAAAAATTAGTTAAAAATTAAACTTAGGAGTTATCGTGGCCGTAATTGAAATCGTCGAGAAAATAAATAACTAGTAAGGGTGTAACCTTTGGCCTGGCCAAACATTAAATACCCTACACGGTGCTGATGGGAGGTGCCAAACCCTCTTGTCCGAGTTCACCCAGTTTTTGCGCAGAGCTTGCATTGATAGTTCTTAGTGTCTGAGTAAAATTTGTTTGGAATATCTCAAAAAACGTTTTCAGTGTAGCGTTTTGAAGCTTTTGCTTATATGGGAGGTGCCACGCCCTCTTGTTAGAGTTCGTCTAGTTTTAGCTCAAAGCGTGCATTTATAGTCCTTAGTATTTTAATGAAATTGGATTATCTCAAAAAACTCTTTCAGTATAGCATTTTGAAACTTTGGTAGTGTCACGCTCTCTTGTCCGATTTCACTCAGTTTTTGTTGATAGCTTGCATTTATAGTTCTTAGTATCTGCGAAAAATTTAGTTCCATCATCTCAAAAAACGCTTTCAGTATAGCGTTTTGAAGCTTTTTTTCATATATGGCAGGTGCCACGCGCTCTTGTCCGAGTTCGGCCAGTTTTTGCTCAGAGCTTTCGCTTACAATTCATAGTGTTTATGTGTATTTTGGTTGCATTTTCGTGAAATATACTCCTGAAGTTGCATTTTGAATATATTTTTTGTATGGGCGATAGGCGTGTCCGTTGACCGATTTCAAGCCCACGTGCTTACTTTGTCGGCGGAGGCAGTGCACCAAATTTCATTGAATTATCTTGCTCAGTTTTTCCAAAAAATGTATTTCGACGCAAAGCCAGGGAGCCAGCAACCCAGCCAGATAGACGGACATGGCTATATCGACTCAGGAGCTGACGCAGATCAGGAATATATACACTTTTCTATATAAAAAAGTTCAGTAACACAAGGCAACATTGATTTTGCGGCATAGGGTTTCGGAGTCGATTAGTCGAGTAATCATAATTTACTGAATGCGAAAATAACATCAGATTCGTCGAATTGACTCTAGTTCTCCAGATATCTTTATTCAAAAATGCAAAAATAGCTGTTTTGAAACATATTTGATGTAGTCTTACACTCACAGTAGACAGAATAACAAATTTTTGTTAATGAAATCGAAAAGTCTTAACCTTTCTCATTAAAACATACCTTTCCTAACACATACCGATCCTAACTTTCCGAGTAATCAATCATTGAAGTAATAGTATTCAAAGAACTAACTATTTTTTTTGCAGCCTTAGTTTGAATACCCTATATTCACTTTGTCCTTCCGTTTATAACGCAGAGAAGGAGGCGTGGCATTTATGGAAAAGTCAATTCTTCAAATGCAACTTTAGGATAGTTACCGCAAGCTCTGAGCAAAAACTAGGCAAATTCGTACAATAGGGCGTGGCACCTCCAATATAAGCAAAAGTTTCAAAATGCCATGCTGAAAACATTTTTTGAGATAGTCCAACTAAATTTCACTCAAACACTAAGAACTATAAATGCAAGCTGTGGACTAAACAATGTGCGAACTCGAATAAGAGGGCGTGGCACCTCCTATATAAGCAAAAGCTTCAAAACGCTATACTGAAAACGTTTTTTGAGATGTATGTATGTATTCCCCTTTAACTCCTAGGAGGAGCATAGGGCCAATATGAAAACTCTCCATTTGTCACGATCCCTTGCGATGACTTTGATCTCTTGCCACGATTTTCCCGATTCTTGGATTTCCTTTTCCAACGACCTAATCACACTAAATTTCTCTCAGACACTAAAAACTGTGAATGCAAGCTCTGAGCAAAAACTGGGTGAACTCGGACAAGAGAGCAAAATTTTCAAAATAGTGCAGTGTAGGGTATTTAATGTTTGGCCAGGCCACTGAGATTATTGGTTATAATTGAGGGTATGGTTTGTTTGTCTGAATTGACTCTAGTTCTGCAGAAATCCTTGCTCCATTCATGAGTTGAAATTTGTGATAACTCAAAAAGTAAGGAACTATTTGGAAAAGTTAAAAGGTAAGGTTAAATGAGAAGGGATATGACTTTTTGATCCTGACAAATAAATTATACCCTGCGTAACGGAAGAACTTGGTAAATTTGAATTAACGAACAAATCTAATGCCGCAGAAATAAAAAATGTTTTTGTCGCCCTGCGTAATTTTTCCTAATTCAAGAATGAAATTTCTTAAAGAATTTTATTTGAACAGTTTATGGCCGATGCCGCCTGTACTAATTAGCAGTCAACTTAACTTAACTTGCATTTGATACATCATTTTTCGGTAGCTAATAGCGTATATCATAACACAGGCCCACAAAAAAAAAAAAAGTACCTTGCGCGAAAGATCAGACCAGCTGAACTTTATGGTTTTGGGATCGCTGAATCCGAATATGGCGCCAGAATAGCGAAGTTGGCTCACGTTTTTTCAGAAATCAACAATTATGCTTAGAAATTTGAGATTTTTTTCAGCATTATTTCTGATTTGTGAAAAAACTCGAACCAACTCCGCTATTCTGACACCATATTCGGACTCAGCGACCCCGAAAACATAAAGTTGAGGTGGTCTGATCGTTCACGCAGGGAATTTTTTTTGTAGTCCTGTGCACAGGCCAAAAAAAAAAAAAAAAAAAAAAAAAGTACCCTGCGCGAAAGATCAGATCACCGGAACTATATGTTTTCGGGGTCGCTGAACCCGAATATAGTGTCAGATTATCGAAGTTGGTTCGCGTTTTTTCAGAAACCAGGAAAAATCTCAAATTTTCAGCATTATTGTTGATTTCTGAAAAAACGCGAATGCTGCTACAAAGGTTGGTGCTGCTGATGATGCTTCTGCTGCGCTGCCTTTTAAACCCCAGGAGGAAATGCGGTCATCGCAAAAGACTGACGGCAGTAATTCCTTTGGAACTGCAAATTTTTCTTATGCTGATGCCACTGCTGGAGGTGATTTTTCAAAGTCTCTGTCTGTTGATGTCTCCTCTATTTCCACTGCTGCTGGTGGTTCTGCTGATATGCCGTCGATGCAGTATTTAATTCCCCATGAGGGAAATCAGTCATCTCATGCGATTAGCTCTGTTGCTGCTGATGTTCCTGCTGTTATTGATGTTAATGCCACTAATGGTTCATCTTCGCCACTGGTGCCAAATTCTCAGGTGGAATTGCAAACATCTGATTTTTTACTAAATAAAAGGAATTGGAAAATTAAAGAAAGTGTTGTTGTTGGAAACAATGACTCTGCTGAACTAGATGTTGCGGAAGATAAGAAGTGGGTTCATTTGTCATCATTTAAGCCGTCAGTTAAGTATGAAGACATTATTTCGTATGTGGTGAAACACGCTGGCGTGGGTCGTGAGCACCTTGCTTGCTATGCTCTAGTTAAAAATGGTGTCTCTCCTGAGAATCGTAGAAGCATTAACTTCAAGTTGGGCATCTCTCCGGTTTTTTATGAAAAGCTTTTTGATCCTAAGCTGTGGCAGCGTAACGTCAAAGTTCGCCCTTTTCAAATAATTGGGAATGCTCCAGTTCAGAGTTAATGATTGTTAGCAGCTCGCATATTAGGGGGAATTGCTGTAAATCACAAACGGCTAGTAAGTCTAAGTGCGTTCAAAATGCCAAAAAATTTAAGCTGTACTTCCATAATCTTTCTGGTATGAGGACGAAATCTAGTACCATATTTAACTGGAGTTCTCAAATGGACTTCGATATCATTGTTTTCGTTGAAACATGGTTGAATGATGACTTCTTTGATGCTGAGTTTTTTGATCTGAATGTTTACCATGTTTATCGTAAAGATAGAGATGCTGTTAGGACTGGTCTATCCCGTGGCGGTGGTGTCTTGATTGCGGTTAAACATAGTCTTCGCTCTTCTTTATGTTTGTTGCAGAATAGCAATACTCTGCTTGATCAACTTTGTGTTACCATTAATGACCCCATGGGAGTTATTTATATTTGTGCGTCTTATATTTCACCTAATGGCACTGCAGAATTATATGATGCTCATGTTGAAAATATTGTTAGCTTATATACTTCATTTAATAATGTTGATAATCATTTATGTATTTTAGGTGATTTTAATTTAAGTAAAATTGTCTGGAGTAGGGTTGCCAATGTATTGACTCCTTTTAATATTAATCTTGCTCATGAAATTAATTTCATTGATAGCCTTTTTAGTATTGATTTAATTCAAATTAATTCATTTCCTAACAAACTTGATAAAATATTAGATCTATTTTTTGTGTCAAAAAATTTTAATGCACAGTTATCTGAATGTCTCTGCCCAATTTCTCCGCCGGATTTGCATCATTTGCCTCTTGTGCTTAATTTTGAGTTCTATGAGTTTTTGAATTCTACGCCTCAGGAAACTCGTCTTAATTTCAATGCATATAATTTTGATTTGTTAAGTTCATTTTTTGATGATGTTAATTGGGGTGAGTTGTTTTTAGGTAAAGATCTTGCAACGTGTTTTGCAGTTTTTAAAGAAAAAGTGTTATCCATTTGTAATGATCATGTTCCGCACCTAGGGCCAAAGGTATATAAACTGCCCTGGTACACAAAGGGACTGAAGAAATTAAAAAATTTGCGCAATAAATATATTAAATTATTTAAGGCTACTAATAATAATCAGTATCAACTTAAGTATAATCATTACATGAGAGAATTTAATTTTTTGAACAAATTTCTCTACAAACAGTATATTTTGAGATGTGAAACTAATATAAAGGCGAATCCTAAGTCGTTTTGGACTTTTATCCAATCCAAGAAAAATGGATCTGGTATTCCAAATTCGATGCATTTTAATAATGCTCAGTCTTTTTCAGTTCAAGAGACTGTAAATTTATTTGCTGACTCTTTTAAAACTAATTTTGAACCTATTAAGCCTTGGTTTAATGAGTCAGTTCTAAACAATGTAGATTCATTTTTGGACTTAGGTCATGTACAGGTTACTGAGGATGAAATTGTGAGTGTGATGCTTAATTTGAATAGTTCAGTTAAAGCTGATATTGATAGTTTCTCATCCATTTTGCTAAAAAAATGTGCTTATGCATTATCTAAACCTTTGTGTCAAATTTTTAATCAATCTCTGATGACTGGTATATTTTTGGATTGTTGGAAAATAGCGTCGATAACGCCTGTTTTTAAAAGTGGCTCAAAAAGGGATGTCTCCAATTATAGGCCGATTTCTAAACTCTCTAATATTTCGAAGCTTTTCGAAAGCGTGGTAAAAAATAAATTATTCTTTTTGGCTAAGCATCATATTTGCCCTGAACAACATGGTTTCGTTGCTGGACGTTCAACTGTGACAAATCTTGCACTTTTCTCACGTTATTGCATTTCGTCTTTTGAAGATGTCATCAGGTAGATGTTATCTACACAGACTTTTCTAAGGCATTTGATAAGGTTTGTCATAATGCTCTTATTTCTAAACTGGCCAAAATGGGTTGCCATTCTGCATTTTTAATGTGGTTTCAGTCATACTTGCAAGGTAGAGTTTCTTTTGTTGATGTCAACAATGTGAAGTCTTATTCTTTTCTGGCCTCTTCAGGTATTCAGGAGGTATTCTTGGTCCATTGTGTTTTACGTTGTTCATAAATGATATTAGTAAATGCTTTCAATCAGTTAAATTTTTGCTGTATGCTGATGATTTAAAATTATTCAGTAAAATTTCTGATGCAATTGATATTGAAAATTTGCAAAGGGATATTAATCGTCTGTTATCATGGAGTGAAGATAATCTATTACCTCTTAATATAAATAAATGCTTTTCTATATCATATTTTAAGTCCACATCAGTTAATATCTCATCATATACTCTTTCTGGCGTATCTTTAAAATCTGTAAACTCTATTCGGGATCTTGGGGTAATTTTTGACGCCAAGTTCACTTTTGCTGATCATATTAACTATGTTGTACCAAAGGCTTATTCCTTACTTGCTTTTGTTCGTAGAAATAGCTCTGAATTTACGGACCCTCATACTCTATTAAGCCTTTACAATTCTTTTGTAAGGTCGAGATTGGAGTATGCTTCCTTCATTTGGAGCCCTTTTTTCATAACTCACTCCTCGAGACTGGAAAAAATCCAAAAATCGTTTACTGGGTTTGCACTGCGCTCAATAAATTTTGAGGTATCGTTGCCTTCCTATAATGCTCGATGCTTACTATTAGGTTTGAAATCTCTTGAGTCTCGAAGGAAAATTCAGGCTCTTTTGCTTATACATGATCTTATATCCAACAGAATTGACTGTCCTCATTTGTTGCAACTAGTCGATTTTAATATTCCTGCAAGATCTTTGCGTCATTACGTCCTTTTCCATATTCAAACTCATAGAACTCATTATGCGCTTAATGAGCCAATTACTAGGGCATTATCATTGTACAATGAGTTTTCAGCAAATAATTTTTTAGATTTTAGCTTATCTAAATTATTTTTTAAAAAATTGTTAAATACTGTATTTTTAGTTTAATTTTAATTTATAATTAATTCACATTTTGTAAATTTATTATTATAATTTGTTATATGCTAGTCTGTAAGGATATGTAATCCACTAGACTTAATAAACAAATCAAATCAAAAAATCAAAAAAAAACAAACTTCGGTATTCTGGAACCATATTCGGATTCAGCGACCTCGAAAACATTAAGTTCCGGTGGTCTGATCTTTCGCGCATGGTACTTTTTTTTTTGTGGGCCTGTGTAATCTGTTCAAAAAATAATTGAAAATAACTTTACTTACATTTTGTATAAATTTTCGTATCGTGTGTTTCGCCTGCGCATAAGACTTGTAATCATCTAGAAGCCAATGTATCATTTTGTGCCGTAGCCAAGGTCGCAAGCACATAACTGTCATTTTTTCTAAAACACTTGAAATTTTTGATAAATTTGGCGTAGTTAACATAAATATTTGTTTTTCAAACGTACATTTTATAGCACTCCACAAGACCACCTTTTTGAGATTTAGTACTTTTATCAACACTTGAAATTGTCCTTCCCATGGTAGTCACTAAAATAGAAATACAAAAACTTTTTCGCTTAATATGAGTTTTTCACCACTGTACCTGGGCGCTTTAAAAACTTTTAGCTTTGTTTAAGTTGATTCAAGAACCCTACAATCTGCTAACTCCAATCTGCATTATACACACAATATGCAATTTACTTACTTGTTGCTAAATCAAGTGAAAATTTTTGTAATACTGGTGTTAAATCGATCTCGCCATTTTCATGTAAGCTATCAAAGTCATGCAATAGTACGTTAGTTTCACGATTAAATATTGGCAAAAAACTTAGCAGTATATTATGTCGAAATGCAGGATTAAGAAGTTTTCTATGCAAGCTCCATTCTGGGTCTTGAATGTTTAAAAGAATATTAACACAATTTAGGTTATGATTAATCTATAACTTATACTACTTAACTGTTAATGCTAAATAGACCAGGACCGGTACCGTCATCCAGCGCCTTATAAATAAATCCTTTGTCAACACACGCTGGTGATGTTAATATATCTTGTACTATTTGAGGTTCACAAACAATCAATAACGGAATCGGTCCAAGCCATGAAAAGGCCAATGTTCCATATTTTTCTTCAATTTCGTAAAACTTTTGTATGAGATCTGACATGCAAAAGAAAATTTCATATATGAATTGAGAAAAAAGGGTGTGTTTCCGTTAAAACAGTTTTTGGTTCAAGATTTCTAAAAATATATATCTATTAACAACACAAGCCTTTAAAATCACACTTTTTTTTCATGAACTTTATAGCTAATTATGGCGGCTTGGGACCTCCTATTTGCTTACTATTCTAAACGAGTTTTTTTATCCATCATATCAGAATTTCAAGCCTATGTTGCTTCAAATTGCAGAAAGTGCTGTATTTAGGCATGTGGCTCAATTGTTAGTTATTTATTATTAGTATTATTTATTTTTCCTATAGCATCGTTTAGCTATAAACTTCCCCTTATAATCTGTTTGAAGCTGAATCGGAGTGCATCCTCAGAAATGTCAATATCTCTGCAGGATTTTGAGATAACATTGCTTGAAGTTGGAGAAAACGCTGTTTTCAGGCTTATGGCTTAGCTATATGAAAAGGTGAAATTCTTTAATGGCATCGAAAAGCCGCAATTTCCCTTTTTAAAATATACTTTTACAATTGTGCTCTTTCTTTCCGAGTTATGATTCTTTGAAGAGAAGGTATTTAAGCCCCCATGCATAGGACGAAAGTATATCGAGCTTTAACCGTCAAAAAGACTCAACCGACAAAATATTAATTTTGGAGTAGAACCTTTTTTTGAATTTTCTTTACATTCTTTTAGTAAATCAAAAAATTGCGTTCTATTTGTTATAGTCTTACGATATATCATTTTAATTTTCCGAAAGATCGGTCAAAATGGAGAGAAGAAAACGTAAAATTCGTGAAACAATGTCAGCAGAAATTCCAGTGCCAACGCAGCAAGAGATTCAGTTTGCTATTTATTCTTTTTAGATTTCTACGTAAGCTCAATCCTGCGGAAATATTTAGTGAATGCCATATAGCATTTGAACTTAATGCGCCATCCCCCGTGACTAATTCAAAGTGGATCCGAAGTTTCCAGACAGGTAATTTTTCTGTGGAGGCCGCCCAAAATCTTCGACTGATTATGCAAGTGTAGCGCTGGTGAAGGATTAAATTGACGAAGATCCAAGATTGACCCAGGAAATCATTGCTGAGGGACAGGGCTTGAATGCCATGGCTGTATCGTGATTACTAAAAAATGATCTTGGATACACGAAGAAATCTGCACGATGGGTTCCTAGAATTTTAAGTGATGCTCAAAAAGAGGCACATGTACGTTTTGCTAAGTATTTTTGTTTTTTTAAATTAAAAAAACGGAGAGTCAAACACTTTCAAGAAAATTGTAACAGGTAATGAAGCATGGTTTTACAACAATCTATGGTATGAATCCCAGATGGTGCAAATCCACCTGTTAAAGCAAAGCAACAAAAGTCAGCAACAAATGTAATGATGTCAATTTACTTCACCAGAGAGAAAGTTGTAGCTGCTTTTCCTTTGGAAGAAGGTCAGACGGTTACTGCTAAGTGGTATACTGAAACCTGCTTACCAAAAGTTTTCCAAAATTTATTGGGAAAACGCCAAAAAAGGAGCTACGCCGCTACATTCTACATCACGATAATGCGCCAGCGCACACTGCTGAAAAAAGACCGATTTTATTGCGCTTTCAGGCCTCGAAGAAATTCGTGCAGCACCTTATTCCCCAGATCTAGCGCCTTGTGACTTCTAGTTGTTTCCAAAAATAAGAAAAAATTTGAGGAGGAGAGTCTTCAACAGCAATGAGGAGATAATAAATGCGGTTAATGATGAAATTGTAAAACTGCAAAAAGCCGATTTTGAAGACTTTTTTTCAAGATGGATTTATCGACTTCAAAAATTTATCAAAATAAATGGCGATTACGTTAAAAAAAATACAAACAGGTGAAGAATAAAGTTATAAATTTAAAAAAATTTTTATCTAGTTTTTACAATTCTACTAAGCAAACTTTTGTTAGGCCCCTCGTTGTTTCAACATGAAGTTTTCTGTGCTTATGCCGACGGCTTATGCGTTATGTGTCCACCAAAGGGTTAAGCAAAGATATCTTAGAATGCTGAAGTGATATTGTTTAGATATTTTCGCCTTATTTCGCTCTTTAAAGTTCATAAAATGGTTTAACATTAATATTGTTAAAATAAACCAGTTTTGTGAAGAATGTCAATATTATAATAACAAGTTTATAAAGTTTTTAATAAACGATTCCTGAGGATGTGATATTCGCAAAAAGTAGAACCAAAAAAATTAAAATCAAATGAATTTTAATTTTAAAATTGAATAAACAGCTACCTCATTATAAAAGCAAAAGTATTTATCATACTTCAATTAAGAAAAAGCGCGTTGGTACTTTCATTAGTAATATACAAGCAAAAAACAGTGAATAAACTAGCTTCATAAAAAATATTTCCTTTCAAACACGTACACAGAGTTGCAAATTAAATTAAATTAAATTATGAATTTAAATTTTTACCTTCTCTGTTTCTAAACTTATGAGCCATTCCAATTATGGGATAACCCCATGGTCCTCCTAATTTATACATTAAAATATAAAATTTTCTACGCGACCATAGAGTATAAATCCACCAAAGTATCACCAATCCTAGCCACAAAAACAATGAAACCATTTTGTCGTCGTTTTTTGGAACACAAATTCGGTTTTATCCTTGATAATCACTTTTTCGTGAGTTTTGTCTTAATATTTTTGATATACATGCATATCAAATTTTTTCTTTCAGTATGAACGATCCTACAACAATGAAAGCCACCGACAATTTGAAAAGATCTACTTTAGAGAATGTGACTTTATGTACCAAGTGAGTGCAGTAATTGTTGCGAAGTATTAGTAGAAACCTGTACAAAGTGTTATTACTTGAGAAGAATATCACGAAGATCGTTTTCGTGTTTTAAGCTTTATTTTTACCAGAATTTTTTTTTATTATTTAAATGTATAACCCATGCGAAATTTTTGCTATGTCATTCATTAGACGAACATTTGATTTGAAATGTCATTTCAGTGATAATAACACTGAATTAAAAAAACAAAAACAAATGGTAACGAAAATAATCCTTATTACTTATTCTTTTGTTTGCTGATTCTGAACCCACTTTAAATTATATCGATATGCACAGGTGCTTCAGTAAGCAAAAAATATAGAATTTCAATGAACGATATATCGATATAAAAAACGAATTTTGAAGGAAATAATCTTTCAACTGCCACATAAAGTTTTTGTTTAAAAATTATCTGGTCTTATTATTCTAAAAGATGCGCGGTTTCTGCACTTTTAAATTAGGAAATCCTGAAATCTTGACATGATAGAACAATTCTGGATTCAACATCAAAAAATGCAGGCCAAAAAACTCAAAACAGGCCCACAAAAAAAAAAAAAAAAAAAATCGAATGAACTTTTGACTAGGCATATGTAAACTTACGCACTTTTTGATGCTGCATCTCAATCCGAATCAGAATTGAGGAGTTGCGTGCCATAACGCCCTAAGTCGAAGAATGGCATTTCGAGATAATTTAATTTAAAGTTTCTAAATGCTGTAAAAGGAACAAACCATAATTTAAATCTTGGAAAACAATTTTATTCAATTAACACTAACATCATGAGTAAACGATTACCGCTAACACACAATACTTATGTATATTGAAAGAAGTTTCTAAGAAGGAAAATTTAAATTATAGGGCGATATTGCATAAATCCATTTGACTATCACTGGAGTAACGTTAACATTTTGTTTGAAAAACCGGCAAAACTGCTCGGATTTTAATGATTTATATTTTTAAATAAGGGGAATGAAATAGACTTTCACCTCACCTGCGTTTTTGTTTATTTCTTTAAAATAGGGGGTAAGTATGTAGGGAAAAAATATAGGTCGCGAAAAAATAATGGGGGTCGGTCATACATTTGACCCTTCTAGGGGTACCCATGGTCTAGTTAGGGCAGTGGGAACAGTTTTGAAAAAAACCGGGGAGCCCCCTTAAGGATTGGAAACAGGGGGTAGGTAAGCTGTGAAACTTTGGAGGGGGGATAATGAGGGTCGGTCATATATTTGACTCCTCTAGGAGAGACTCCTGGGCAGTTATACGCCTATTTGACGATTTCCTTTCCATATTTTTTATGTCTATGAAGTCAGTTTTGTATGAGAGCCCCCTAAAGAGCTAGAGAGGGTAAGTATGGTGGGAAAAAATATTGTGGAGGGAAAAATATAAGGGGCCGGTCATACATATGACCATTCTAGGGGCACCCTGGGAGCGGTGGGGGTCGATTTCCTAAAAATGTAAATTTTGTATGGAAGCCGCCCTTAGGGGTTAGAGATAAGAGGTAGGTATGCTTGGTAAAAATGTTGGGGAAGAAAAAATAATGTGGGTCGGTCATACATTTGAACCCTCTGGAGGTGGCCCCTTTTGTATGGCTGTAAGTAAATTGTTTCTCCTTTTCTTTCATCTTTGACCTCGATGCGCGAACCCATACTCTCACCCCACCCCCAAATTTTTTTTTGCAAACTCATTTTTTTTCCAACCTCACAAAATAAAGGGTGTCAAGTATCAAAATCCAAAATTCTTGCACTAAAACACCCCAAATATACATATTGCTCTACCACACTCTGTGATCGGAATTGGAAGTTCAAATTAAGTACACATATATTTGAGGACCCAAACTTTTCAAAAAAGCGATGGGCGCAAAAACGCCCTAAGTCGACTTAGGACGTTAATGTTCGCAGCAGAATTTTGAGATATCCTTGTTCGAAGTTGAAGAAAGCGCTATAAGGTGTAATTCCATTTTTGTATTGGTATCGCATAGCCATAATCTTCTTATCAAACTATACCTTCAAACTTATTCAATTGGACTCTTACTTTTCGAGGTATTACCCTTTGAAGTAAATGCATCTCGACCCCCATACAAAGGACTACATTATATTTGCAGCCAAAAAAACACTTAAAAGCTTTATGCCCTTACTTCAAAGGTAGATAACTTGGAAAGTAAAAGCCCAATTGGAAAAGTTTAACTTGAAGTTTGGTAAAGAAGATAATGGCTACTCGAAATCACAAAATCTTTATTCATAGCTTGTCTAAAGCATTTCTAGCATTTCTTTGTAAATTGAGTGTATTATCGTAAATAATTTTCCTGGGAAGATTTATATAGCAAAGGAAGTGGTGCATATGCCTGATGCTGTTAAATAACCGAGATACTGTGATAAAGCAGAAATTCAGCAACTTGAGGGTGGGAATCTCAAAGGTGCTTTAACTTTCAGCCAAAAATTGAGGTTTGAACACAGCACTTCAAAAGACGGTGAACGGTTAGATCATGTTCAGTTACACTCAAAAAGGAATAGTTTTTATTTTTGGAGTTACAGAGTGAACTGAATTTTTCAAAGTATTAGTCATTTTTTGTATCAATTAAAGAGCTATTTATACGCAGCTATCCTCACTATATTCTTGTTTTTTTCCTTGGACTTGGGCATACTTTATATGAAAAAGTATACTTTAAGACAACTATGGCTTTTGTAAAGTACATTTTGGTGCCAAATGCTGCACTAATGCTCTAAGATACTTAAAGTCTGTAATATTATTAACTTTGTTTATGTCCTATCTATTTTAAAATTTTATATTTAATAGTAATTAAATTAATAAAGTAGATACTTTTGATTAATAAACAAATTTTAATTACTGCAAATGAGAAGACGTTTTGCTAATGCAAATTAAAAAAAAAATAAAATCAAAGTTTTAATTCTTTCTTCTCGTTAGGGCTTTAAAAATTGGCGTAAAAGTCTCATAATTTAATAACGAAAAAATGTATTGTAGTTAATTACACTGTTCTTACTTAAAATATGGTCTGACGGGAAATGGATCATTCTTACCTGATTCGGTTATGAATTGAGTGGTGCTATCCGTTTTGCTGGACTGATTCATCATCTCATGCAAAAAGTGCAAATGAAAATTTCATCTAGAAGGTGGAGTTTTTCATAAAGAATCTCTTATTTACTTCTGATAAATCAATCATAAAAAGTATATTTTCCTGTTCACTATATTAATTGGCAATCTAGTAGCTAATTATTTACCGATGTTTCCTATAGAGTGGGCTTGAGTATGCAAAATATGAGTGACGAAAACAGAGCTCAAATTCTTATAGGTCTGATCATAAGTGACAAGAATGTGGAAAGAGATTCTTCATGGAAAACACCCATTATTAGACGAAATTTTCATTTGAACTTAATGTGAGGGGCACGAACCTATCCAACAAAACGGTGGGCACCACTGAATTACGTTGTGTTATTGAGTTGTTTTTACATTTCGAACAATGAGTTGTTTTTTGAAACTTTGCGCTTCGCAGCCAAAGTCACGCATCTGCAACATTGTCGCTGTTTTGGCCATACAATCTGACGGATACATGTTTGCATGTACCTGTGGTATAAAATAAAAGCAGCTCAAGTGCATTCAAAATCAAGGAAAAAAAAAAAACAAACAATTTACGTCAAAAATGCGCTGATCGATTGGAATGCAGTTGATTTATCCCATATTTCACTTATTTTATTTTTTTGTTTTTATTTACTTTTTTAAAAATTATTCTTTGTGGCATAAAACAAGTTGTTAAACAGCAACAATGACAAAAACAAAAGTCTGGAATATAGAATCAACGGAAACCCAAAAGAATGCTCGAGGTTTTGCCAGTATTATCAGAATTATGGTTTGTGGTAAGTAGTTGTTGTTATTATTCTTATCGTTGTTGTTGCTTACAAAAAAATTGCCAACATTCAATTGACCATTTGGTGGTCTTAGCATGATTGTTTATTAATATCTTTCCTGATATACTGCCTTGGGTCATTTGATGCTTTAGCGCATTTTTATTAGAGATAATGAATATTTTCAAACTGCCTGTTTTATTAACAATATATGGTTTTGAATTTAGACTGCTTAGAAATGTCTACAAATATTCAAATTGCTACATATCATAAAATGCAATTCAAAAATTAACTTGCTCATAAGATAACCCCTTAAAAAGTATTCTTTTATGTATTACAGATGAAGAGTTTAAATTTCATAGAATTAGATATGGACTTATTTATCTTTTTAATGGCAAAATTATACATAATGTAACAATAAAATCTGCTACCGCGACAACAAAGTTTTAATTTTTATTTCTTGTTTTTACCACGATCAAAATGCGTAGGCAAACCACATTCTTATACGGCTATCTAACGTAAGAAGCTAATTTGTTAATGAAGTTTTTGCTTAAGTGTTTTGATTGAAAAGATTCAAGTAGTTTTCATTCTTTGAAACTGAAAAGTAAATGTAAATTACTGTACAAACACTGTATATCCGATACATGGTTAAATAATCATTATACTACATACATATGTATGGAAAATAAATGTTTTACCAATAATTTATTCATTTAATAAAAAAAATAATAAGTGATGTACTACACACATACATAATTATCATCAATTAATAAAATAAAAGAATTTGCTTGGTCACATCAGAAATATTTAATTTAACTTTTTTTTCAATTCTTTTTTTAAGATTTTAAGCATATTAGATTACAATTACTATCATGCAATGATGATATCTAATTCTAACATACAAAAGAAAAAGAATTGATTAATTTTTATTATTTTTTAAATTTTGTAACAAATTCTCGCATACGACCTTTCAAACAAATATTTTTTAAGTTTAAACTGCCAAATTTTGGGCTGAAATTTTTGACAAAATTGAACTGCAAAATTTTTTTAAAATTTCTGGAAATGCAATAATATGGATTTTGATTTTTAGTGAATAAAGTCTTTTTTGCTATGCAACATTACATACGCATTACACAATAAGACTTTTGGTAGTTACTGTAAACTACTTAAACACCTCAATAATATGAGTTTATTCAGGACTACCATACGCAGATTAAGTTGCGAAAATGTACACCCAAGTACAAAGATCTATTTGGGCAATTAGCTTCTTTAACCTATTACAAAAGTAGATTAAAGGAGTATTTTTATATTTTGGATTAACATTAAAAGTATTATCAGCCATTTGGTAACATTTTCTGGAATTTTAAAAGAGAGAATAGTGAATAATTATGCGCAAAAAATACAATAAATGAGAAACAAAAACAAATATTTTTCGAAGTATAAGCTATCATCAAATGCAACTTCATGGCACTATCAAACATGTCCAAGAATAAAGAAGAGATGGTATCCTGTGTTTCAATGCCTCTATGATAGAGCCATCTAGTTGCATTTGATGATAACTTGTGACCAAACATTATCACGGCAAGCTTATGAAAGAAATAAAAAAAAAATAAATATGGAGAAAGCTGCCTTTATTTTTATACCCCTCAAATATTTTAGACGACAAGATTCATCCAAAACTTATGCTAATAACTTTAATGAAGGGACATTTTTGGAAAATACGGGAAATTAGGTATTTTCAACTTAAAAAACCATATAATACCAATGTTAAACTAGTGACATTGAATTTTTTAAATACTTCAAACTATTTAAGACGAAAAACTTGAGATCAATACCACCCAAGTCGAGTATTTTTAAGATCGCAATAAAATGACATCACTATAACGTCGTGATTTTGCAGGAAATGGCTTTGAGAGACCTCTAAAAAATTTTAAAAATATCTGAAAAATTCTAAACGCACTTTCTAGAAACCAATCTTTCGAATATTAGAAGGGCTAATTACATGATTTCAATTTTGTGTTTCAGTCCGTTATAACATTCGTTTAATAAATATTTGTACTGCCATGCAGTAAGTCATGAGTGTCATTATTTTTACTCCATTCGAGTGGTAAAGAAATTTAAGTAATTAACAGTAAATTTCAAACATAAAAGAACATACGTACGAACTATTTGATGGATTCGTAAAGTTATATTTACTCTAAATTGCCTTAATTTTCCTATACGCAGAGTAAAATATGTTTTCAG
This sequence comes from Calliopum simillimum, assembly GCA_951812925.1. Lineage (NCBI taxonomy): Eukaryota > Metazoa > Arthropoda > Insecta > Diptera > Lauxaniidae > Calliopum > Calliopum simillimum. Next base: position 56,042,077 of record OX638368.1, read on the forward strand.
CCAGGAAAATATGTAACCATTTTTACTTTATTATTCTAGTAAAAATATATGGACGAGTTTTAAAACCCAATTCCACACTCAAATTATGAAAGAAGAAACATAAACAACTCAGGGAGTATAAATTTTTTTCCTTTAAAAAAAGTTCCTAGCTGGCCAAATGGCCATTGTTTATAAAAACCGAGTGATTTTGTACTGGAGCCTATCTTACGGTAAATTTTTTTCCCAAAAACACCATAGATATCGATTTGTGGTTTAAAATAACTTATGTGTGCAAGTTTGCAGAGAGATCGTATGAAGTGCAGGAGTGTCAGCAAAGGAATAAGAAACGATTGTCTTGAATGAAACGAATACTTTTTGTACTGGAGCCTATCTAACGGTAGATTTTTTTCCAAAAAACACTACAGATCTCAGTTCGTAGTGCAAAACAACTTATGTATGCAATTTTTCAGACAGATTTTATGACGTGCAGGAGTGTCAGCAAAGAAAAAAAGCACTTATTTTCAATCAAACGTTTACGTTTTATACGTCTAACGGTTCATTTTTTTCAAAAAAAACTTTTGGTACTTGATTCATCATAAAAAATATACTATGCACCCAAATTTTAAGATTGATGAACTGACGTGTGGGAATGTCAGCGAAGGATTAAAAAATTGTATACAGCCATTTCATGCCTATCGTAACAAGATCTGTTTCATGCCTAAACTTTGAGAAATGGCAAAAAAAAAATTTTGCGATTTTTTTTGTGGCTTGTGGAGATGTGCAAAAAGTGGGAAAATCGGTAAAATGTGACAAACTCTCCTCAAATAATTACCAATAACTTGGCCATTTCTTAACCGATTTTCATTTTGGAAAGGCATTGAATCAGGCTATAAGTTTAAAATAAAATTTTTCGTAGTTGATAAAAAGTGCTACATTTATTACTATTTTAGTACTAAACTACAAAAAACGTGCCCGAGAACACTTTTTTTAGCTAACATAATATTTCTTTTGGAAAGAAAAAAAAAAAATCTTTTAGTCTGATAGCCTGATTCAATGCCTTTCCAAAACAGGTCTAAACATGAAAATCGGTAAAGAAATGGCCAAGTTATTGATAATTATTTGAGGAGAGTTTGTCACATCTTACCGATTTGTCCACTTTTGCACCCATCCACAAACCACAGAAAAAAATCGCAAATTTCTCAAAGTTTAGGCATGAAACGAAACCAAGTACCAAATTTCAGAGAAATCGGAAGGAGTGTGGCAGATCTTGTTACGATAGGCATGAAATGGCTGTATACCATTTTTAAATCCTGCGCTGACACTCCCATACGTCGTTCCATCAATCTTAAAATTTGGGTGCATGGTTTAATTTTTATGATGAATCAAGTACCACAAGTTTTTTTTGAAAAATATGAACCTTTCATATGACATCAATATTTTACAAATCCATCCAGGGGTTCCCAACTTATAGCGGTTTTCATAGAAGATATATCCGGATCTTCCGATGGCTATATCTCCTAGGTCCGAAATACCCTTTTCGATCACATATTCTTTTAAAGAACTCAGAACTCAATGATAAAAATTAGTTTCAGAATTTTAGCGAGTTTATCACTAAACGACTTATGACCTCCATATGACCTTGAAATATTTTTTCTCAGACGTTCTGGAAAAAAACGGATCCGGGATTCGGATTCAGGACGTCAAAGTCCCTAGGAAACACATAGTCTGGTCAAAACGTCATGACATTTTTTTTTTTTTGTAAACCTGTGTTATTAAACAGGGATACAATATATTTTTTTTTTAAACAGTTAATATAAAAAAAAATTATTTTGTTTTGACTTTGTGAGATTTGAAACCAGGGGATAACATGAGTATGATAAATACACAAAGTCTGATAGGCGTGCTCATTAGCCACCTGAACCACTACCATCATTATAATGAAGTTGACTAAAACTCCATTTAGTTTAAAATGACCTTCTACCAAATTATCCAAAATTTGTTATACTGCTCTGTAAAATTTTATAGAAAAAATGTGATTTATAAGTGAATCAGCTATGAATATTTCCTGTTGGACACATAAAATTAAGGATGCGGAATTTTTATCCAGCTTTCTTAAAATTTTTTATATGATTTCTTATAGAAGTTAACCCAGTGTGCCTCATTTTTAATTAAAAAAAAAATAAAGAAAAAAAAACCGGTAGGCGTACCCGGGATCCCGGGGTAATAATTTACAAACAGTAGTCTTTAGACAACAAGGCTATTGACCTTTATGATGTAGACTTATCTGATGTTGGGATACAAACTTTGTATATTAAACAAATTTCTGCTTTTTTTTTATAAGTATTCTGTATTCTTACTCTTCCCTTCTTTTGATAAAAATATTACCCAAATTTGGAATCAAAAACGTTAACAAAAAATTACACAAAATCATACGCATTAAAATAAAAAGATAAAAAAAAGCAAATAAAAAATGTGGATTTTTATCCAATTTTATTTTTATTTTTTAATTGCTAATAAGCGCTTCAAAACATTTTGTTCTGTTAATATACAGCATTAACATTATTTAAAGCGAATCAGTTTTGAATTCGTGATTACGTACATTTCGGGTTCGAAAGGGGTCCGGCATGCGGATTTACCCAGGTTCGAATCCTACCATAGGCGGATCGTTACATTTTTTTCTCTTTTTTTTCTTATTACTAGTTTTTTTTTTTAATCGCTAATAAGCGCTTCAAAATGTAATTCATTAACATTATTAAAAGCAAATCCGTTTTGAATTCGTTTTTGATGTACGTTACGGGTTCGAAACGTATGCTCATCCGTTTTCGTGCACATTGGGAAATCACTTATTATAAAAATCGTTAAGCTGCTGCCTAGTTTTTCTTGACCTGACTCACAAAAATACCTAAATCAGTTGTTTGCCCGTATTGTACAGCCCGTTTCTGAGAATATACATTTTTTCTTTCTGTGTAAGAAGTTTGTAATTGTAAGTAAAAATATTAATTTTTTATTACATGGACGGAACCCGGTTCGAATCCTAATGTAGGCAGTTAGTTTCTTATTTTTTGTTTGTTTCTTTTTTTAACTTTACTGTAAGGTATTTGTGTCGTTAAATATCAAAGCTGCCTCAATCCCAATCTTAGTTTTCATATTTAACGACACATATATCACTTCAATTTTTCCCAAAAAAAATACTATACTGTTAGGTTATTCAAAAATTATGACTTTACTAAAACAGTATGGTGAAATTTATTTAATTGGGGAGTTATCACCATATTGACTTGAAATTCTAGTAAAATTTACTTGAAATAAAGTAATACGAACTATTTTGAGGTGAGATTTTTCAGGTAATTATTATTTGAAAAAACATGATTTTGGTAGAAAAAACTGCGGCAAGCAACCTGAGCTCTCGGTATTTATGCAATGAATAAATCTTTGTTTTCATAATTATGAGTTCGATTCTTAAGTCTTTTGTTTTTATCAACAAAAAATGTGTGTTGCTTATTCACAAAAAGAAAACAAGAAGTACTGAGAAACTGATAAATCAAAAGCTTTAATTAATTAAATTAAGTGTGCAATTTGCAATGTGTCAATTTAATATGATAAAACTGTTGGTATAAAATTTTAAAACTTTAGTTCAACATGCTATATATCTCATAAAAAAACATTTAATTTTCATTTTAGTTGATTTCCCGTTTGTTTTTGTGATAGTTTTACTTTTTGACTTACATCGTCCTTTATCCTTGCATTCGTACATAGTATATCATGAGCGTTTTAATTAATGCATTAAAATATTGATGCATATTCAACAGACTTAGTAAATTAAGGTAATACCTATTTTCACCACGTTAAAATGAAAAGTTTTCGGAGGTAATAGTTATAGCATGTTAAATTAACATATTTACCCTATTAAAACTGTTAAAGAGCTTAAAAAAAATATATTTTTTACCTGTAGTTATAATTAACTAAAAAACAAAGAAAACAACAACAAATATACATATGTAAAAGTCGCGATATCTTGAGCCGCTTTTACATACATATATACAGACGCTCCGTCAATAGCAATGTAAAAAAATTTTAAAATTCTATCAATGTAATTGAAAATTTAAGACGGCAGATTAAAACGACTATCACAGAATAATGATAAATATTGTCTAAGAATAATTCGTAGCGTAGACGGGAGAGTCTCCAGAGGACGCCACTTCTATCTGGATAAGTTGTCGCTGTAAATGCGTCGCAGTTTACAATAAAAGTATTTTCTTTTGAAAACTATTTTTAGTAATAAGTGACAATCAAAAACAACAACAAAAACAAAAAAAAAGAGAAAAAAATAAAAAACAACACAATAAAAAATGAAGACAACAAAATTCTCAGCTTTATTTATTCTTTTTTATTGTCTTTCCAGCTCATTCGCTCGCTCTTAAAAGAGTCAATTAAAATTTTATTGGACCCCGCATAAATTGTAGCGTTTGCACGTCTCCAATAAATTCGCGTGTTGACTTTGTTGAATCGGAATGCGCTTGCGCGCGGTGTAATAAAAAGATTTGCAACAACGCGACGTTGCAACAACAACTGAGGTTTACTAAAAAATATTGCAGGCGGTTCTTAAGATGATTGAAAAATGATTTTATTGTCTCTTTCTGGGCTATGCTGCTTTATATAAATTGAAATTCTAGTAAACCGTCAATAAAATACGTTTAAGAGAAGAGCGGTTTATCCAGTATTGCATAGCAATACGAGTTTTTCGCTCTTTTACGATTTTCAGTTGTGTTTGTATGAACCATAAACTTCTTGACCTAATCCAGAGCACATTCAAAAAACTCTCTTTATTGGCATAAAACTCATTGAATGGCAATGAAGTAGAAGAGTTTAAAACAAACTGTAAAATACTTATTTATTATAAGCCAAAGCCATAAAAAAAATTAAAATTATAGAGTTAGGGTTTTGAATGTAGCACTTTTTAGGAAGTAGGCGAGTAAGTATTATATTTTTTTTTATTAATAGCACTAGTTTACAGCAAAAATTCCCGTTGAATGCCATTATTCATTTTATATGCTGCTGACTCCGAAAATTATTGTACATTATTTATTTTTTCTTTCACGACATTTTCGAAATATCCGTCATTTTCGGTTTTCCGACGAAAAACAAAAAGATAGTTCCACTTAAATATAAATATCTCAATAACCAATGCTTATGATATTCACATCACTTTTTAGTTGGCTTGTTAGTACAGTCATTTGTTGGATTTACCTGGAAAGTTTTGCGGGATTTTTGCAAATAACTTATTTTATAGATTTCGATGAAATCTATACATTGGTTTGTAAAAAAAATAACTTTTTTTTTCGAAAAATTAAGAAAAAGTCAAAATCAACTGCAAATTTATACAACAAAAAATCATTTTATAAAATATTTTGTTTATTTTGTCTCATAGACTATATAATTATAAAGAAAATAAGATACCATTTAAGAAAATCGATTAAAAAATGGAAAAGTAATAACAAATTGAATGAAAAATGGCCGAATTTCATTTTTGCCCAGTTTTCCATTTTTTTATTTTTATTTGTCATAAATTTGTATATTTTATAGGGTGTATATCGCATAAGGTTGCGAAGCATCTGGGAGGTGTTAGAGAAGGCTTAGACTAACAAAAAATTGCACCTGAGGAGGGGTCTCAAATGTAACCCTGATTTTCTGTCTTGTTTTAGAAAAAAAAAATTTATTGGATCACTCTAGCGTTTTAGAGAAAATTTTTTTTAAAAAACTTTTAGCTAATTTTATGTGCTTTTTAAAAATGTACTAGCCTTCTTTGCCCGCTTCGCTAGGCATGTTTGTTTTGTTTTTTGATTCCCAATAGCTTAGAAGGTATACAGTAGGGCTGTTCAAAAAAAAAAAATTTTCCGAATTTCCAAGATATACTTTGGCATCACGATCTACATCATGACAGAATATCCCAAAAAATTTTTCAGATTTTTAAATTCATATTTAAAGGTGGCTCAAAGCAGAAATATATTTTTATTATTTTTTTTTTAGCATTAATTATAAAATGTTGTCAAACAATTTGAAAAATTTGTTTTAGAGTAACTTAAAAACATTCATTTTGTTTGTTTTTTAATGAACTTTAAAACCTACGTTGTAATTTTGACAAAAAAAATTTTACACTTCTTAAAAAACGAAAAACTGCCCTAAGAAGACGAAATTTTACGGTTTTTCAAAGAAAAAAGTCATCGTGCTTTAAACTATACAGGGATAAAATTTTGATTTACGCCACTGCTACGTCACCAATAAAAATTTAGGTATTTTAAGAAAGTTAATTTCATTTCAAACCATCTTAAAAATTGGCAATGGAATAGATGTAGTGTCCCAGGAAACCATCAATTAAGTCTTGTTGATAGTTTGCCTTATATGTTTTTCCTGTAGTACATCTAGATATTCTTCGTTTTGACTATGAAGCCTTCGGGTGACCTTCGGGAAGTATCGGAAATTCCAAAAAACTATCAGTTAAAGTTTGTTGATAGTTCACCATAGATTTTTTCCCTCTCGTGTACCAAGATATTCTTCGTTTTGATTATGAAGCCTTCGGGTGACCTTCGGGAACCATCAGGTGTTTCAAAAAACTATCAGTTGAAGTTTATTGATGGTTCACCATAGATTTTTTCCCTCTCGTATACCTAGATATTCTTCGTTTTGACTATGAAGCCTTCGGGTGAGCTTCGAACACCTTCGGGTCTCACAAAAAACTATCACTTAAAGCTGTTTTTTTCGATTTTTTTGCGGGAAAATGTTTTCTTAACATTTTTGCAGATACCCTCAAAATTTCAGAATGGATCGTCAAGAATTGTGGCTGCAATGAATTTTTAAACTTGTGCGTTCGCGCTGGGAAATGCGCGCGCGATAAAATCCCACCTTCATTTTTCAGTTTTCTTGCTTTGGCAATCATAAATCGACAAACGCGACAGAAATGAAGACGCTTGATTTCGCAAAGTTCTGAATCTTTGAAGTTGTTATTTTAATTTTTTTTTTTCTAAAATGTCCTATTAACATAACCTAATAATTTTTTTTTTTTTGAATTCTAGTTTAATTTTCTTTAATTTGGTAGCACATTTGTCACACCAATTTTTTTAATTGAGGTCAGAAAAAAATACTTTTCAAGTAACCCATGCGTTAGAAAAATTGGTAGACCAATTTAATACTGAATTAAAGGACATTTAACGAGAATTAAAAAAAAAAAAAAAAAAACATAAAAGAATATGTCAATGGAACCTTTTTCATACTAAAACGACCGCCAAAGTCCAAAATTAGGAGGAAAAAAAAATTAAAATATCAACTTTAAAAGTTCAGAGCTTTGCGAAATGCATTTGAACTCTATGAACCGAATACATTCTGCAAAAGCTCATACAATTAGCTAAAAGTGTCTCGTAGAAATAGTTTTCTCTAAAACGCTAGGGTGACTCAATGAAATTTTTTTTTCTAAAACAAGTCAGAAAATCAGTTTTAACCCTATAACTCTTCAGGGGTACATTTTGTACCCCCTCAGGTGCAATTTTTTATTAGTCTAAGCCTTCTCTATCACCTCCCAGATGCTTCGTAGACTTAAGCGGTACACAAATTTTCAAGTTCCAACAACCTGACGCCACTGATTTCAAAAATATTAAAAACTCTGAGCTATCTTTTATATTTTTCAAGTTATAAGAAATAAACGAAAATTAACTTTATAAAAACTAGATTTTGTTTGTTTGTGTATTTGTCCCTTATTGACTAGGAAACTAACAAACCGTTTTTAAAGAAGTTGTTGCATTTTGTTAATACAAAAAAAAATGCTAAGTTATATGCTTAAAAAGTGAGCGGTGCCACGCCCCTCTAAAAATTAACTAATCATATCTCCGAGACCCTTCGACGCAAATAAATGAGATTTGGCAAATATGTAAAAATCATCAGGACAAATAATCTTCATCGTAAAAATGGGCGGTACCACGCCCTCAAAAAAATAAATTCATTATTTTTCTGACAATATTTGACGGTGCCACGCCCTTCTGAATGCTGATTCATCATATCTCAGAAACTGCTTGACGTAGATAGTCAAAATCTGGTACATATGCGAATGGCATTTGGAAAAATAATTTTCAATGAAAAAATGGGCAGTGCCACGCCCTACGAAAAAACATTTTTCATATTACTAACGCTACTTGACGCAAATTATAACATTTGGTAAAATGTTATGCTATGGTATGTCCAAGTAAAAATAGGGCAATTTACAAGCGGCAAATATACCCTTTACTTGCTACCTTTTCGTTAAAAAAAAGTATCTTCCGAAATTAAGCAGACTGTAAACATAACATTGATAAATCTATTGTCAAACGTTGAAGAATATAAAGAAATAAAAATAGTTTTCTCAAAACCTACAACAGGAAAAAATACATGGAAAAAAAGTACTCAAAAAGGGCAGTAGAGTATTTGCACTTCGATTAAGCATACTTGGCCACATTTTATATTGGAAAATAAAATGTATTAAAATATACCATATTTTTTTATTTTGATGTCAAAGTTTTCAAAACTAATCGATTTTGGCTTTTTGAGCTCAAAATTTCGAAAAATCACCATAATTCACGTATTATATATAAAAACTCTAATAAATGTTTTTTAAAAGCTAAATGCTTTTACTTTTTCCCAAAATGCTATTTTGATATATTTCGATGCAAACGAATTAAAAAAAGCGTTCCAAAAAAGTCAATATTTTTTTGTCTCGTCAAAAACTACAATATGAAAAAGTTCATAAAAAAAAGTTTTCAAAAAAGGCAAAACGGACTTTGCAATTTGATTAAGCGTACTTTCCTACATATTATATTGAAAAATAATAAAAATCAGAAAATGTATATTTTTTTTTCATAGCCCAGGAAAATTAGAATATTTCTGCGAAAAAATTCCAAGTGAATTTTTTTCACCGGAATGATATTTATTTATGCATGGTTAACAATGTGTAAAAAGTTCATTGGAGTCTATTGTGCGCATAAAAAGTTATTCAGGCTCAAAGGTCGCTAAAATCAGTTTTTTGCAAATATCTCGCTGACGCAAACTTTTACAGAAAAATTTTTCTCCACATTTTCGTAACACAGGAAATTTCCTATGTAAAAAATGTTTTCGTGTAGCTTATAGTTTAGGAGATAACCCAATTTTAAAAGTTGTGCACAGTTTTTATATGTAAATACTACGTATAAGTTCATATTAAAATATCTTATTTTTAAAATTGGGAATACTCTTTAACGAGGAGTCGTACAAAAAAAAAATAAAAAACCGTTCAAAAGATAATTGGATTCTGTATACACCGTATTGAATTTTCCGTGGAGCCACTCATGGTCTAAAAGATATTCTTCTAATATAAATAAGCCATATGTGATATGATATGAATTACCGTTTCAGAGACATCCTTCGAAAACCAGTTTTTCGAAACGGTTTTTGAAGAATATCTCTTGGACCATGAGTCGCTCCAAAAAAAAAAAATTTAATACGGTGTATACAGAATCCAATTATCTCTTGAACGGTTTTTGAATTTGTTTTGTACGACTCCTCGTTAAAGAGTATTCGTAATTTTAAAAATAAGATATTTTAATATGAACTTATACGTAGCATTTACATATAAAAACTGTGCACAACTTTTTAAATTGGGTTATCTCCTAAAGTATAAGCTACACGAAAACATTTTTTACATAGGAAATTTCCTGTGTTACGAAATTGTGGAGAAAAATTTTTCTGTAAAAGTTTGCGTCAGCGAGATATTTGCAAAAAACTGATTTTAGCGACCTTTGAGCCTGAATAACTTTTTATGCGCACAATGGAATTTTTTCTCTTTATTCATCACGCTTTAATAAAGACAATTCTGGTGAAAAAAATTCACTTGGAATTATTTCGCACAGCAGCTTTTTTTCGTCTAATTTTCCTGGCATATAATGTCAAAGTTTGCAATTTTTCCATTTTTACTATTTTTTTTTTTTAATATTTGAAAAATCACGATTATTCACATAATCTCTCTTATTACTGCATTTTGAATATAATTTTTGTATGGGCGGTAGGTGTGTCCGTTAACCGTTTTCGCTGATTATCAATCCCCCGAGCTAACTTTTACGATGAAGGCAGAATACCAAATTTCATTGAAATATGTTGCTCACTTTTCCCAAAAAATTTATTTCCACGCACACCCAGCCAGCAACCCAGCCAGCAAGCTACCCAGCCAGCCAGACATGGCTATATCGACTCAGGAGGTGAAGCTGATCAAGAATATATATATATATATTTTTCCATACCTGCCACGCCTCCTTCTCTGCATTACAAACGGAAGGACAAAGTGAATATACCATTGGTGGGTGCAGGGTATAAAAATTAATGTTTGTATGTTCCTTATAGACTCCCGAACGGCTGCATCGATCACCGTGAAAATTTATATTTATAGGTTTTTGGGTACGGTGCGTGTTTCTGCGTCATTAGTTTTTTCAGTTCTTTTTTCACTCTATGATTCCGGAACTAAAAATTTTTTTCGTCTTTTTTACGCGTTTCATAATTTATTACGACATTGAGTGGAAACAGTTTTTTTCACCCAAGGGTCCTCCCTTGGATGTCGGAACTAAAAATTAAAATTTTTTTTTTCTTTTTTTCGTGCTTTTACGCGTTTCATGACTTATTACATTTTAGTGTAAAATTTTTTTTTTTACCAAACGGTCCCCCTTTGGATCTCGGAACCAAAAATTTTATATTTTTTTTCCGTTTTTTCGTGTCTTCAACGCGTTTCTTGACTTTTTACGACATTTTAGTGGAAAAAAGTTTTTTCACCAAAGGTTTTGCCTCGTTTTGGAAATAAGCCCTTTTGAAAAGTAACTTCTCATATGTGGGGTATAGAAAAAAAAGTTTTCAAAAAGTTTTTTCGACTTTTATATGTAAAAGGTTCTTTTTAGTTTTTATAAACTTTTATAGCATCTTATTTTAAAGATGTGGTTTTTAGCTTTTAAAAGATAAACAACTTTATCTGAAGAGTTGTCTCTGGACTATACTTAATAAATGTAAAATAACTTGCGGTGATCTTTGAGAACAAAGGTGTACTCAAACTGATTACCTGAGAGAAATCCCAACTCTTTGATCACAATGCAAAGCGCTGTCTCCCTCAGTCTCGCAAAATCCGAATAAACAGTTGTTGAGCAAGATCTAAATAGCATTGAAGAAATACGATAAAGAAACAGACAAAGTAAAATACAAAAAAAATCTCGACTACGACTTTACCTGTATTGCAACTGCAATACCAAGACAAATTCAAGCAACAGGTCTTACGCTCTTTCTTGGAGTGACTTTGCGAGTTGAAAATTCCACGTAGTCGCTTGGCCAGGTATTCTTGCGTTTACCTGCGTCGCGTAAACAACTTGTGAACGGATTAAACGCGTACGATTTATTTTTATTTGAAGTTTTTTTTGCACAACAAAGCTGATAGATATTTAGTACTTACTCTAGCAGATATGTATATAGAAAATCTGTGAAATTTATTTCTTGTGTTGTAAATAGCTCTTGATTTTATATACATAAAGTTGGTTGTTTTTTTTTTTTCGAAAAAAGTTCTTCAGTTGATTGAAATTCAAAGTTGTTGGTTAGGAAATGTGTGAAGAAACGCTTTCCGCAAAGTGAAAAACAACATGACCGGACGAGTAAGGGAACTCGCTGACGCCATATTTAATATTTTGCAATTGCATTGCAATATTTGCAGAAGTATCGTGTAGTTGAAAGTATCGAGAACAGCGATAGATATCGAACGGATGCAGTTAAATACTTTAAGTTAAAGTATAACGTTCAAAATTAAGTGAATTTTTCTTAAGAAATTTGAAGAAAGCAAATTAAAAATAATAAAAGTTTTTATGTAGAATACCTATAAAAAAGTAAATAAATTAAAACAAAATATAAAAAGAGAAAATACTTAAAAGTGAGAAGTAACTAAACAAAAACGACGACGTCAATTATTACCAAAACTAAAATTCAGATTTCCAAGAATAAAAAAAAAAACCTCAGAATTCCACTTGTGTGTACAACAAAAAAATATATCGACTTACCTCACGGCACGGAATTCAAAATAAAGTAAAAGAATAAAAATAATGTAAAACAAAAGAAAGAAAAAAATCGTATAATACGACAAAAAGTAGAACCCGACAAAACCAGATATTCGGCTTTGTTCAGATCTTTGCTTAACATTCTTTTGTTCTATACTTCTTCTCCTCTCTTTTGTGTGCGCGTTCCAAGTCCGCGCTGCGTGTTCAACCAACTCACGCTAAAAAATTGTGTAAGCAAAAGAAAAACAAAAAGTGCCAAAACATAAGCAGTGATAAAACCTCTAAGAAAGAAGAGTAAAAGAATTCTCGTATACAGATAGATACAAGCAACGTTCGTCGTCAGTGTCGTCTCCGTTTCTTTTGTAATTTTTTTTGCGCATTCTCTTCGCGTTGTTCTATCTCTCGTCGTGTCGCAATGGCTGACTCAACGCCTATTTGCCGCTGTCGTGTTCTCTATCTAGGCAGCGCTGTGCCGCGTCAAAGCAAAGATGGCCTACAGGGCATTCAGGAGCCTCTCCGCAGTCTCTATCCCTCGGAGGGTGCTGTGGGTGCCAAAGGCATTGATTCCTGGCTCAGCGTTTGGTCCAATGGTATTCTGCTTGAGAATGTCGATGAAAATCTGAAACAAATCACTCGTTTCTTTCCCATTGAATCTTTGCATTACTGTGCCGCAGTACGTCAGGTACTTATACCGGAACGCGGTAACACAAATCCGGAACCAAAATTTCTACCGCTTGATTCACCATTTGCGCGTATGCCACGCGCTCAGCATCCGCCCATTTTCGCGGCCATACTACGTCGCACGACGGGCATCAAAGTGCTCGAGTGTCATGTGTTCATTTGTAAGCGTGAGGCCGCCGCAAATGCTCTAGTCAGATGTTGCTTTCATGCGTACGCCGATAATTCGTATGCACGTCAGCTGGAGACAGGCAGCACCGGTGGTGGTGCCGGCAGTAGCGTGTATGGAACGCTTAAAAGTGGCGTTGGCAGCAAATCAAATGGTGATTTAACCAGTGTAGGGCTCTCGAATGGTGGCAGTCATCATCATCATCATCATCATCATCACCAACAACAGTCAACGGTGGGGGCTTCCGCATCGGCAGCGGGTAGTCAAGGTGGTTGGCGTTCGCGTGCCGGAAGCACGACAACACTGAACAGCGTTGGAAGGCAATCAAATGGTCATATAATGAATGGTGGCGGTGGCGGCGTCGGAGGTAGTGTTGTAGGAGCAAGTTTGAACATTAATGGTGGCAATGGTATTGGCAACGGCGGAGGTGGAAGTAACAGCAGTGCAGCTGAGGGATATACGTCAGTTAAAAATTGTAAGTTTAAGTTGCTCTGGCTTAACTAAATTTTGAAAAATGCGTCGGGTTCGTTGCTTCAGTCTTTTGTTGTGTTTCGTCTTGCATGATTTATAAGTGAATGTTGCTTATTCCATTTTAATTCTTATTTTTACTAATGAGTATAATTGTTTTTACTGAAAAAAAAAAATTAAATTTTATTGCGCAAAATTTAAAAAACCTACAACAACAATAAAAACGGCAACAACAGCAACTAGTTTGCCTAGAAAGTTGTCACTAATAGTTTACAAATAACTGTGAGTGAACGTCATATTTTGCACAATATCACTATTAAGGTTAGACACGTTCACACATACACAATGCACACTTTTGTATGCACACACATTAACATATCTGTGCATATGGATATTTATGACTACAGTAAGCTGTCGATCGTTAGAGCCATAGCTTAACTGAAAGCGTTTTTTATTTCATATTTTTAATTGAATTCTTTATATTTTGCTTAATAATTGGTTTCAACCATTACAAGTTTTATTTGTGCTGGTCTGAAGTGAACATTTTGAAGTTAAAATTATTTCTGAGATCACTTTCATAATTACCGGCATATTGCACTCTGTGTATTATAATAATTGACTATACGCAAGTAAACAGTTTTTCATTTCAAAATTTTATTACCTCATTTAAAGTTTAAGTATGTACCATGTGGGTATAATGAGTGATGAACTCGTGATTACTGCTTTGTTAAAATTTCACTTGCTTAGTAATTCTGACATAATTTATCTATAAACTTTGAATCAAGCAACAAATTATCTATCTCCAATGCTACGAGAATATTTTTCAGACGTGAAAGTACCTTGATAAACTTGAATTTTCGCACAAAACTTAGTTTTGGCGTAGATTTGATAAAAATAACATATAAATTTATGTTGGCGTGCCAATGTATTCAAGGTCAAAGGTTACAAAATTCGGTTTGTCTTTGTCAACAATTTTATTCCAAAAAAATTACTATAAATGCATGAAGTTAGTTTTTGCTTGCATAGTATTGTACTAATGAAAGTAGCAACGCGCTTTTTAATTGAAATATGATAAATTTGTATTGAACTAATTAAACAGCCAACAGCAGACGCAAACAAGTGTTAACATGGAAATTGATTACATATGTTTCGGTTATTTCCATATTTATATTTTGTAAATTCTTGTCAGAAGCCACACTCGAATCCTAGACTCCGTGATTTTGATGATGATTTAATTGTGGCTAGCGGTTGCATGTCTCAGAGCCAGAGCATGTTACTAACTAAAAACAATTAGCAATTTTTCACAACAGACGGTGCCAAGTGAGCTTTATGATCTATACATATAACGTACTTGTACGGTGGCCGAAATGTTTAAACACTGCGTTTCTCTCATCAGAAACACGGATTCAAGGGTTTGAGTGTGGTTTCTGACAAGAATTAACTAAAACTAAGCTGATGAGGATATGGGCATATCCGAAAATAATCACCTCTTATATGTCCCAGTTTTTAAGAAAATTTTTTTTCCATGTTCAATAACCAAATGCAGTGGAATTTATTCCTAGACATATAAAATGAAATTCCCAATAGGTGAACAAAAAAATTTCGACCCGAGATGGTGTCAGGGGGTCGTTTTATCTAAAAATTTTTGGGAAAATCGAGATTTCCGATGATATACGGGAGAACATATTTCAAAAGAAGTATATATGTTACGGGGCACCTTTCCAAATATTCTGGAGTAAAATCCAGAAAAATCGTATGTGGGTCGTGGCGACAAAATGGGTTAAAATGTCTTAATCGCTAATTACGGTTACATAACAGGTCCTAAAATTCTGAAAAAGTTCTATCAAATTTTTTGATGAAAAATAAATTGATTTTGTTTATGATATTTTATTTATATTGAAGCGCCCCTGCCGAGTAAAAAATGAAAAACGAAAAATTTCGGGTAAAAAAATGAGATTTTTGGCGATATGCGATCGAGCACACCATAGCGACACAAAGGGCAAGATAGCATGATATCTAAAAAATATTCCGTTATAAATTTCAGAAAAATCGTATTTGGGTCGTGGCGACAGAATGGATTAAAAAGTCTAAATCGCTCTTCACGCCCACATAACAGGTCCGAAAATTCTGAAAATATTCAAGCAAATTCCTTGACAAAAAATAAATCGAATTTGTCTAAGATGTTTTTTTTGACTTAAGCCCCCCATGTTGAGTGATGTGATGCTTAACAAAATCAAAAACATATTATTTTAATTTTTTTATATATTGGGATCGAATATCTGGATTAAGCCTTAAGATGAGGTGTGTCTTCTACGTTTGGACTTTTTGCTGTGCCAGATTTGTGCATAATTTGACCACCATTTTGTGAAATGTTGCATAGACTTAATACACAATATATATAAAAATTTTTCACAAAATGTTAGTTGAATCGGAAATATTTGATTATGCCCAAATGAAATATCCGACATGCAAAACTGGCCCATGTCTTAACATTTGAATACAAGATTATAAGCGACTAAGTACTTAGAAAAACAAAATAAAGGTTTCATTGAGAATTTGTTTTTTAAAAAGAGTGTGTCTAAAAAAACTTATACTTAAATAAAACTTAAACCGCTCAATTTTAAAATTCTTAAAAATATGTGAATTTATTAAGATATTATAGAAATTTATTAAACATTAAAAAATTGTAATATTGATCGGAATTTATAAATCCATCCACCTTTTCCGGGAATCCTGTCATAAACGATTTTATAGTTGTTTCCGTTACCTTTTTGGAGGAGCCGGTACACTTGGCGTGGATTGGTTCCTATACAAATTATAAAGTTTTGTTTAAGCAGTGAAAGTATTCACCAAACGGATTATAAAATCAAAAAGAAATATAAATCCTACAAAGAAAAACTTTTCGCAAGAAACAAGGCACAACGTAAACCCTATGAATAGTTATAATTAATATAATTACAAATAGCAAATTATGTTATTAAAATTAATCAAAATAATTAAAAATTTAGTGTAGAAAAAACTTTTGAACTAACAAATTTGCTTTGGGTGTAGCAGACTACCGGAGACAGTTCATATTAAAAGCTCTATGTCATATAAAAAAAAAAAAAACATTTTCTTTCTTTTCCGTTAGTTTTCGTCTTTATTTCTTTCTTCCTTTATTTCTATTTTGTTTTTCTTTTTAATATTTGATTTGGGCTTTTTGTTTTGCTGAAATTTCGTATTAATCAAAAATGTCTATTGAATGTGCAACAAATTTCTATTGAATTTTGTTTACAAAATAAAAATTTTTCTGATTTTGTTATGATAATTTAAATTTTTTCATGGCGTTAACTTTGCTTTATTGACTGCCATAGGTTTTTCAAGTGTTCATGTGATTCATGATTCACCGGTCAATATTTCAACAAAAAATAGCACTGTTTTTACTTAATATATATTTTTTTTTTTAAATTTAACAAAGTATTAGTTTCAGTTAAACTTTCCTCAATTAAAAGTTCATCATGATCCCATTATATTTACGATCGCACATCTCAAGTGTTGAATGGTTACACTTATGTGAATTTAATCATTTGATATGCATTTTTTGTTTGTGCGGATCAACTAAGTGCTGTACGGTCAATTGGATTATTAATGTTTATTATCAATCATATTTAAAATACACTTGTACTCAGTAAATTATGGTAAAATTTAATGCCTTTTATAGCTGATTTGTTTCACATATTATTTGCTTTTTCATGAAATATTTTTTTTTTTTTTTTTGAATTGTTGAATTACTTATAGTCATTGTATACCCAAAATATAACTTCGTTGGCGACCTAAGTATAGGAGCTATTTAGAAATTTTTGATTAAATGAATTTCGGAATCTTTTAAGTGATATCTTCAATTAATATCATTAAAAATTTCTACTGATTCGTAATTCTGAATACTTGTACTAAATGTTTTTGTCAAGCAAAATTTACTTTTTTCTAGCCAAAATTTCGGATATTTTGTAGAATCAACCAGGTAACCTAAAAATGGGTTTTTCGAAAATCGCAATCTCAAATTTAAAAGTTGCAAAACGATGGGTCATATTAAATAACTATTTTATGAAGGAAATTTTCAAATTCCCGCAATCGCTTAGCAACACTTTCCTTGTAAGTATGTAACAGTTAAAAAGATAATTGCAAATTTCCGAAACACTTCTCCTTCTACATCTAGACACGAGATTATGTCAATTAGAGTACTGCGTTCGTTGCTTTAAGTACACTTACAATAAATGCAGTGGAAGTATTTAGAACAAGTTCATATGAACATGATGTTGACTGTCCCCCTATGTGACAGTTCAATCAATTCTAAGAAAAAATGCCCAAGAAACTATACCTCTACGTTTAATTTTAGTTCGGCGCATTTACGATTGAAAATTTTACCTTGCAAACACTTGGATTGGTGTTTTGCTTGAAAAAATCAATGAAAACTGAAAATTTTCATACATACTAGTATCGCCCAGTGGTCAAAATTCGACTACAAATAACTAAAATCGTTTTGTCAGTTTTTGAACACTAAGTAGTTTTACTAAGTATTTTATTCAAAATAGAAAAGCTCATTTATCATCCCGGGTACAATGTCAAGCGAAACTTAAGCATAGCAAAAATCATGAGGTCAAAGCTTTGCTTTTTGTCTGAGTATATCTTTGTGCTTCATCCTATTTTCAGCTCAGTGTGACCATGTATCATGTTCTTGTTAATATTGAAAAATTTATATTTGACTTTACCTTTCTCAAAAGCAACATATTAAAATTATTTTAACTTTGTGCAAATCTACACAGAAATATCTTTCTAATGGTATATTACTTAAAGTCGGACTCCATTCCTAACATAGTAAAAAAGAAGGACAAATTTTTGTCTGGCGAATTAATATACATATATAGAATATAGATAAACTAAAAATTAACAAAACTAAAACTGAACTGAAAAGGGTATTCATGGAAGAATGGGAAAAAACTTATCCGAGCTATTGTGAAAAACTAATGCAAAGGATGCCAAAAGGACTAAACATGACAATCAAAAACAAAATAATGTAAACTAAATACTGAACTCATGTAAAAATTATCATTTTGTTAAGATGTACGAGTTTGGCTTTGGTACTGAATATGCTTGATTTCTGTTACTTTTTATTTATTTTCAAAAATAACGGGTGCATTGAAAAATAGTTTCTTTGGTGTACGAGTTTGGCTTTTAATGCAAGGTAAAATGTTCATTCGAAAATGCATGATGGGTACAAGGGAGTTACAGGTGTGCTTTTTTGACTTCTCAAAAGCCTTCGATCTGGTTGATCATGATATATTGATATTAAAATTAAGAACACTTGGATGTTCTTTATCAGTTGTTAGGTTATAGAAAGATTACTTGGCGAATAGAAGGCAATTTGTTCAGTTTGGTGAATCGAAGAGTTACATGTTACCTGTAGTATGTGGAGTCCCTCAAGGCAGTGTCCTTGGATCCTTATTATTCAAAGTTTATATTATTTATATTAATGATCTTAAGAACATCGAGTTTAATGGAAAACTTGTTTATGCTTAAAGTTGACGTATGCTATTATTACAGAGTTTGCAAGAATCAATAAATTAATCTTAAACAAAGATAAAACAAAACTAGTAAGATGCAAACCTTTTAGTTATAGGAATGCGGAAATTATGAGGGCTTAGATTGATGGTAGCTTGATTGAGGAGTCAGATAATGTCAAATATTTAGGCATTACTTTCAATCATAATATGTTGTGGGACTGTCACATAAATACATTAAAGAGCAAAAATCTTCAGGCACTGTTATATTGTATAAGTTTAAAAATAAACTGAACACTGAAACAAAAATGAAGCTCTATCAATCCCTGGTACACTCCTACTTAACATATTTACCTATGGTTTATGGCGGTAGAAGTTACTCTCTACTTAAATCCCTACAAGTTCTCCAAAATAGAGCTCTCAAAATTGTTTTTAATCTACCATTGAGACACAGTTCGATAAGCTTGTTTTTAAATTACGCAAAATATGTACTTCCCGTACAAGGCCTTCGTAAACAACAACTTTTGTTGTATACCTTTAAAACTATGCATGGACTGGGTGGAAGCAACGTGTCGCCTTTACTGGACCAACTGAGTTCAATCAATTACCAGATATCTGAAAAATGTTCACACCATATATTTCAAAAATAAATTAAAAACATATTTGCTGGAAAACATCGAAATTCCTTTAACGTTTTGATCTCAACTTTTTAAATACAATAAATAGAATAATTTTAATTCAAGTAAATTATTTTTTATTTTGTTAATTGTTGCCATTTTAGCCTCATTTTAAGCCCTTGTGGCGCTGGGGCATAAATATTAAATTGTACTTTAATACTCATGTGAATTAAATAAAATAAAAAAAAAATTAAAATCTTGAACGTAGAGGTATGGCTCATTGTTAATTTTTTCTTAAAAGTGAATGAATATTATGGTTTGCACCATAATATTTTTGCTTACGCCAAAAGAATGTAACGTCAAATAAATGATTTTATAATTCTTTACAAGTGAAAGTGAAATATGTTTGATTGATCCAATAAAACTGTCCGGGTGTGGTGTGTACATGCTTTCGAAATAAGCACAAAGTCATCAGACCGTTGGTACGCTTATCAAACGGATGATATTTTCTTATATCTTGTTATACCTCTAGGCACAATCTCTTTCCTTTTATTTACCAACAAGGTCTTGCCCATATTGACTGACATTTTATCATTTGATTCAAAAGCAGACTATTCAGGAATGCGATTTTGTTTGATTTGGTTTCAGTTTTATTTGTAGAAATTTTTGCTTCCGTTTTAAAAAAATTTTAACACCTCTGTTTATTTTTCCTTGGTATGCGTATACATTTCTGTATGGTCATGAGTATCAAAAAGTTGATCTCCTAGCCAAAGGCTGTGGTTTTTGTGCCATTTTTGCTAACGTTTACAAAATACTTGTAGGCATGTGTTTTTTGGGTAAAATTGTTGGCAAACGACAGTAAAAATTTGCTTAGCTGAACAGATAGAAGTAATACCAACAAAACTTGTTTACTCTTTATGTATGTACAATGTACACTCATTTCTTTATGTATGTGAAATGTATGTATTAAGTTTTATATTAATCTACATCTATAATATCGATTATTTCGTTGCTATTCATTAATAGTTACCACATAGTTTGCTTGTCAATTATCATTGATATGTTAAAATATCACAGCAAGAATGACAGCAATAGCAATCAAAATGGGTAAAGCTTACGTTTAAAATTACTTGATTTTTCTAGATTTAAAAAATATAAAGTTGCTTTTGGTTTGTTTATATTTGAATTTTAATGGTATGAGATTATTTTTAAAACAAAAATTTCATAGTAAAAATTTAAACACTTGTTATGCCACTTTTTTATATCATTAAGTTTTTCATTTAATATTCCTCGTACCGTTAAGTTATTTGATTTTTATCTCGGCTTAGATCTTTACCGAGACTAAAGTCTTGATATTTGTCGCAATAAAATAAAATTCATGAATATACTTCAAAAATTTCAAATCTAAATATATACAAAACTTTCTCCTCTGAAAATGCAAGGCTTGTGGTGCTTCTGAACGAAAGATGCATTTGTATATGTACATATAAAAACTCAGACACATCTTCAAAATATTGTATAGTTTTTTCCAAAATTTTTGGATTTCAAAATACTTACTTCTCAAAACTTCCAAAATTTGTTCATGATCAACAAATTTATAAAGTTTTACAACTTTTTCAAAATATTTTGACCGTTTTAATATTTTTCAGATTCATTCCGATCCATCGAATTTTTAAAAATCCTTCGGTATTTCATTTCGAAATTACACATTTTCAACGTAGTTTGAAATTTTTTGAGCTTTTTCAACATCTACCTAATTTTCTATTGTATATTTTCAATTTTCGATATTTTCAACATATTTCGACTTTATCAACGTTCTCGGAGTTTTTATAACATTTTTCTATTTTTTTAAATTTCTTCAACTTATCTTTACGGAAATTTTGGATCGTTTGATTCCATTTTTAAAATATTCACTATTTCAACAGTTTTTGATATATTTTTATTATGAATTTTTCAATATTTTTTGGGAATTTACGGCTTTTATCATCGATATGTTAAATCCTCTTGACTTTTGAAAACATTTTAACATTTTTTAAGTTTTAGTTTGCATTACTCAACTTTTAACTTGATATCTCCCTCTTCTATTTCTACGTATAATTATGCATGGTGATGTACTAAATGGCAGAAATAGTAGAAATTGTTTAATTTGATATTTGACTTTTGGAGTCATTAGATGGATTATTTTATTCAGGCGGTAGTGATGAGCAAACCAAGACCAATACCATAGCAGTCATGGTCTTGATCTTGGACGTTGAGTCTTGGTTTTGATATTGAGTCTTGGTTTTGATCTTGGGCATTAAGTCTTGGTCTCGATCATGGTCTTGATCATGAATAAATTTCTAGAGATTGTTGTTTATTCAAAATTTTCAAACCTTATTTATACAAAGCAGTTGCCATATTTCGAATTAAAAGACACACCTATCAACTATAAATTACCTAGACTGAGAAACAAAATCAAGATTTTCATTGTGACCAAGACCAAGACCATAGAAGTCTTGAAATTATATCAGCGTCTTGGTTTTGGTCTTGAAAAATTACCACGACCAAGACTAATATTCCTCATCACTGCCCGGCACGCCGCGGCTATATGGCTTTGCTGTTATCAAGTTTGTCCGATATGCAGCAAAGGCAATCAGAATGAATCACACGATATCTCACATTTTCCCCCTTAAGCCAATGTATAGAACAAAATATTATCTCATACTTACCATTAAATATTTGTTTTTTTCACCCCAAAAAAAAATTTTCGAAATTTCACCCCACTGTATACCTCTAACACTGCCTTTTGGATAAAACTTGTTGTCCCAAGGTCATAACAAAATCACACAAGAAACATTTTTACATAGCATATCAACCCATTATATCCTGTTTTTGTGGGTCTGTTTGACCCCTTTTCCAAAAACTGGGTTAAAATGTTGTACAAAAATATTGTACAATAAATTTCACTATAGGTCGGTCACCGATGTCAAAAAATGTATGTATGTATGTATTCTCCTTTATCTCCTAGGAGGAGCATAGGGCCAAAAAATGCTTAAAACTTAAAAATAATGCATAAAAATGTGTACTAAAAATGTAATGTGGAAGCGGTTCATTAGTTTGACGATTTTTTGGCTCTGCGATGAAATTTCGAGCTTTAAGTGTTCAGCGACACGGTGCTCTTGAACAGTCGATAGTTTTTTTGGCTATGTGGAGAAAATCTGTGAATGGGATTTCATTTGTATTAGTTTAGTGGTCTGGAAAATGCAAACCCCGAAATCGTAGCTGATCATCCCCGCAAAATATCGCAAAAATACATATCCCATAAAAAAAAAAAAATTCAGAAAAAAAAAAACGCAACAAGCAAATATAAAAATAGTTATTTTGAATGTATTTTGCAATGTTAAATCCGAATTCAGCCTTAGAATTGCTGTAGCTTATACGGTTTTTGAGATATCTAAGCCTAAGCAAGGAAAAAAAGCCGACGCTATGTTCGTATATTTGGTCTAAAATTGTTGTACAGTGTAATTATATTGAATATTTAAGTATTCCAAAGGCAGCTAGCCCCTTAATTTCTGAAAATTTTGCGTTTTCGTACTTTTGTAGTTTTTTTCTGAGAATAAATAAATAAAATTTTGGATGTTTTTCTTGGATGTTTTTATTTTTGGTTGTTTTTTTTTTTTTTTTGGATGTTTTTCACTGGATATATTTTTTGGACATTTTTGAGTGGAATCACTTTCATTCAAAAAAATGCGTAAAAATTTTAAATTTATTTTAATTTTAATTTTGACTTTATAATTTTTTGTGTTCGAACTATACTTTAGGTAAATATCATAAAAATATAAAATAAAAAAATAGACAAACATTTGGTTTATAAACAAATCTTGCACCTTTTCATTGTATGCGCCAGTAGCGCAGAGGATATGTTTCTACCTATTACACGGACGAACCATGGTTCGAACCCTAGTGCGGTCAGTTGGTTTTTTGTTTTTTTTTTTTTTGGTTTTTTAAACCTTACACTAAGGTAAATATTGCTTAAATTTTTTCAAAAAAATTACTAGATTCGAATATTCTAAATTGACCCAAACAGTAAGGTAAAATTTACTCCAGTGGGGAGTTGTCACTTTTCTGACTTCAGATTTTGGTAAAATTTATGAGAAATAAAGTAGCAAGTACTATTTTTTCTCAGTTTATAGTTTGAAAGTTGTGAATCGTGATCTCTCACAGGACAGTGTTGCGCAGAATTCAGACCTTCATAAGTTTTTGCTTCAGTAGATTTTTAAGAATATTGTGGCACCGCACGATCTCGAAAGGCAAACTTATGGAAGGAAACAGATGCAGAAGACATCGTTTCTTAAAATTTCAGAGAATCTTAATGAATTGAACTTTTAACGCAGTGTTGTGTGGTTCTCTTTTTGCACAGCTTGTCTGAAATTTTACACAGTTTTATTTAGATTGTAACTAAGAACTAGCAAACCAAGACTCATTATCCAAGCAAGAGGGAATGGAATATGTACAATATAAGGATTTTTTTGTGATCATTTGAAATTCAGAATCTATCTATAGGTATCGATACTAGTCGACGACTTGATTTTCGTAAGCCTTGGCGATGTTATAAGAATTTATCCGTCAGCTTGAATTCCGCAGTAATCTTAAGTGGTATCATTTATTTGAACCGGATTTTATGTCATCATCATTTTGTCATCCTAGTCTTTATCATCATCGATATTTTTGTAGAATATATACAATGTATAGGAGTATCGCACATGGAAAGTGAGTTTGTTATCGTATATACGAGTTAACATACATGTGTTAGAAAAATATAAAATCTTGAAAAGTTGACGAGTGTCAGTCTGTCTGTCAAATAGTTTGAAGCAGTAAAAAAATTTTACAAATATTTATTATTGTTGTTGCTGAGTTGTGCTTTAACAATATTTAGAAAACAAGGCGCGGCTCATCTTCGTCTGAAGTTTCAACGTCGTCTTTATTATAATTTTTATTGCTGTTTTTTTTTCTTTTTTCTCTCAATACAAATAAACATTTAAAGAAGAAGAAAGAAAAAGAAGAAAAGAAACCTACTTTGACAGTGAAAATATTTTTATTTTATTTTTGAATGGTCGTGGTTTTTATTGCTAAGGCATTATTTTATGTTAAAACAACAATAAATATATACTATACAATATATAAGTATTTATAAAAATATTTAGTTAATCTACATCTATATGTATAAATATTTATGTATATACAAACATAGCATATTTCGTGTTGTTGTTCTTTCTTTAGTGACAATTAAATTAAAACTTCTGTAAACAACGCTGTCGATTTTGATAAATAAGCGGAACAAAAATGTTGGCAACATTTTTTCTTCACTTAAGCTTTTTTTTTTTTATATGAAGCATAGATTTACATAACAAATAGCTAACTAAGTTGAAAATGTTGCATATGTAGATACATACAATATGTACAATACATAAATATGTATTTCTTTATGACTATGTAAAATTGTAAAAAAAAGAAAACGCGTTTTAAAAAATGTTGCCATAAATTAATGGAAATTAAAATGTGGAAGAATGCGGCAGCTGAATGGCTTTAAGTTGTGCGATTTATTTCAGACCATAATACTAATCGTAGTTAACATAATCTTATTTGAATTATTATGAAAATGATTATGACAATTATTTTAATTTCCCGAGAATTAAATAAAGTTTAATCATCAAAAACTATAATACTATTAAATTACAAGTTTTGCTTAGTTTGCATTCCGAGGCATACACTTTGCTAAAATGCTCAATTTACATTATCTATCTGGGTCAATAATCTGGATCGAATAGGATCCTTGTTAGAGACGTTTTAATTTAGCGCTTTTATTTTTTCCTAACCTAACCTAACCTAACCTAACCTAACCTAACCTAACCTAACCTAACCTAACCTAACCTAACCTAACCTAACCTAACCTAACCTAACCTAACCTAACCTAACCTAACCTAACCTAACCTAACCTAACCTAACCTAACCTAACCTAACCTAACCTAACCTAACCTAACCTAACCTAACCTAACCTAACCTAACCTAACCTAACCTAACCTAACCTAACCTAACCTAACCTAACCTAACCTAACCTAACCTAACCTAACCTAACCTAACCTAACCTAACCTAACCTAACCTAACCTAACCTAACCTAACCTAACCTAACCTAACCTAACCTAACCTAACCTAACCTAACCTAACCTAACCTAACCTAACCTAACCTAACCTAACCTAACCTAACCTAACCTAACCTAACCTAACCTAACCTAACCTAACCTAACCTAACCTAACCTAACCTAACCTAACCTAACCTAACCTAACCTAACCTAACCTAACCTAACCTAACCTAACCTAACCTAACCTAACCTAACCTAACCTAACCTAACCTAACCTAACCTAACCTAACCTAACCTAACCTAACCTCACCTAACCTAACCTAACCTAACCTAACCTAACCTAACCTCACCTAACCTAACCTAACCTAACCTAACCTAACCTAACCTAACCTAACCTAACCTAACCTAACCTAACCTAACCTAACCTAACCTGATTTCCTTTAATAGGGTATACAAAAAGCAGTTAAATTAAGCATCTAAGATCAGGACTCATAGAACTTGAATAAAAGCATCCAAATTAGGATTGTCAAAATCCCCTCTACGTTTAAATAGTGTGAAATAGTGTACTCCTTCAATTTTTTGTTACTAATAAATGAATGCAGAATCAGTTGAGGATAGTATTCCAGGATTTTCCCAGAAATAATAATGAAGTTACATTTCCCGAGAATTATAGTGAGACGAATGATGCTTGCAATTTTTTCCGCGTAGTTCAAAATTAATTAAGATTATGCTTGTTTCACTAATGTGTAAACGAGGTGCTATTTTCGAAGACCTTCTCACTACCTTAGAAGAGCCTATTCCAATGTATCGGGTGAAATATTATTGGACATCATAATATAATTTACAATTTCCACGAACATCCGCATTCTGGGACGTAGTTGTTTGTAAACAGATATATTTCGGGAATGTCATATTCCTAGCCATAAAACTGGCTGTTTCGAAAACATTTTTTTGCGCTTCAGCATAAGGCACTCTGTTTTCGTTTAACACGGATATTCTATAAGGATTGTGCTCAGTCAAAATTTAATTTGTTCATGACTTTTACCAACATTAAACAATTGGTATAATGAATTAAAAAGAAATCCAAGAGATTTCATGGCAACAAAGATAGAAGTGTCGGATCTAAACATCTTTTTTGTGTGTGTTTACATAAAATATGAAATGCTTTTTCAAGTCATGAAAACATCTATTGGATTTTAACTTTTCATTGCTTTCATGCCTTTTGTTGTCTCGTCTTTCGCAGTTTCCATTTTTTTTTAATGGAAATTTTTCTTATGCACATGATTTGGCCCCATCTTTATCTGAAGCTTTAACTTTGGCTTTAAGTGCAGCTACAGCAGCAACCTCAAAAGTTTTTTTTTTTTTTTTTCAACAACCTGCTGCATGTCAAATCTGTATGTATGTGTGCTTCATTGTTCAGACGCATATATTTATATATGCATATGTATAAGCGTGAGAAATTTCAAAGTTTTTTTCCATTTTCTGAGTGCTTTGTTTTTTTTATTTTTGCATTGACTCTCGTGTGAGCTTTTCGAAAGAAAGAAATAAATAAAAATTTAAATTTTAAATTAAAAAAAGAAATAACTTTTCCACATGAAAGCAGCCGAGGGTGTCTCCTCCGTGATGTTTATATGATAATCTGATTGTATGTGTGTCCAATAGTCTGCTTGCCAGTCGGTCTGTTTGCGCTACAGTTCACACTTGTTGCCCCTATTAAAGATGTCAAACAAAGGCATAGCGGACAACTTTGACTTTTTCATTCAATTTTATTCATAAAAATTTGTTACGTTTTATATTTCTCCACGAATCTTATGAATTTTTCTTCTTTACTAAATTCAAGATTAAGGTTACGTGGGTTGCTATTTATCCAACCGGAATTGCAAACCCTGATTTTACTAGATGCTTGAGAGTTCTCAATCGTAAAGTTTGTTTTAACGCCTTCAAAATTTCCGATAAGTCTTAAAAATGACTCCAGTCCCATAAGGGGATTCGACTTTCCAATTGAATTTAAAGCATTTAATTTTTGCACAATCTTTTGTTTCGAAGGTCCATGGACTTGAAAAATAATATATGTATAATAAATTACATGTGTTTTGCGATATTCGAGCAACGGTTAATTTTGTGGTAAAATATTGGTGAACAATTTTAGCTTACAAAGAAGATTTTAACAGTCCCTCTCACCTGTTTAAAAAAAATGTTATCTTTAAAATTGTGAAAAAATTCTCAATTTATTATGATATTTGAAGGGTTTGTATATTTGCACGGAATTAAGATTGGAATAAATTTTTAGCTTGGAAAAAATTGTGAGCTTAGCACCGCCTTATATATTTGTGTATATCTTGTGGAATCACAAATATGAACTTTCAATGGACACAGTTTCTTCTAATGCATTTTTGTATCACTCAATATTGTCATATCGATTTCTGTAACTACTAATTTTATAGTTTCTTCTAAAAAACATTATAAGTTCATTCCATGCAGAACCCTCGTTTATCTAAACCGACTCTAGGGATTAAATATTGTGCTCGCCAAAAGTTTTTTCCATATTGAATGTGTCAACTTTAACAGTATAGCTTTTAAATATTTTTGATTGTAAAGAATGTGCCACAGTTTGTTAAAATCTTTTCTATTCTGGAAATTCTCGAAATCTTTTTATACCCTACACCCAGGGTATTTTCACTTTGTCCTTCCATTTGTAACACAGAGAAGTAGGGAGATATAGAAAGGTATGTATGTATGAATATTCTTGAAAAGCATCACTACCTTAGTCGATATAGCCATATCAGTCGTTTGATTGAAAATGAGCGGATTGGGTTAACGGCCTACCGCGCATACCAAAAAATCATTCAAATTGCAATTTTATGAGCATTATTAACGATAGCGCAATCAAAATACTCATAAATACTAGGAATAGAAGGTACAAGCACTCAGGAAAATATAGGTGAATTCGGGATAAGAGAGCAAAAGCAAAAGCTTCAAAATGGTATACGGAAAGCGTTTATTGAGATGAGTAGCTCAACAAAGTTTCAAACCAGTAATAAGTATAGCAAATATAAGCTCTGATCAGAAACTTGGTTAGTTCAGAAAAAAGGGCGTGGCGCCTCCCATACAAGCAACGTTTTGAAAATTCTGCAGTGTAGGGTTTTTTGCCAGGCCCTTACTAGTTCAATTGTAATTACCTTAAATAAACAATTATGTCAGTAAAATGTTCTTAAGCTTTCGCCTTATCACAACTACAAATCTGTTTTTGACATCAAGGTCTGAACTTTTTGCGTAAAAACGCAATTTATTTTAAATACCTGCATATTTATTGAGAAATATATATGTATGTATGCGTCGTAAACACATATATTTACATACATATGTATTGTACAATGTACATACATATATCAATGCAATTAATGTTAAGAATGTCTCCCAACTTCTTGACACAAAACTGGTTCGACTTCACGTAGGAATTTGTAATTTTTAATTTGTAAGTAACGTGAATTTATTTCGTGTACACCTGCAAATTCCATAGGCAAATAACAGCGGCAGCAGCAGCAAAAACAACACACTTGTTGTTGCGCATAGCAAACTGTAATTGAGGTTAGTTTGCCGTTGATGTTGGCACTGTCTATTTGTTGTTGTTGTTGTTGTTGTTGTTGTTGCTGTTATTAATACAGTTACTTTATTACTTGGCAACATAAATAACAAACTCGTACATGTGATACTCAAACAATGAACACTCAAATATGAATAATTTGCTGCTATTGTCGTTGTGGCTGCAGCAACAACATGTTGTTGCTCCACTTGCAATTAGTGACAACAACAACAACGACAGCCCCAGCGCATTGTTGGCAACAGCACTGAGCACATATGCAAAAGGTTGGCTTAGTTTCATAGAGTGTGAGAGAGAAAAAAATAAATCATTGCTGAATGGAAAAACGAGAGATCAATGAAAAAACAAAAGACTTCAGACAGAAACTTTATTACGGATTCTTAAACGACGGATTGTAGGTCCGATTTCAAAATATTCAGCTAAGCCTTAACTGTCAGTCTTATTAATACAGTAGACCCCGCTTAATTGACCCCCTTTTAATTAACTTCCCCTGATAATTGAACTAAAAATGCCTAGTGAAACTGTCCTCATTGAAAAAGGCACCCAAATCCCCTGTTAATTGATTCCCGCTTAATTGGTTTCCCTGGTTTATTGATAGGAATAAAATTATTTCCAAATGAAAAATCTATATAAAATACCCCTTTTGAAAGATCAACAATGTTAAAAGTAACAAAAATTTTACTGATGGAAAAATCTGAACAGTTTTCAATACAGCTCACCACCGAAGACCCATTGTAGTAAGCCACTTTTTTTTTGAATGTTGTTCATTTTGTTGTTGTTGATAGTGGTGTTGTTGTTGTTTTTGTTGTTGTTAGTGTTGTTGTTGGTGTTGTTTTTGTTGTTGTTGGTGTTGTTGTTGGCAGTGGTGTCATTGTTATTGGTGGTGTCATTGTTGTTTTTGTAACGACTCGAACGCCAGGCCAGATATTGTCGTAAAAGATGCGATTCCTGGCCTCCCAATAGGATGGTCTCTCTGGGATGTTGTTGTTGTTTTGTTATTGTTGTAATATTTGCAAAGTTTCATGGAAATTTCTTTTGTTTATTTTTTTTTTTTTTTTGAAAAATGCCCTACATCAAATTTTTTTCCAGATTCTGTCTACTTATCATTCAAATGATGTATAAAAAAATGTTCGCTCGTGACTCCTCGACTAAATTTTGAGATGAAACCTTTTCCAATTGGGCCATTTTCCCATATATAAAAAAAAAATTTTTTAACTATAATAAACAAAAATCAAAATAATCACATTCGATATGTTTTGCAATGCTAAACGCGAATTCGACCTCAGAATTTCTCTATCGTGTGTAGTTTTTGAGATATTCTAACACAAAAACCAATAAAAATCGTTTTTTGCCATTTTTTGAAGCTATACAACTGTGTAATATTTAATTTATTTCTTAAATCTGGTTAAATTACTTGAAAGTCCCAATATTTTCCTTTAAAACCTAATTTAAATTATGTTTATAACTTCGAATGTGACTATTTTGATTTTTGTTTATTGTAGGGGTAAGTGAGAAGTGGGGAAAATTGGGAAGTGGGGTAATGTGGGAAATGCCCTTTTCCGGGCAAACTAGCAAAGTATAGCTGTCATGCGCATCCGACAAATACTTGTAATGACCGTAAGCAAATCTTTATGGTATCGCGACGCGTGCAGACGCATTTTTGTGCTCTCTGGAATCATGCAAAGTTTTTAAGTGATTTTGAAATTTAATTTTTAATACTTTAAACATCGATGTATGTACTGTTTTTGGAGATAAACCGATTGTAAATACACTTAAATATTCTTAATAGTCTTAATTTTGATTACACAAAAGGATTCTGTGTAATTCATAGAGTGAATGACTGACGTTCACATTTTTTTTGCAAAATGTGGTGTCGGGGTAAAGTGGGAAATGTTATTTTACGATTGATCGTCCTCATTTGTCAACGTATTATTGGCCAAGCGAAACAAAAATCTAGTATAGGTCCAAAAGCATGAAAACCGCCGTTTTAACAACTCCGGGATAGCGAAACGAGTTGCAAAAAGCAGTTGCGAAACGTTTAGGAAATAAACGGAAGAAAGAGGAAAGCGAATCACAAAAAATAGAGTGCCATGAGCGAAAAAAAAGCACCACCAGCAAAGAAAGCGTCAAAGAAACAAAAAAGTGCTAGCTCTGATGAAGATCGTGATTTCGGCACCATTTGCATGGAACTTATGTCCGAAATCATGATCAGTCACAATACCATCAAATGCAACAAAAAGTATTGTCAACGTCCATTTCACTTTAAATGCGTTAACCTCACTACAAGCCTTTTTTATTGCAAAAACTGTGACTCGGACTTGAATGTTTCATCAGAGAACGACGAATAAGCTACAATTTCACATTTTTTTAAACACATTTTTCCAAACACATTTTTTCAAACAAATTTTTCATCTATTTTTTTCTATAGTAGCAAAATTTTTTTTTTTTCCATATTTACTCCTATGGGTGTTTTCTGAATCTTTTTTGACTTAAAATAAAGATATTTATTTAAACTTTGTTTCAAGTTTCCCACTTTACCCCACGATTTTTAATATTTGCCATTTTGGGCATCCTCGGTCAAAGCATCGTACTCAACAGAAAATCCTTATTTTCGGTTCGTTTTTTCGGTAAAAACATAGCCTATTTAATTTCCTTTACTATAGGACGTTGAAACATAAAAAATAAAAAGTTTTGTTCATTTTATGGAGCTTCGAAAAAAAATTTCCCACTTACCCCTAGTTAAAAAAAATTTTTTTTTTTTGTATGGGAAAATGGCCTAATTGGGAAAGGGGTCGAGGAGTCACGATCGAAAATTTTTTTATACATCATTTGAATGATAAGTAAACAGAATATGGAGAAAAATTTCATGTGCTACGACGTTCATCTAGTTGATATTTTTTATCTTATTAGTACAATATATGTGCTATCATATTATTTATGTACCTCCATTTTGGATCCGCCATTATGTTTACAAAAAAGATGATACCGAATTCGAAATCAGCGACCTCAAAAAACCCGTTAGCCACAACTTTTTCGTGATAAAGTAAATTTTTAAGAAAATTATCCGCCATTTTGTTTGCAAAAAAGATGATATCGGATTCAAAATCAGCAACTTCAAAAACCCCCATAGCCACAATTCTGTCGCGATATAATCAATTTTAATGAAAAAGATGATACCAAATTCGAAACCAACGTCCTCAAAAAACTCCTTAGCAACAATTTTGTCCTGATATAGTCAATTTTTAAGAAAATTGTCCGCCGTTTTGGATCCGCCATTTTGTTTACAAAAAAGATGATACCGAATTCGAAATTAGCGACCTCAAAAACCACCTTAGCCATAATTTTATCGTGATGGATTCAATTTTTTAGAAAATTGTCCGGCATTTTGGATCTGCCATTTTGTTTACAAAAAAAATGATACCGAATTCGAAATCAGCGATGTCAAAAACCCCTAAGCCAAAATTTTGTCGTGATATAATTAATCTTTAAGAAAATTGTCCGCCATTTTAAAAATTCTTCAAGTTAATTTATTTATTTAAAACATTCGCAGAATGAAGCTAGTTAAAATATCTTTCATGTGACATAAATATTTTTAAAATCCATTAAGGGATTTAGAACTTATATCTTCTCTTCTTATACGAGATAAAATTGTATGTTTGTTTCTTTGTACTTATTTCTGTGCCAATATTTTTTCTCGAAAACGGCTACAGCGATTTTAATGAAACTTGGACTAGTGTTAGATATTAGCTTACAATGAAGAATGAGCTAGGTTTGAACTTTGTAAATGCTCACCAGAGGGCGTGGCACAGCCTTAAATTTTAAATTTGATTTAGTAATAACTCGCAAATTATACAAGGTATTTGGATGAAATTTAATAATACCTCGTAACGGACAAAAAGTGAACTGGATCGAAGAAGTGCCACGCCCACTTTTCAGCCCTTGAAAATTTTGATTCAATATTACTCGAAAACGACTCCAACAATTTTGATGAAAATTTAGGAGATGTTACCTCTGCAAACAAGGATTAATATGTGATATGCCGTTATATTGGGAAAACTCGTTGAAGGGCGTGGCACCGCCCACAAAAATATAAAACGGTATAAAAAGAAAACTTATAAAGCAAACATTCTGAAATTAACTGTGAGGTGCGTAATTGCAAAAAGGCATCTCTGTTCTGAAAGTGGGCGAAATATTGCCATTGCGCGTGGAACCTCCCATACAAGCCAAATACGTTAAATGCTATTTTTCGCAAATGTTACAAGATATTTTAATGAAATTTGGTATGTAGGTACTGCTTATTAATGCCTTATAATAACCGAAAAGTGGGCGGTATCGAAGAAGTACCACGCCCCCTTTTTAGCCGTTGAAAATTTTGATTTAATATTACTCGAAAACGACTCCAACAATTTTAATGAAAATTTAAGAGATTGTACCCTTGAAAACAAGTGTTAATATGTGATATGCTGTTATATTGGAAAAACTCGATGAAGGGCGTGGCACCGCCCACAGAAATATAATACGCTTTAAAAAGAAAACTACTAAAGCAATCTTTCTGAATTTAACGTAAGGTAGTCTACTTGCTATTAGGCACCATTACGAACTGAAAGTAGAGAAAATATCGCCTATGGGCGTGGAATCTCCCATACAAGTAAAACACGTTAAATGTTATCTCACGCAAATGGTACAACATATTTTGATGGAATTTGGTACACAGCTATTGCTGGCAAATGCCTTTTATATAAACAAAAGTGGGTGATACCGAGAAAGTGCCAGGCCCACTTTTTAACCATTCAAAATTTTGATTCGATATTATTCGAAAACGACTCCATTAATTTTAATGAAAATTTAAGAGGTGTTACCCTTAAAAACAAGGAATAATATGCGATATGCCGTTTTATTGGAAAAACTCACTGAAAGGCGTGGCACCGCCTACAAAAATATAATACGCTACAAAAAAAAAATACAAAAGCAATCTTCGTAAATTTAACTGTAGGGAGTCTCCTTTTTATTAGGCACCTACGACCTGAAAATGGGCAATATATCGCTGGTGCGCGTCGAACCTCCCATACAAGTAAAACAAATAAAATGCTATTTCTCGCAAATGCTACAACGTATTTTGATGAAATTTGGTATGCGGATCTGGATCATGAGTATCTTAAGCATAACGAAAAGTGGGATTCGTTCAACAATTGCCACGACCACTTTTTACCAAAATAAAAATTTTAGTTATAGTAGTAACTCAGGCACAAAAAAAGAATGGAATGAACTTCTTATTTTTAATATGCAGTCTTATGTACTTTTTGACGCTGAATCCGTCTTCATCAGCAAAACTATCATTATACCTGCAGGGTTTTGAAATATCTTTGCTTGAAGTTGAAGAAAACGCTGTGTTCAGTCTTAACTGCGTGTCTACAAGAAAAGGTGAAAACCTTTTTTATTAATGGTGTTGAATAGCCACACTCTTCCTTATCAAAACTTTTCCAATAGGTCTTTTACTTTCCGAGGTAAGATCTTTTGAAGATATGATATTTCAGCCCCAATACAATAGACGAAATATTTTGGATGCCTGCCATATCCCATTTATTTAATTTTTTGATATTTTTCTATACCATTCCACACTTTCCAAATATTTTCTTATTATTATTCTCATCGGTTAATTTATCATTTTGAAAGCATGAACATTGGAGGTGAAAAGGTACGAATTCCATCACAAAAAGTAGCTATGAATAATATCATCAACTAAAATAATAAGATTAGATTGTTGACCGAGTAGGGATCGGTCTCCAGGTACTTGGTTTTTATAAAAGCTACAGAAACATGCGACTTCACCGAACGCTAAGATCGCACTGACATAGGTATTTAGGTATTTGTATAAAGTTTGAACATGAATAACAGCAAATCCTATGTACGCAGTGGAAAATATCGTGTGGTCCATATTACCCACGTAGTCCCTATTACCCTATTAATTGATAAATCGCATCGTCTTTAGTTTACAGTACTTTGGAAGCCTGATATTGCACTTATTTAACTGCAAACTAGTTATTTTGAAGAAGCTGTTTGTTTTATTTTAAGCCACAAAGTCAAAACTATACGAATCTACCCCATATTCCCCTGGAGTATGAAAAAATTTAAGTGCTATAAAATTCGTGCAATTTGAAAAAAAGAGATTATGGTTGAAGCAAAATACTTATGTATGATTTTTCTTGTTGATCAGCCCACTTAATTTTGTTGAATCGCAAGATTTAATGACTTAAACTCTAAAGATATGAAGAACAATCTACACGTGAGTTATTTTTAAAATTCACGATCCACAAAAACAACCTTAATTCACACGTTGATCGGCATTCAAAGCCTAATGTATTTTCAGACTTAAATTTTCTTCGTTATGAATACTTTACCCCCATTCATTGATTTGATTTCATTGCTGCTTGCAGTCTATGTTTCTTGATTGTTCAAATTTGGTAACAATACGACAACAGACGTCCTAATTTTTTGGTACACAGCTGTGCGCATGTGCACCTACTAACGACGACGACGACGACTAACCAACCAACCCAGATTGCCAAAAAATATGGCACACAGTTCGGAAAAAAACCAACACAATGCACTACAACAACAACTACAACAATAAATGCAAACACAAACATCGGCTGCTGCTGCAACTGGAGAAATGCAAAAGCCAAATAAAAAATTCCATCGTTAAAGTTTTGCAGTGTTGCCACTCCTTTGTTATTTTGGTTATTTGGTTTTCATTTGAATGGTGTAACATTTTTCGAGTTTTCTGCTGTTTTTTAGTGTTTTTTTTTTTTGTAACAAATTCAATTATGGTGTGACTTTAAATGCCAATTGAAAATAAATTGAAAAAAATACGATTTCGCTGCTTTTGAATGGAATGCAATTTAGTGATTCTTAATAAAAGTTTCGATTTTTCTTTCGGATGCGACAGCCCAAAGCAAATCATTAAAAAATAAAAGTAAAAATAAATTTTTTTTTATACAACATAAACGCCGACTTCTTGGAATTTCAGCAGCGAAAATACTTAAGTTTATAAGCGCTTGAAGCATGTGTTAGTGTTATCTTCACGGTAACGCGGAAATGCATTTTCACGCACGCATGCGCAGCGCACTGGCAAAAGAGAATATAAACAATTTATCATTTTTGTGTTTTTTTTTGCTTCTTTCATTATATAATATTTTTATATATACATACATACATAAATAAATATAAACTTGCATTATTATGTATTAGTGTGTATGTTTTTTTTCGTTATTGTTTTGCTTTTTTTTTTTCTTAAAACCGAAACGCGCTTTATTATAAAATTAAAACGTTTGTACGCTTTTGAACTTCCATGTGTTTTATTGTTAGTGAAAAAAATGCGGCAGCACCTTTGCACATTACTCCGCATTTTAGTTTTTGAACTTGAAATTTTTCGCAATGTTTGTACCTTTCAAATCATTATTAATTGCTCCCAGGTCTTGTTTTAATTGTTTAAGGCTTCATCATACACACATTTATAAACAAGATATCATAGACTATGCTAGTGCTTTACAATTTTAAAGCAATTTTTGCTTAATTCTCGCAATTTACCTATGTAATTAAAGTTTTGAGCGCCATGTGTCATTTGACTTAGCATCAAACCAGAGAAGTATTTATCATGGTTTGAGAACAGTGCTGGGCACCACTATATGCAACTTATTTTTTGTCTCGTTTTATCCTATACGAAAAGATACGAAAAAAATCCTCTCTTTGATACGAAGCTGCCCACCACCGTTTTAGAACTTGAGTTTTGATCTTGGTCTTGAGTAATGAGTTTTGGTATCGATCCTCTCATCGTCTTGGTCCTGGTCTTGGTCTAAAATTTGGTTTGAGTCCTGACTCTAATTTAAAAAATTGCTGAAGCGAGTTTTGTATTCTTGATTATTATCTTGACCATTACTTTTCTGTATAAGTAACTGTAACTATCGCTATGGACTTTTTTTGAACTATGTGAGGCCTCTAAGCCACCACTAGCGCCTACCCGTAATTTATTTTTCTCACTCCAGGATAAAATTTGATTCAAAGACCTTATGTGAAAAAATCTTAACACAAATGTTTCTGAACAAATATACATACTCGTATGTACAACATTTTTCTTTTAGCTTTAATTTGTTTGTTTTTTTTTTTTTTTTTTTTTTCTCATACAAATTTGGTAAACTAACTTGGTTTGTGCGCAACTAAGTATAAACTATTGTAACTTTTAGCCCATCTTTACTTGCATTTCTTATTTGGTTAACAATCATTGCTTATTAGTTTTTTTCTTATTTCAGTTTGTTTAACCAGTGTTGCCAATAAAAAACTTTCAAAATCCAAAAAAAAAAAAAAATCGAACTTCGAAATTTCACTCCACTGTAAAACTTAAAAACTAAATTTTTTTAAAAATCGTTGTCCTTAGATCATGAGGAAATCACACAATGAACATTTTCCAAGAACTTATTTACCCATAATATCCTATGTTTATCGGTCTTTTCAACTCTCCTTTCCCCCCCCCCCAAACAAAATGGGCTACAATGGGTTAAAGTATTCTACAAAAATATTTTACGGAAAATTTCATTAAGGAGTTTAAGAAAAGCGCATCAGAGATGTAATAAATATGCGATGTGAGAAGTTCTCAAATTTGAACGATTAGTTTGCTTTCGGTATGAATTTCGACTTTTTAATGTTCAGCAACTAGTTGCGAAATTTCATAACAAATACTTATGTGGTACATATTGACTCAATATTACCCAATTGTAGTTGTCATTTATGCACATTTTCAAGAAAAGGGTATAAATGACCAATACTTATGTGGGGGATAGAGAAGGTTAAAGTTTTCTACAAAAATTTTCCTCGTTATATCTTGAATAAGTTTACTCAACATATGATACACCTCAAATGTAAGGATCATATAGTTAAATACATCGATTTAACACAAGAATGAGTTATTTTTGTTTTTTTCATGTACAGTGGAGTTACAAGCTTCAAAAATTGATTAAAAAAAAAATGTGACGTGCTGGAGAAAAACCACAAAACAGTATTTTTTTAACGTCTATTTTAAGAATTTTTTGGATTTTCTCATGTGTTTTACAAAAAGTTCGAAATCGTCGAACAGTGTAATCGGAGAAAAAATAGTTCTTGCTACTTTATTTATCATAAATTTTACCAGAATTTTAAGTCGAATAGTGTAGAGATGGGCGCGTGACGTAATTTTCGTCGTGACACGTACATGCACGATGCGACACGACGTGTTCGTGCTAGAAATTTGGAATTCTTGAGTGCTCGTGCGTGTACGTGTTGCACAAAATTGACACGACTCATGTCCCAATTTTCTAGAACTCCGCAAAGGCTTTCAGTTAAATACTTCTTAATAAATTTTAAAAGTGGAACTGTAGAAAATTTTTAAAAAATACCACAAACAGAGAATTTTGCTTGGGTTCTGAAGATTGTGGTATTCAATTTTTTCTTAAACTTTATTAATAGTTATGCTGCCCTAACTTTACTTCACATTTCATAAAAAAAAAAATTTCAGAAAATTTCTGTGGGCTTTCAGTAAAACTCTAATAACTTTCAAGAGGGGACTCATAGAAAAATGTTGGAAAATACTTTAGATAACGCATACTTCAGTGGTTTTTAACGAGCAATATTTTAGTTTTTTTATCCACTCTGGAATTTAATAGGCAACGTTGACTTTAACTGTATTTTACCAAAAATTTAATTTTTGTCATTTGTACTCCTTTGCTTCTACAAACTTGCGATCATGTTCGTTCATATGGCCGCTGATTGCCCCTCAACCTATTTGTGGTTGACTGATGTCTGACAAAATATCTAGAATAGTGACAACTCCCCACTGAAGTAAATTTTACCTTACTCTTTTAGTCAATTCAAAATGTATGCTCGCTAGTTTTTTTTTTTTTTTTGGAAAATTGGCGTGATATCTACCTTACTGTAAAGTTCAAACAACAAAAAAAAAAAAAACAAAAAAAAAAAAAAACGAATTGACCGCCCTAGAGTACGAACCCTTGCCAGTCCGTGTTATAGGTAGATACCCGTACATATCCTATGATGAAGAGGTATGAAATTTGTATATAAAGTAAATGTCTGTCTAAAAATAGAAACTGTTAGTAAAATTATAAAAATCAAAATGATTACATATTTTTATGATATTAACCTTACTCGAGTGGAGTAAAAATTATGATACTCATTTTTGTGCGTGAAAAAAATAAAACATTTTTTACTAGAATTATAAATTCAAAATGATCACACATTTCTTGGCTGAAATTATAATTTACTTTACATAAAATCAAATGTAGGCGATTTGGAGTAAATATTACTTTATTAATTATTCAAGTATATTTCATTTGTAAATATGACTTTATGGACCCATCAAATAGTTTATACGTAATATAATTTAAGTTTGAAATTTAGTATCACCCAGTGTGCCAGACGGTTCAAATCTTCGCTTTTTTATCCGTTACGGATCCGTTACTGATCCGTTGGCGGGAGAGATTCCCAAAAAAAAAGCGAATCGTTTTTTTTTTGGAATTTCTCCTGCAAACGGATCAGTAACGGATCCATAACGGGTAAAAAAGCGAAGTTATGAACCGCCTGGCACACTGGGCAATTACTGTAGTTTGCTTACTTATGGAGTAAAATTTATGATGCGTACTTTTCTCCGTGCACAATTCAAGTGTCGAAAACATTAAAAAATATATTCAAATCAATGCTTAATGCTTACCAATCTTCAAAATTATATCACCCAAAAGAGTTAATTAAAAAATTCTTCGAATAAACTTGTAAGCCGCATGAAAACTTCATGTTGCTTAAAACCAGTTGCAGCAATCACACGCCTCAGTTATGGTAGAAAGAGTAAAATACTGCCAATTTAAAAACTTCCGTTTAACACGCATTGAAGCCCACAATGCAGGAAACATTAAGGCAGAACAACTTGAATGTTTCACGC
Organism: Calliopum simillimum; assembly: GCA_951812925.1. Lineage (NCBI taxonomy): Eukaryota > Metazoa > Arthropoda > Insecta > Diptera > Lauxaniidae > Calliopum > Calliopum simillimum. The sequence goes on from OX638368.1 coordinate 56,082,292, forward strand.
AAAAAAAGACTGCAATTACGTTACATCCGTAGCCGAGCAGCAAACGCCCAGCTGAAGCAATCAACTAAGGAATGAGGTGCATTAACGCTGCCAATAGACAACGCCGTGTATTATAATTTTATTCAAATAGAGCCACCACTGCTCACCGCCCAAAACCAAGTTTCATCGATTTATGTTAATAACTTAAAGAAAAAACAAAAAAACCAATAAATTGGCTGCAAGTGTAACGTCAAAGTTGTAATAATTACAGCAACAACAATGGATGCTGCAACAAACCTGACCACTTGACCATGACAAGATTAAACAACAAACTTAAGGAGTAAAACCGTCAGACAAACCAACAGCAGCAGCAGCAGCAACACCTTGATTTATCGAACACAGTAGCAGCAGCATCAACATCGGCAACAGCAGCAACATCAACTTGCAGCATCTCTGATTTTGTTAAGTTGTGGAATTTGCTTTTCGCTTTTCTGCGCTGTGTGTTTTGTTCTGCATCCGTTCGTTCGTTTTGCTGTTGTTGTGTTATTTCATTTCAATGTTGCAACATTATGCAAAAACCTCAATAACAACAACAACAAAACAACTACAAAAAGTTGCAATTGATTTTCGTGTTGTTGTTGGTGCTGTTACCATTTTGCAAACTTGCAACACAAGCAAAATGCCAACCAACAGCTATCATCAAATTGCTTCGTTTTGCTGCAATTGCTGCTGCTGCCGCAACATCAATTGGTTTTGATTTGTTATTGTTGTTGTTGGTGTTGTGGTTTGTGCATTTGAAGCATCATTTAATCGCATGTTGCATCGACAACTTTGAAAATTGGATTTCAACTACTGCAACTACTAAACTACCAACCTACACTCGAATGCAGCAGCAGCAACAAGTAGCAGTGGCAACAGCAGCGCTGCAACTATGCATGGACAGCAGTGCAACAATTGTGCTGTGACTGCGAAAATGTTGCTAAACCAGATTTTTATTTTACATTGTGGTAGATAAATTCACAATAAAAGTATTTGTTATAGAAATGTCAGCAATAACTGTTGATAGATGCTAAATTTCTTAACCCTTGTATGCAGTTTAGTAATCGGAAAAAATTTTCAACCCTCAAAATTGGGTTCTAAAAATGTTGAGGAATTTGAATCTACTTATAAAGCGCTCAGAGAGGCTACTGGTATACAAAGTTGTCATAAATTCGAGTTTGGAAATTGAAATAAGAGATTTCATTGCCATTTTGTTCCGAAATGAATATATATTAGCCTTCCTCTTTTTAAAAGAAATCTTGTCTTGATTGACGATTTCCTTGATGGTTATATATTTAGCAACAAAGTCCTTGAACTTTTTTCGAGAAATTTGTTACCTTTTTAAAAGTAAGTAAATAGTTTTAACGGTATGCCGGCTATAAACTAATCAATCGAAAGTAGACGTTAAAAAAAATACCCGTGTCTCGTGGTTTTTCTCCAGCACGTCACATTTTTTTGTTTTGATCGATTTTTGAAGTTTTTTATCCACTGTACATGAAAAAACAAAAATACTGCATTCTTATGTTTAATCGATGAATTTAACTATATGAGCCGTTCAAAATGACAATGGTGGAACTCCAAAACGAGGCAAAAGTAATTCCATAATATTAATTGGCTGACATTTTGTTAGGGATGAACAAAATTGATTTCTGCTTACACGAAAAATTTACTTGATGATATGGAATTGTTGAAATTAAGATAAAAAAATTATATCCATCAAATAACCGAACATTATGGCACATAATTTATATGACACTACTTTTGCCTCGTTCTGGAGTTGCACCATTGTCATTTTGAACGGCTCATATGATCCTTACATCTGAGGTATATCATGTGTTGAGCAAACTTATGCAGGATATTGCGGGGAATATTTTTGTTTAAAATTTTAACCTTGTTTAACACCCACATGTGGGTCATTTTTGCCCTTTTCTTAAACAGGTATAAAAATGACACCTAAAACAGGGAAATATTGAGTCAGTATGTACTACAGAAATATTTGCTATAAAATTTCACTGCTGTTGTCAAGCACTTAAAGGTCGAATTTTAAGCCCGAAACCAAAAAAATCGTTAAAATCAATTAGGACTTCTCACATTGCAAATTTATTACATCCCTGACGCGCTTACCTTAAGTTTTAAGAATTTTTCGTCTTATTGAAATTTTTTGTAGGATATTTTTGCAAAATTATTTAACCTATTGTTGCTCAATTTTAGAAAAAGGGGTCAAAAAGACCCATAAAAACAGGATATAATAGGTTAATGTGTTCTAAAAAAATTATTCTTATGTGATTTCATTATGATCTTGTGAGAACGAGTTTTCTCCAAAATGTAGTTTTAGAGTTTTACAGTGGGGTGAACTTTGGAAAATATTTATTAAGGATTTTTTTGCTTTCGGGATAAAATTTTGATTTTTTAGTGTTCAGCAACTAGTAGTGAAATTGTATAGCAAATATTTCTGTAGTACATACTGACTCAATATTCCCCTGTTTTAGGTGTCATTTTTGTACCTTTTTTAAGAAAAGGGCAAAAATTACCAATATGCGAAGGTTGTAGAGGGTTAAAGTTTTCTACAAAAATATTCCCTGCAATATCCTGCATAAGTTTGCAGAACACATGATACACCTCTGATGTAAGGATCATATAGATAAATGTATCGATTTAACACAAGAATGCGTTATTTTTTTTTTTTTTTCATGTACAGTGGATTAAAAAACTTCAAAAATCGATTAAAAAAAATGTGACGTGCTGGAAAAAAACCACGAGGCACGGGTATTTGTTTTTAACGTCTAATTTAAGAATTTTTTGGATTTTCTCATGTGTTTTCGTGATCCTTTCAAATCTGTTTCATCAAAACTAACGTAATGCCAAAGTTATAGCTCGGCAAAAAGTTATTTCCGTTTCAAAACTAGCATTATTCTCTCATACTGTTGGTTGAAATTCAATATGGCAAAAAAATACGGCAAACATCCTAAACATTAAGTTAAAAAGTGCAAATTGACCTTTTTGACGCAAAGCAATCTATATGTATCTCTGGTAACTTGATTCCTAACTTATCCCCATAGTCGATTGATCGAGTCAATGGTTCTGGAGTAGAAAATAAAATACATTTCTTACTAAAATAAAATAACTGTATTTTGTAATGGATAATACTTTTTGCTAAAGAGTTTTGCAAAAATCTTAAAAATTTTAGTATAAAAACCATTAAAAAAATCTTTCGAATTAGAAATGCATGATAGACGCCCTAACACAATCTATTCAATTTTTCATTGAGAAATCTTTAATTTGCCTTCACAGGTTGAAGTTGCCCTTCATGGACTTCTAAATTCAACATAAGTAGGTAAAAAATTCAAGTATCACTTTAACAGGTAATGCAGAATACAACAATCGATACGGTGATTAAATTTTGGCGTTAAATATAACGATATCACTACTCCAAGTGTATAACCTTGAATGTATCACCTTTCGATAACCAATGAAAACCGCATTATAAAGTAGGGATAGGCAAACTTCAACTTCACTAGGCACATATATACAAGTTTTAATTCTTCAAAGCATAAGTTGAAAACTATAAAAACTACGGAGTCAAATAAAAAGGCAAGACCAATAAAAGAAGAAAAAAACATAAAGAAAATAGAAATACATACAACACAAAAAGAATTCAACAATTCAAGACCATTAGTCATGTGAATTTGTTACAGTGATCGGCATCATCATTGAATGTGAGTTCGAATTTCGTATTCAACTGTAAAGAGACTTTAACAAAGATACAACAAAAACAAAACAGACAATACTTGGTCAACAGAGTGACATATTTAGACACAGATGCATACATACATGAATACACATAAGTTTAATAGCGGTATGGTTCCCTTTCCCTAATGTGGCATAAGAAATTCTTTCCTGTGTCTTCATTTTTGCGTCTGTGTTGACTGTCTGCAATTAAGATCTTTGTTATTCTTCATTGAAGTCCATTAAAGCAACGGGTTATATATATGGTTTTGCAATAATTTAACTGTTATTTAATAAATTTTTGTAGCCTAAAAATAAAAATTGGAACTGACTCCTACTTCTTTCAGATCTATCTTTGAGGCATCAGTGATAATTTAAAAAGTGTTCAAGAAAGCAGACATTGATTCCATTTATGATAGTCTGGAAAGTAGTAGTGGAAACGTGATAACGTGTTTAGCCCAGATTTTCATATCTAACCTCAAATATCACAAAATCTTCATCAGATCAGATGATTCTGAGCACGGATTCAGATTCTACGTACAAAACTAAGCTCAGCTGCCCAAGAACAATCACAACACCACTATTTCCATTTAATTGGATGATACGTAGAGAACGTACTTCACTTAAAGAAGAGAGACCTTGATGCTTATCAAGAAATGCAGAAGTCAAGAATCCTTTGACATTAAAAAATGCTTACGAATGCATCATTTTGCTTAGCCGCTGGCGCACTTAATTTCTTTTTTTGTGAGGTTCTCAACACTAGGCCCTATTCGCCTTGGCAGAGACCATGAAGACTCCAGAACAGGACAAGTTTCGTCCTAGCAGAGATCGCAGTCGTTAGGACCTCGTTCATCATCGACTAAAGCCCAAGTCATGAAGCGATTTTTCCCATCCCGGTTTCCCCCCTTTTCTAAAAGAGAAAATAAAGATGTTTGCAAGGGCTGCTTAAGCACTACTCAGCCCCTCTCTCTTACAGAATAAATATAGCCGAAGCCCAACTTAGGTAAAATTATGCCACGCCTTCTTGACTGAATTTTCTTAATTTGCTCAGATCTTGCACAAACTGATCCAAATATCTGTACGAAGTTTGGTTTCATTATCTTAAAAAACGCTTTCAGTACAGCTTTTTGATACTTTTGCTTATATGAGAAGTGCCATGCCTTCTTCTTTAGTTTTTGTGTAGAGCTTTCATTTACTTTTCTGAGTTTTTGAGTGAAATGAAGCACCGTTGACGATCGGTCCTAAGAGTGCAAATGCTTTTTCACTCCTCATCCGGAATAAAAAAATTATCTCTATACCTGAATTATTGGAAAATATCTCATAAATATCTCAAAACACGCAGCAAAATACATAGATGAAAATAGTGAACAGCTGCCAAAAACTATCCTAAAACCGGATGATTTTACCCAAATCTGTACTTATTTGTCGCATTGTTGAAGTTATCAAAAACCTACAAGTCGTTATTGCTGACCATACTGTTATTTTCCATGCGAAATTCGTGTTGAAAGAAAAAGATTGTGAAAAGTCTAATGACCTCAGACGTAACATTAGATAGTATTTTTTTTTTCTTAGCAAAGCGCTTAATAATTTATTATGTCAAAAAATAATAAAAGAAATAAACAAAATTATAAAATAAATTACCAAAAACGTTAGGCGGGGAAAAAATAAGTTGTAAGCGCGCAATTTAAATGCGCGTTTCCAAACTTTTTTGCGGCTTTTCTTCATTAAATGAGCAAAATTTATTTCATTTGACGGCTTTTATATTTCACACAACGTATCTTGTATTTATTTTTATAAAGTGTTGTGTCGCTTCACTTAAAAGTCAGAAGACAATGAACTTAAACGTCTGGCATAACTGATTTTATTGCTACGTTTTTCAGATAGTTTTATTGCCATTAATCTTCTAATAAATGCATTTATGAATTATCATGGTTAATTAAATTTTCCAGATTTTTTTGTATTCAGTACTTTATTTAAATTAAATAGCCCTCTGATTCCACATACCATAGATATCAGGTTGGTGATTTTATATGTGTCAATATGAAGAAATAAAAATTATTGATCATGCAAAGTCTTATATTTACATAAAAGGCGGATTTCAGCCAGAAATCGATTTAGTTTGGAGAACTCAGTCTTGTTAAATTTTGTTTGGAAAATTGTAAGTTTTCGCTGAAATTAGTGTTATCTTAGGTGTATAATATATTGTTCAGAAATATAGACTTTAAATTATCGTTATCACTTCTTAAGGTGATGATCACTGGATTTTGATGCAATCGATATCACTTAAGTTGGAATGTCTTAATTGTCTTAAGTTAATACTCTAAACAAAAATGCAAAGTTTAAAAAAAAGCGAAAGGCTTTTGAAGCGCTTCTTTTCCTTTTTGGGTATAGGAACTTACGATGGAAATCATCCCAAATTTACTTGCATCAGTTGGAAGCAAAATATTGTTACGAAATTTCCTATGACGATAATTTCAATCTCTTACTGTTTTCTGAGTTCGATCACTGGATTGTGTAGCAATCAAAAACACACACTTTATTTAGTTATAAAATGGTTTATTTAAATTACAAATGTTTATTTTCACACGGTACTATTGTTTATTTCACTATTTATTACATTCGAAATCTAATATTACAATTAGCACTTTATTTACTTTCACTGGCACTGTGTGTACAATATTTTCACTAGTATTGCTTAAAATCAACTGTGTTCAGCTCTCATGAACAGCCCCTTTTATACCCAAATGAACGTTCTAGAATTGCATTAGCGAAACATCTGGCAACATCTCGTTGATTCCCTTTATTGACATCTCGAAATGTTCAAGTACTTTCGTGACGTCACTGGTTTTATTGACGTCTCGAAATGTCAAGTAATTTCGTGAAGTTTATTTTCATGTGTTCTTATTTTTCGTCACAATATTTATTGAAGCATATTCTCACTTGCATAGTTAATGTAATTTAGTTAGTTTGCGCCTATTTACGCACAAATCGATTTATGTAATTTGTTACATAAAGGTGATTTATTTAGTTTCGAATGAACTATCTACTTAGTTTAAACAAATAATTTGTCTACATGGCAATGTTATTTGAACCATTGCAACCCTTAATTTAAGAAATTTCGAGAGGGAAATTGTAAAAGAGCTTTTTTGATACATGAGTCTTTTTTTGAGTAACCGACCAAGATTCGACTTGACAACTCCGATTTGTATGAAAATTGGTGGAAAGTTAGTATTTGACACACATATAACAAAGGTAAAATGATTTTCCGAAATTCCGAAAATTTCCAAGATGGCGGCCAGACGAAGTTCGACCCAACCTTTGGATACTCGCACGTTTGAAAATTCATAGCTCCTCGGCTTTTTATCTGATTTTGATAAAATTTTCAGGGTTTCTGTAGATAAGTATGAGCTTCTGAAAAAAAAAAAAAAAAATATTAATTTTTGGTGGATAGAAATCTTTTATCTTTTTCAATGCCATTTTGAGGTTGGTGCACCCATTTTATTTTTTTTAAATTTTTTTATTTAAAAGTAAATTTTATAACAATTATTTTTCGGCCCTCAAAATTGTGATATGTTCTACGGCTATCAAGTTGTGAGTTTTTGAAGTTGTATAATGTTGTGTTTATCATCAGTCGCTGAAGCGCGTGCGCTACCATACAGGCCTGCCACCGTCACACAGTGTCGCCAGCTCATATATAGAGCGGCCAAAACTAGTAAACATTATCCGATTTTGATAAAATTTTGCACAATGATGCTTTCTGTCAAGATTATGAAAATTTAAGAAAATGGGCGTGGTCCGCCCCTTTTTAAACCGACTCCCAGTGCAAAAGTATTAGTATCGGATGATTTTTTCAAAGGTTTTTATACAATTAAAAAGGTTAAATATTAACCTTTTAAATGATTTTTGGTTTTTTAATATCGGATAAGAAGCAAAAAAGTTATATCAGATATAACTTAAAGTTAAAGTGAAACGTTTCTATGTATTTAGGAAATTCACTCATTTTAGATAGTAAAAAAAAGACTTTTACTTAAAATATTGGATTTAAAAGCTAAACAATTAAAAAGATAAAATTTTAAGCTTTAAAATACTTTTTGATCTATTCTGATCGGTTAAGAAACAAAAAAGTTATGGACGATAGAGTTCAAAGTTAATATGATATATTTACAATTTTGGAAATCGCTCGTTTCCGAAAACGAAAAAAGGGCTCTTAAGAATTACTTATCTCGGTCAATTTTTATGCTAGAAAGATGTTTTAAAAACCAAAATCTGCATTTCCAACTAACAGTTTTTAAGTTATTTGTCAAAAAATAACTTTTTTGATTTTTAAGCCCCCAAAGAGGGGAGTTAACCCCCTGTTGAGCTAAGGAACTTTTTTTTGTAAGGTGACTATGGTCCAATAAAAAAACTGTGTCAAGTTTCAAGCCCGCAGCAATTTTTTTCTTTGAGATATTTAATTTTACTCTCCTAAGAATATTAATTTTTAATTGAATTTTAATCGAGGTCACTTTAGAAAATTAAGGAAAAAAAAATTGGGGCACATTGGGGCACATTGGGGCACTTTTTTTGTTCATATGCTTATACACTGCACTTACCACTTTTGTTTCTTATTGAGGCAATAGGGTCTTTTGCGTCATTCTTTTTTTATTGTCTCCCAAAGATTTCTTTAGAATTCACAAATAAGCAAAAAAACACGTGTCCAATAAAATAACTGTAAACAAAAGGTTAATAAAAAAATCTGCTCAAAAATTGTTCTACTACATAGGAAAAATGTCATTTATTCCTAAAAAGTTAGTTTTAACTAAGGTATTTAGTAAAATAGGCCTGCTTTAGATTTAAGAATCATGGAACGAAATTTTATTTTTTTGTGGCATTTATTCTATCTTTCCAAAACTCTAAGTTTACGTGACTCGTGTAACTATGCTATTAAGATATATTAATTTTTTTTTAAATTTCTATTAGTTTAAGTATATGTACTTAACAATATGCCATCCTTAATGAGTTTATATTTTGACTTTAACTTTGACCCTTTTGGCCGCAATCGCGACACTGTGCGTCAGACGGTATATTTTTTCAGTGAAATTTTTTGTAGAATTTTTTTGTGGAATGTTTTAACCCATTAAAACCAAGTTTTCGGATAAAGGGGTCAAAAGACCCATAGAAATGCGATATAATGGATTAATATGCTCGAGAAGGTTAACATAAAATCAAACAAGGAACAATTTTCTAGAACATCTTAACCCATTATATCCCGTTTTTATGGGTCTTTTTGACCCCATTATCCAAAAACTTGGTTATAATGGGTTAAAATGTTCTAAAAAAAAATTCTATAGAAAAGGGTTCACTGAAATAAAATATGGAACGGACGGTGACAACGACTCATGATAAACACAACATTATACAGCTTCAATAATTCTAAACTTGATAACCGTAAAACATACCACAATTTTGAAAACTGGAAAATAATTGTTATAAAATTTACTTTTAAATAAAAATATTTCAAAAAAATAAAAAGGGTACGCCAAGCCCCAAAATGGCTTTCAGAATAGCATTTTGAAACTTTTACTTATATCGGAGAAGCAAGCCCTCTAGTCCGTGTTCACCTAGTTTTTGGCTAGAGCTTGTAGTTACTATCCCTAGTATTTAAGTCTGTTTTGGTTGCGTTATCGTGAATAATGCTCTTAAAATTGCGTTTTGAATATATTTTTTGTATGGGTGGTAGGCGTGTCCGTTGACCAATTTCACTCGTTTTCAATACCGCGAGCTAACTTTTATGAAAAAGGCGGTGTACCAAATTTTATTCAATTAGTTTTCCCGTAAAAATATTTCCACAGACAGACAGCCTACCAGACAGCTATATCGACTCAGGGGATCACGCTGATCAAGAATAGTGAATATACCCTGGGCGTAGGGTATAAAATGGCATATAAGCAGGGAATGAACCGATTTCGCTTACCTATTCATAAATACATACATTGATATTGTTCGAAGAAATTAAAGGTTACAAAAGTACATTTCCGAGCCTGTTGTGCAAAATAATACGAAGTCAGAATCGTTATAAAGTCAGGGACAGTAAGGAGATTTATGTATTTGGTCTGTTTTACATTTTCTAACATTTCTATTTATACATTTTTTATTGTGAAATGAAGCTGTGATTGATTTGAGAAATTTAAGAATTATTTTGCAAATAAGTACATTTTTTTTTCTTCACCGATAGCAAAATGAACCCACCCATAACCATTATGGTTGTAATAGAAATTTAGAAATGCAGAGGCTGAACAAGGTCGTTGTAGTGTGTCGTAAGGGTTTACAAAAACAACTATTTCCCTAATAAAGAAACAGTCTGGTAAAGTTGTGCAAAGAAGAACTCTTATATACCATACACTTGCATACATACATACTTCAAAAATTGGGTGCATAAAGTCAAGCAAGACTCTTTTATTACCGTTAGAATTTAATTTATGCGACAATCAGCTTGTCATTGTCATGCAAACCAACTTTTATGTGTCACTTAACGCTTAACACCAATTAAAGGCAATGATTTACATTCTTCGCATTACAACTTCTTCTTCTTTTTCATTTGATATACCTAATTGTTTTCTTCTTCTTCTCTGTTGTCTCATTTCAGTTTATGGCAGCAGCGCTGACCTCAATGTCACCGTCGACGATGGCGAAGCATCCATTTACAATGGCGATGAAAATCATAAAGTCTGGAACGGTTCACAAGATCAACTCGACAGCATTGGTATTGGAATGGAGAGTCCATATGAAGTTTTTGCAGGAAACACATCGACCCTGGGACGACCGGTAAGAGCGCGCCAAATGAGTGCACCTATTGATGTGCCACCACCACCAATGAAAGAGGAAAGTAGCAAAAAGAAAAAAGACAAAAAATCCATGAAATCACATTCTGGCAGCCAAAGTTTATCGGGTACACTTATACGACCAAAGCCCATACACCCAGGCACAATGCAGCGACCTATGCTACATAACGGTGTACCAGCCAATATCATCTATGGTCCAGTTGCTGGTCCGCCGCCACCACATGGGGCACGCCATTATCACACAATTAGTCATCGCGGTTTTCCGCCAGGTCCACCATTACCACATCACCACAATCACCATCATCATCCCGGTATGATGGGTCCACTACCACCACCACAAATGATGCATCATGCGCCACCAATGGGCATACAAATGCAGATGCCTGTTATGTTGCCACAACAGTATGCAACATTGCAACCACCACGCTCCACAAGCAAGAAATCGAAAAAGAAGGATAAAAAGAATAGTAGCATACCCGTTGGCATGCCCATTGTGCCATCACTGTACGGATACCACCATGCACAAGCAGGCGGTCATATGGGTCCACCACCACCACTGCCACCACAAGCACAAATGGGCATGGCTCAGTCATTAATTGGAGAGCCACGCCCACTGGCGATATCTAGTCGCAAATTGGCCGCTTCCATGGGTAATGGACTTGATGACTCGGGTAATTCGGGTGCAGAATCACCCGGTGGTACTGGTATTTATCGACGCAAGGGTCATCTAAACGAACGTGCCTTCAGCTACTCCATACGACAGGAGCATCGCAGTCGAAGTCACGGTTCACTTGCTAGTCTGCAATTTAATCCGCCAGATATGAAGAAAGAGCGTGAAATTGCACAAATGGTAGCCGGTTTGGAATTGAATGACGGTGACGAACGGTCTATGGGTCCGGCGACGTTGCAACGTAGACAACAACAACAACAACACCAGGCTGGTATAAGTAATGGAGGTTTGCCGCATCATCATCAACTACAGCAGCAGCAAATACATCATCATCATCATCATCAGGCAATTTATGGTAATGGTGGTGCAGTAGCAGCGGCGGCGGCAATTTATGGCAATGGTGGAGGTCCTTCGAGTAGTTTTGGCAAACCACGAAGATGAACATAAAGTTATAGGAGGTGAAACGAATTGTTGTTACATACATACATATATACGTTCCCATAAATATTTATTCTTCTTCAATGGTTTATAACTAAATGAGACATCCATATAATACACAAATATATACAGAATTTCAATTACAAAATTGTATTTGAACACCATATTCACTATTTCTAGAAATGAAAAATTGTAGTTCATGTTTTGAAGCTGCTCATGGTTTTAAATGGTTTAAACAGAAAAATTCAGTGACTGCTAATAAACTAGCGAACCACGACGAAAACAGAACAACCAAACATTTTACGAAAGGATTAATCTTGATAATATCTTGATTAACTCGAATAATTCGATTAATTCGGATAGTTCAGTAGTTCAAATGTTCAGAATGTTTAAATTATTTGAATAATTGGAATAGTTTGAAAAGTTTGAATTACTGTAATAGTTTCAAAAATTTAGATAATTCGAATATGTGTGTAGATCGCATTTCCTAAATAGTTTGAATAATTTGAATTTCGATTTGTTTAAATAATTTAACAACCCAAATGTTTTGAATGGTTCGAATAATTTGAGAGCTGTTAATAGTTCATATTATTTCAATCTTTTGAATAGTTTGAAAAATTTAAGTACTTGAAGAAATTAGAATAATTTGAACAGTTTGAATAAATGGAATACTTATAAAATATCTAATAGTTCAAATATTCAGTATAATTCGAATTATTCACTCCATAAAATGCTGTTATTCTTCCCTCAAAAGCAGTCATTTTTTTTTCATATTGAAAGCTTGATACTATCAGTTTTTGATTATACATGAGGAATTTCTCGTTTTTTCAAAAATATGGGACCTCTCCTGTTTTGAAAAACTATGCTGCAGTTGCTCAATGACTGATGAAAACGTTTCATTCTAAGTATGCTTTATCCGAACTGGATTCAGGCAGTATATCCTTAAGATAGTTCGGCTTCCAAGAAATTTTAAGTTTTTTCCCTACAGTTCGGGATACCTAATGTTCAAAACACATTTGAAAGTTCTTTCTTCCAAACAGTCAAAGCTTTATCGAAGGATCGTATTCATATGTATACTGAAAATTAAAAGGACCACAAGGTGAAAGTTATTGCTTTTAGCGCTTCTTTATATTTCTTAACATATAATTTTTGGCAAATGCTTCAAAACTTTCCAATGGTACAGCATTAAGTCTCCAGGACTTGGCATTTATAATTTCAGGAAAGTGTTACGCAAATTATACGAATTTTTCATTAAAACATGATGGAGGTTTTGTGGTACTGAACTTAAAAAAGTCGTTTACAGTTATAACTTATTTGATTCAAGCTATTTATACGTAACACTAAAAGAAAATTTCCCAATTCAAGGTCCAAAAAATTCTAAAACAACAAAAACAAGATTAATAGTGAGCTAAGCATCAGAAAAGCTAATTAGAAATTTTTGGACCCTGAATTGGGAAATTTTCTTTTAGTCATTGTCTATAAATCATGCAATAAAAAGTTTCACATTATTGCGTCTATAATCTAGATTAGAGCTGTAGTCTGTCTGGGGCATTAGACATTTCAAATTGAATTTATCAAATTTCCTTAGGATTGTGTCTCCCAGGTTCTACAGTAAACTTGCTACTGCCGCAGGATATATGTACATAATCGTAGTAAGCCTAACCACTCGACTTTTTCAAATATATCAAACTATTTTGTTAATTAACTAGAACTATCAATATGAACATTTCACAAAAAACTTCTTGGGTTGTATTATTTTAAACTGAGATTTCGTGAATTGAAATAATATCAGATACGTAGTCGATAAAAATATTTTACAAATTTTGAGGTATACATACTCGTCGAAGAATCCTTAAAAAAATATTTATTTTATATATTGACATTTTAAAATTCAAGTTTTAAAAGACAAAAAAATTTGAAAATAATTTTATATTCTGAATTTAATGTGGTTGACTAAAAAATTAAACATAAATATGAAAATAAATTCTAAAAGTTAATGTTTCAAATGGAACCACATTTTCACACAGCGAAAAATAAATAAAAATACAAACCGCTAAATTAAATATAATAAATAAATAAATTCCAAAAATGAACAATAAGTTTCATAATTCAAAGTTATGAAAAAAAAAACCCTTTAACTTTAAAAAATTTAAATGAAAAAAATATGTGCCTTATTAGGTTTATGAGATATGCATAAAAAATTATTAAAAAAATTGAAACTTGTAACTAAATTTGAGAACTTTATAATTCATAAAATATAAATACGTACATTTAAAAAATAAAAAAACCATTTAATATCTTTTCTAAATAAGTTGAAAAGTAAAGATTAATTAAAAACGTATGCAAAATAATATAGTTTATTCGAAAAATGTAAATTTTTTATTTCTTTAAAATAATATTCAATTAATATGTAGTATATATAAACAAAAAACTTAGGCAACGAGCATGTTATGTTATTATTATTATTATTTGTCCATATTAGTTGGTAGAACAATATACGTGTATTACTATATATCGCATGTATGGTATCGTATTGAATAACTCTTAATATCAAAATTGTTAACATATATGTACACATATATATATTGACAAAAAATCTATGCGTGTAATAAGTTTATTTAAAATATTTTAACTGAAATATAGAACGTATAAATATATATTATTTTTATTAATATTAATACGAATTGTTTCATTTATTAACGTATAAATGAGAGTTCGAAAATCAATTGCGCCGATATTTACATTTTTGATTTGTTCGTCTTTGATCACATTCAATCTATTGTCGTGTAGTACTTGCTAATTGGATAAAGTTAAATTTTTTGCCTCAAGGAAAAGTGATAAGTTTAGGATTTCTAGGTGCCCAAAAGCCTGTTTAAAGTTGTCGATTGCTGTAGTGAGTTTCAGCTCGATAGCATTAAGTTATGACCCCATCTAATCAGACTAAGAATCCTAAAGTATACGAATTAAGGTTTTATATTTTATTGAATAAATAAATAATAATAAATCTTATGATTAAACATTAGGGTGGGCCAAATTGAATGGACGAAATTTTATCGACCTCGGCTACCCCCCTATGTGAAAGTTCATTCAATTCTGTGAATATTTGCCCAAGGAACTATACCTCTACGTTCAACTTTAGTTCGGCGCATTTTCGATTGAAAATTTTACCTTGCGTTTAATATTTATTTTTATGCTTAGTTTTCAAAATTCTTATAGAAACAAAAGTAATATCATAATATGTTTTGGCTGGTATTCTATCAGTAATCAAAAAAATTGGGTTCTGTTTTTACGAAAAGCTTACTTGATAGCGTGGAATTGATTATATTTATTCCAAAAAATTATATCGGTCAAATTACTATATTTATTATAAACGATTCATATTTTTACATAGATTTTTGGTATATTGTTCTGTAAAATTAAAAAAAGCGGCTTATTTATTTCCTAAAACTGCCACTAGATGTTGCCCTGGAAAAAAATGAGTGTCAGATTCGGCATCCTTGCATCCAAAAACACTTGGGTTGGTGTTTCGATTGAAAAAATCCATGTAAAAATATGACTCGTTTATTTTGAAATCGGTTAGTTGACCGATATAATTTTTTGGAATAAACATAATCAATTTCACGCTATCAAGTAAACGTTTCGTAAAAACAGAACCCAATTTTATTGATTAATGACAGAATACCAGCAAAAACATATTATGATATTACTTTTGTCTCTATAGGAATTTTGAAAATTAAGCATAAAAATAAATATTAAGCGCAAGGTAAAATTTTCAGTCGAAAATGCGCCGAACTAAAGTTGAACGTAGAGGTATGGTTCCTTGGGCAAATATTCATAGAATTGAATGAACTTTCAGCATAGGTAGGTATTTTGTTTGAAAAAATTCATCCAAAAATATGAATCGTTTATTTTGAAAGTCGGTCATAATAATCGGCTATTTGACCCATATCACTTTTTTGAATATATAACACCAATTTCACACTATCACGTGAACTTTTTATGTAAACAGAACCCAATTTAATTGATTACTGACAGAATACCAGCCAAATCATATAATAACATTACTTTTGTCTTTATAAAAATTTTTAAAATTTAGTATGAAAAAAAAAAAAATATTAATGAAATGTAAAATTTTCGATCATAAATGCGCCGAACTAAAGTTGAACGTAGAGGTATGGTTCCTTGGGCAAATATTCATAGAATTGAAAGAACTTTCAGCATAGGTAGGTATTTTGTTTGAAAAAATTCATCCAAAAATATGAATCGTTTATTTTGAAAGTCGGTCATAATAATCGGCTATTTGACCCATATCACTTTTTTGAATATATAACATCAATTTCACACTATCACGTGAACTTTTTATGTAAACAGAACCCAATTTAATTGATTACTGATTTAAAATTTAGTATGAAAATAAAAAAAATATTAATGAAAGGTAAAATTTTCGATCAAAAATGCGCCGAACTAAAGTTGAACGCAGAGGTATAGTTCATTGGACAAATATTCATAGAATTGAATGAATCCACATAGGGGGGTAGCCGAGGTCGATAAAATTTCGTCCATACAATTTGGCCCACCCTACACAGCGAGCCTTAACCAAAATAAAGTTTTATATCAACCACGTCAAATTCGGCGTATGCAGGATTATTCGACTTAAAAACACTAATTAATAACTGCAAATAAAAGTTTCGTACCTGATCGTCTGAAGACGATATTGCATTTTTACTAATTTTTGTTCTTTGAGTGCATTTAATTTCATATTGTTTTAAGTTTTAAGAAAAAGATAAAAAACTGAGTATGCACAAAATTTTCTGTATGTTTTTAAATTTAAAAACTGCAAACCAAAAAATCGTGACTGATTCCATTCAGGAGATATTGAATTTTAAACTATTTTTTATGCTTTTTTTAAAAAAACCGGTTTTTTCGTATTTAAGACAAACACAAACAATAACCATATATACTAATAGTCACTTCAGATGTGATTTTTGATGCTTAATCTGAATCCGGTCTTAGAATTGTTATATTACATCTCGGTTTTGAGATATCCTCACATAAAAGTTTAAAAAACACAATTTTTTCCTATTTTTGAGGTTATATAACAAGACAAGGTCATTTTAAGCCAAAAAATCTGGTATGACAACTAATAGCCCTAGTTTTTTTCTTCAAAACACAATTAGATTGATATCGAAATCTTTTTTTTTGTCGGAGATATCTTAACCTAAAATGCTAAAAAAGTGCAAAATCACGATTTTTGACTATATTGGATGTTATATGCAGGACGCACAAAATTTTTTTGTGAATTTCTATCACCAGAATCATTTGGTACTCTTTTTTGGCTTCAAATTGAGCTATCAAATTGGTATTTATAATATTTCTCTGCAAAGTTATGATCATTTTAAAATCACATCATGAAACTCAAAGTGAAAAATCTTGGTTTTTGGATATATTTGAGGTTGTATACAGTACGGACGAAATTCGCCTGCCTTTTTTTAGTGACCGGATCATGTAATACCATATTTTATCTCCAAAATGAGCTATAAAGTGGTGTTCTATAATTATTTTCTACAAAGTTATGACTATTTCAAAATTACATTATGGAGTGCAAAACTCACAGGGGTGTCACTCAAATAGAGTGTACGAGTATTTATTATATTGCTGCAGCATGGAATCTTAAAATAGTCATAACTTTGTTGAAAACAATCATAGGACACTACTTTTTAGCTCATTTTGGAGATAAAGAATGGTATTATATGATCCAGTCAGTAAAAAAAGGCAGACGAATTTCGTCCGTACTGTATACAACCTCAAATATATCCAAAAACCAAGATTTTTCACTTTGAGTTTCATGATGTGATTTTAAAATGATCATAACTTTGCAGAGAAATATTATAAATACCAATTTGATAGCTCAATTTGAAGCCAAAAAAGAGTACCAAATGATTCTGGTGATAAAAATTCACAAAAAAATTTTGTGCGTCCTGCATATAACATCCAATATAGTCAAAAATCGTGATTTTGCACTTTTTTAGCATTTTAGGTTAAGATATCTCCGACAAAAAAAAAGATTCCGATATCAATTTAATTGTGTTTTGAAGAAAAAAACAAGGGCTATTAGTTGTCATACCAGATTTTTCGGCTTAAAATGACCTTGTCTTGTTATATAACCTCAAAAATAGGAAAAAATTGTGTTTTTTAAACTTTTATGTGAGGATATCTCAAAACTGAGATGTAATATAAGAATTCTAAGACCGGATTCAGATTAAGCATCAAAAATCACATCTGGAGTGACAATTAGTATATATGGTTTTTGTTTGTGTTTGTCTTAAATACGAAAAAACCGGTTTTTTTAAAAAAAGCATAAAAAATAGTTTAAAATTCAATATCTCCTGAATGGAATCAGTCACGATTTTTTGGTTTGCAGTTTTTAAATTTAAAAACATACAGAAAATTTTGTGCATACTCAGTTTTTTATCTTTTTCTTAAAACTTAAAA
Organism: Calliopum simillimum; assembly: GCA_951812925.1. Lineage (NCBI taxonomy): Eukaryota > Metazoa > Arthropoda > Insecta > Diptera > Lauxaniidae > Calliopum > Calliopum simillimum. Next base: position 56,100,457 of record OX638368.1, read on the forward strand.
CAATATGAAAATAAATGCACTCAAAGAAAAAAAGTTAGTAAAAATGCAATATCTTCTTCAGACGATCAGGTACGAAACTTTTATTTGCAGTTATTAATTAGCGTTTTTAAGTAGAATAATCCTGCATACGCCGAATTTGACGTGGTTGATATAAAACTTTATTTTGGTTAAGGATCGCTGTGCCTAATATACATACATACATATTTTTGTATTAATTTTCTCCATATGGAGCTTATGAGTTAAAGAACCATTAAATTAAACCTAAAATCACCGAGTGCTACTTTTTTCTATGCTTAATTGACTCACTGGATCAATTATCCGGGATTCTTTTAATTGATCAGTCGGATCAGTTATATGTTTTAAAGCCCCTGCCCCGGTCCAGCCTAAACATGGTTTTCCGTTTTCAGTTTTTATAGCAATTTATGATAAATCGAGATCTTATTACGAATGTGATCTTGGTTTTTTTCTATCACGTCAGGATCCTGAATTATCCATACACAAAAGTGAAAAAATCACTATTTTGACGTCTACTAAAAACTATATAACAAAAACAGCAAATAGCAAAATTAATTTTCGTTAAGACGTACTTTAACTATTTATCAATTGAATCACTACATTCCAAGTTATGAGCCTTTAATAAAAGGATATCTCGCAATAACATACAAATGCTATTTCTGGACCGAAACACTATAAACTTAAAATTTTAATATTCTTACACAGTAAAAATTTTAGTTTAATTTTAAAACCAAAAAAAGTATTTATATAGAACAATGCCAAAAAAAGTTTTAATTTTAAACTATTTTGGAATAAATAAAAAGGGAGAGAAAAATTAAAAAAAAAAAAAAAAATTTAAATTTAATTGGAAAAAGAAACAAGCCATCCATACTGAAATTCGAACCAAGGGTACAACATCTTGTGTACATAAATTACGAAGTCTTTAGCTCACTCGGCTATCAAACGTATTGACGTAGTTGTGTGAAATTTGTATTAAAACAATTGAAAAAGAAATTTTTTTTTTTGTTTTTTTGTTCTCGTTCTTTTTTTTATGCTCTTTTGATAAATAAAGTTTTTCAAATTTTGAAACTAAAAAGTCTCTCCAAGCTAATTTAAAACTTTGATGGCATTAGTTTCAAACCAAAAGTATTAAAATTGGCGCAGAGAATATTTTAATACTTTTCTTGGATTTATTTTAAAACTAAAAATGATTAGTTTTTTGAATTTAAAGCTATTTTAGGATTGTTTTTAAGCCACTTTGGTATTAAAAAACTAAATGGTTTAAAAGTAAATATTTTTTGTGATAAAATTTAAACCTACCGGAATAAATTTCAACCCTTTTTGGAATAAATTTTGAATTTAATACCAAAGCAGTTTAAAATCAATACCGAATGGAATCAAAAGTAAACTATCACTTTTAACTGTGTACCAATAACAATATTTTATTGTATAACTTTCAAGCCTTTGCAGAGCAAGATCATATGACAAATGACGGTTCTGTTCTAGATTTAGTGAATAAATCCACAAATTACTGAGCAAAAAATTCTAATGCCCATTAATTCATTATGAACTGAAAAATATACTTTTGATGAAAAATCATTGGTATATCAGGAGTTACTAAGAGATTTTTTTATGAAAAACACCTCTTTCTGGACGAAATTTTGATTTGAACTTTTTGTATGGGGTGATGAACCAATCCAGCAAAACGGTTAGCACCACTGAATTACCCGTACCCGAATTAGATAAGAATGACATATTTCCCGCCAGACCCATAAAAAAAGGTCCCAAAAACTAGTATAGTGTAATAGCTTGCGTGATATATCGTATTTAATTGTTTAATCACAAGTAGCCGTGGCACTTCTATGATTACGCCCCCTTTTCGGCCAGTCTATGCTTTTCATGTTTGGCGCCTACCTACTAAATTTTATTGAAATATCTTGTATAATTTTCAATATGCAACGGAATGTAACGTAAGGTGTTGAAAAATGTGACGCCAAAAAATGTAACGCTTCTTTGGAATTTTGCCTCTAGCGCGTCCAAAAAAGTTTCACATCAAGATCCAAGTGGTTCGTTTTAGACAACACAACTGTGCATTGCTTTGCATTTGGTAAAATTGCTACTGTCAAGTTTTTGGATTTTGAACCAAGGTATGTACATGGGTACCAAGCCTTTTTCGTAACAATTTCGAACATTCTTTGTTTCCAATGCATGTGACTTACACACACGAATGCGCATAATCACAGTCAACTTTTAAAACTAGCGACTTTTATTCACTCGTATTTACACGTTAAGCTATGCGTCACACGCAAAAAATGAGGACGCACGCATGTCGTAGGCATTCATAATTTAATTTGTGACTTAGGTAATGGTCTGCGTCGGTATGTAAATTTAAGTGTCTACAAAATAATTTAAAGTTTACTGCTAAGTGATTGGTAAATAATATATTTTGTCTTTGAATTCAGTTCAATTTTTGAGAAATAAATGCCACATATCGTCAAAATTATGCACAATAAAACAAAGCCCAAAATCTAACTTTTTTTTTTATCAGTCACATTCTGCGTATTGAAGTGTAAGAAACATTTTGTTTTCAATTTGTGTTGTCTCTTCAAATTTATACTTTCCATATCATAATTACACAGGCCCGCAAATTCGCCATTTTTTTTTCTCTCTTGATTTTTGAAGTCAATTATGCTGGTTTCGGACCTCCTTATAACGAATCTGAACATGGTTTATTTCCATCACGTCAGGATTTTGAGATATTCCAATTTTCATAAGCTCAAAAATAATGAAAAATCGTGAGTTTTTTCACTGTTATTTTAAAATATCTCAAAATTTTGACATGATAGAGCAATTCTGTAAACGGATTTGGGCTCAGCATCAAAAAATACTTTGAAAACCGTAATTTTAAGAGGGATACCCTTGTTCGTCAGTGCAGCATTTGAAAACTTATTAATTCAATCATTTGTGCTTATGTACTCTTCAATATCATGACTAAAATACTCAACATATTTAAGCCATTCTTGCACCATATATTTTTTTGGTGCTCCCCGTACGATCAAGGTGGTTGCTATGCATAATATTCCGTATTTTCATTCAGTTACCCCCATTATCAAGACAAATCGGTCAGAATATCAGGCGGATATATGGTGTTAATATGATTTCAATATACCTACTGGCATAGGCAGAGGAGCGACTCAAATAAAATTTTCAATTATCTTGAGTTATTTTTTTGTATGAGGGATACAACACCCCCTTGTCCAATCGATCCCATATTTCTAATAAATATGTTGGAGCACCAAAAAAACAGGTCCATAAAGTGAGCTATGCAGGTGTGACGAATTTCGATGTTTTTTGGTTGGGAATTTCGAGCTATTTTCGAGATTTTCAACAGTAATTTCGAGCTGTCTGGAAAATTTTCCATTTTCCGGAAAAGCGGAAAAATTTTTCTGCATAGCTAAGTTTATTTTTTCAGCCAGACGAATCCGCGGGAATAGTAAGGGATAAAATCTTTTAAAGCAGGAATTTCGAGCTACTTTCGAGCTGACCTTGAATGAAGTGGGATTTTCCGGGGAAATTTAAGTAAAACACTTCATTCAAGGTCAGCTCGAAACTAGCTCGAAATTCCTACGTTTAAAGATTTCATCGTCGCGGATTGGTCTGACTGAAAAAAATATAGTTAGCAAAAAAAAAAGTTTTTTTGGGATTTTCCGGGAAAATTGGAAGTTTTCCGGAAAATGCTTTTAGCTTAAAATTAGCTCGAAATTCCTGTCTTAAAAGATTTCATCGCTAACTTTTCCCGCAGATTCGTCTAGCTGAAAAAATAAACTAAGCTATGCAGAACAATTTTTCCGCTTTTCTGGAAAATGGAAAATTTCCCAGACAGCTCGAAATTACTGGTGAAAAGCTCAAAAATAGCTCGAAATTCCCAACCAAAAAACATAGAAATTCGTCACACCTGCATAGCTCACTTTATGCACCTCAAAAAACATCAGGTGCAAATATGGTTTTGATACGTTCAGTTGTATAGGCGTGGTAATCTTGTATATGAAGCGAAACACACCAAGCGTACCAGATGAAAATTTTTTTGTCTCCGATTTCACTCAAATTTGGCAATATGGCAGTTCCGGTGTGCAAGAACAATAATCCGGGATGATTTGGTCCTTGAACCATTTATTGTTAAAATACAGGGTGTTGAAGTTGGCATTTTTCTCATTTTTATGAAAAGGGTGTTTTTTCAAAAATTTGTACCTTACACCAAAAATTATAAATATATATATATATATACTAGGGTGGGCCAAATTGTATGGAGGAAATTTTATCGACCTCGGCTACCCCCCTATGTGAAAGTTCATTCAATTCTATGAATATTTGCCCAAGGAACCATACCTCTACGTTCAACTTTAGTTCGGCACATTTTCGATTGACAATTTTACCTTGCGTTTAATATTTATTTTTATGCTTGATTTTCAAAATACTTATAGAAACAAAAGTAATATCATAATATGTTTTGGCTGGTATTCTATCAGTAATCAAAAAAATTGGGTTCTGTTTTTACGAAAAGTTTACTTGATAGCGTGAAATTGATCATATTTATTCCAAAAAATTATATCGGTCAAATTATATATATTTATTATAAACGATTCATATTTTTACATAGATTTTTGGTATATTGTTCTGTAAAATTACAAAAAGCGGCTAATTTATTTCCTAAAACTGCCACTAGATGTTGCCCTGGAAAAAAATAAGTGTCAGATTCGGCATCCTAGCATCCAAAAAATACATGGGTTGGTGTTTCGATTGAAAAAATCCATGTAAAAATATGAATCGTTCATAAGAAATCGGTTATTTGAACGATATAATTTTTTTGGAATACATATAATCAATTCCACGCTATCAAGTAAACTTTTCGTAAAAACAGGAACCAATTTTATTGATTACTGACAGAATACCAGCAAAAACATATTATGATATTACTTTTGGCTCTATAAGAATTTTGAAAATTAAGCATAAAAATAAATGTTAAACGCAAGGTAAAATTTTTAATCGAAAATGCGCCGAACTAAAGTTGAACGTAGAGGTATGGTTCCTTGGACAAATATTCATGGAATTGAATGAACTTTCACATAGGGGGGTAGCCGAGATCAGTTTTCAAATCGGCCCACCCTAATATATACGTGTAAATAGGCAAACGAAATCGGTTCAGTCCCTGTTTCTATACCTAAATTTCAACTGATTTGCTTGGAAAGGTTGTGAGGAGGAGCAGTGCATAGGACTATATTTTTTGAAAGTGGGCGGTGCCACGCCCTTAAATGGAAAAAACGCTCTCACGGCTAAACCGCTGCATCGATTTTAACGAAATTTAGTGTGGAGATAGGGTTCGCAATAAGGAACGATAATAAAACCATTATGTTTTTCAGTGGGCAGTGTCACGCCCCTAAATAGAAAAAACGCTCTCACGGCTTAGCCACTGCATCGATTTTAACGAAATTCGGTATGGAGACAGGATTGGCACTAAGAAACGATAACATGAAAATTATGTTTTCAGTGGGCGGTGCCACGCCCCTAAATGGAAAAAAAAGCTCTCACGGCGAAACTACTGCATACGATTTTTATGAAATTTGGTATACATATAGGGTTAGCACTATATAGGACGATAGCATGATTGACTTTTATGAATTTTGGTACAGAAAGATATCAAAAACTGTTTGCTCTTTAGTAGGAATTACACGCCTCTAAATGGAAAGCACGATATTGCAACTAAGCTGATGCACCGATACAGATAACCCGAACCATAAGGAAAAATTTTAAAGGTTTTTTTTTTTTTTGTTTTATCGACCAAGGAAGGGTATAACAACTTTTTTCTTTATTTTTTGGTCAAATCGAAATGGTCGAATTTCGGCCACAAGGCGAAATCTAGTTGATATAAATAAGTAAGTAGTCCCATTCATTTTTATACCCTACACCCTGGGTATATTCACTTTGTCCTTCCGTTTGTAACGCATAGAAGGAGGCGTGGCAGATATAGAAAAGTATATATGTATATTCTTGATCAACGTCACCTCTTGAGTCGATATAGCCATGTCCGTCTATCTGGCTGGCTGGGTGGCTGGCTGTGTGTGGAAATAATATTTACGAGAAAACTATCCATGATAATTCAATGAAATTTGATGCGTTGGCTTTGTCCTAAAAGTTAGCTCGTGGGATTGAAAATGAGCGAAATTGGTCAACGGACACGCCTACCACCCATACAAAAAATATATTCAAAATGCAATATATGTCCAAATATATTCAACAGTTCAACCAAAATACATATAAATGCTACGAATTATTAGCGCAAGCTCTGAGCAGAAACTGGGCGGATTCGGACAAGAGGGCGTGGTGCCTTTTATATAAGCAAAAGCTTGAAAACGCTATACAAAACGCTTTAAAAAATCTATTAAAGCTCAAAAATCTCTCAAAAATTTTGTAGTAAAATAAGCTTTGGATACAGTTATAAAACTTTAACTTTTTCAAATGGTTAGTTCAAAAAACTTAGCGAGAACGATGCAATATCATAAAAATTTTAGTTTTCGACCCAAAACGTTGGAAACATAATTTAATGTGCTTTTAAAGGAAATATCTCTAGTTAAAATTGAACTAGCCGTTCTCTCGACACATATACTTATATCGTTTAGTTGGATCTCGTTTGCTATGGATATCTGGTGGCATTTCAGGTGTTGAGTTGATCAAACACACCACTTTAAGGGCTTAGCTATTTAGCAAAACATACTCTGTAAGTTTGCTTTGCGTAGCTAAGCGCCTTGATGATAGTAGGGATCATCTCATTGTTCGTAAAGTCTCATCAAATTCCGAACAACTGATTTAGTAACAAAATTTAATGAAAGTTACCCATATATGTCGCAAAGAAATGTATTGAAAAACATCGAAAAAACTTGAATAGTACCAAAAACGTTGAAAATTATTGTGTAGTAAGGAATTATTAAAAGCAATCGGAAAAGCCGCTAAAAGTCATAAATTATGAAGCAGCATCGGAAAATATCGAAAAAGTTGATGAAAAACGGATATATCGAAAATTATTCATAAACAAGGAAACTCATTGCTTGGGTAGCCCACTTAAAAAATTGCACAAAAATTGAAAATTTGGGTCCAGAGATATTAAATAAGTTATGCCCACTGCACCACCCCACCTAAGTATGACCAAATATTTAAAATAACTGCATACTAATCTGATTAGTAAGATACACGAAAAAAATTATCCGGAAAAATTGATTATCAAATAGGACAAAGTGATAATAAATGATCTCATGAAAAATTACGTTTTGTTCCATTATGTAATTCAATTACTTACTTTATTGAATTCGCCTAGAAACACAAAGGTCTTAAGTTCGACACCATCAACATATATTTTTTTTATGTATTTTTAAAATTTTTTAAAAAATTTACTGTGTGTAATCAGTAAAAAATACGGTTTTTCTTTAAGGGCGCATAGTTACTGAAAAAATCATTAAAAAATATTGGGATTTTCAACGAATTTTTAGGGCTTAGTTTTTTCCGTGTAAGAAAATTTACTTGTTTACCATTATCCGATTTAGCCATGGAATGACATACCAAAATTTAAAAATTAGGATACTCCACAGGGACAGAAAGCCAGAAGACGGACATTGTTATAAAAATTCAGGGATGATATCAAAAATATATCTGTGCAAAAATGGCAAAACTAGTTGTCACATGTTTTCATAACTTTCCAGGAGAGTAAATATGAATTTTAAGTTGACATGAAAAAAATTGCAATATCCGGTTTTTCAAGTTGTTCTTCTAAAGAACTTCAGGTCCCAGAGCAAATCTGGTTTTTCCAGTTTGTAGATCTTACCGAGAACAATACCCTGGACTACATAACTCATTTCCACAAAAAATGCTCGATGTTTTCTTTTGCCATCTTTGCGCAGAAGTGGAGGGTCAATACAAAAAGGTACCTTATCTTCAGTGAAAAAATTTCATAGTATATTTTTAAATAAGAAATAGGGTTAAATAAAATAAAATATTTATTGTGAATTTATTTTATGGTAAATAAGTAATATAGGCCTGTTCCGTATTCCACGTGGTTTCAATTACTTTTCACTTAGGAGGCTTTTTGCTGAAAATGGTGAATATCACGATAAAAAGTATTAGAATCTTTTTTGTGGAGAATTACTGGTGCTACTAATAATATTCACATATATTTATGAAAAAGTAAGTATTTCGGAAATATTCAATAAAGTCGAATTCTTCGACTTTTTGCGGTTTTTTAATAATATTTCCTAAACGGTTACTATTATGTTAATGCCAACCTGTAATTCCCCACAAAAAAGTGTCTAATACTTTTTGTCGTTTAACTCACCATTTTCATGAAAAAGCCTCCTAAATGAAAAGTAATTGAAAACACACGGATTACGGAACAGGCCTGATAGGGTAAATTTTATCGGTTTTCAGTATTTATAAGGTTTAATTTAGTGCTTAGACTTGTTCTGAACATTTGACAATTGATTTGAGGTCGATTATTCAATTAAAAATACGAATAAAAGCGGTCTTACCATACTTCTACCCTGTAGAAATAGTTAGTTGATAAGTTTTGAACTTTCATATCTACAAACTTGAATTTTCCATTACTGACATTTTATTCAAAATAAAATGTATTTTAAGAAAATGTAAAAAACTGGTCTTTAATAAGGTCACCTTTCCTGTGGAGGGTCACATACTCGTATACTTTTCTAAACCTATCTATCCTATTTCAATGCGTTACAAACAGAAAAACAAAGTATAAAACCTTGACTACATGTTGGATATAAAAAACTTTGTAGCATATGCAAATCAAAAGTTGATCATCATTTAGTGAGTGGCCTATGCAGACAGAATTGTTGCCAAACTGTGCACTTTAGAACATTAATGTGATAAAAAGAACTTTAAAAAATCAAAATGCACAAACAATGCAAAATAGAAGAATTCATTTAGGCGTCTAAGAGCTGTCATTAGCAATCAGGGGTTTTGTTCGCACAACTAGCACACCTTCGAAAATTTACATAAAAGCAAAATGCGAAATACTCTTATTGGCACACAATAATGCTGATATCAGGGATGCCCAAAAATTTCGGTTTTTTATTAATGTAGACCGACAATTTACAAAATTTGTGATTTTTGATAATGCAGCTTAACAAAAAAAGCATGAAGTTACTGGGGTGTGGCATATGTTTTTTAACTTTCTCTACTTCAAAGTGGAAAATGCTTTTTTTAGGCATATGGCGGTCTTCCAGAAAATAAATGTTAATCAATTTTGTAATGGAATCTTGTAGTTATATACGTAGTCTTAGCCATTAAACTTTACTTTTGTATGAATGCTTTGAAAAATTTAAAGAAGATTTTCTCTGATTTCGAACTGACTTTTTTCTTTTTGAATTGAAACCATAAAGAAATCTTTTTAATTTTCTGTGTACATTCAGCTCATACCTAGCCTTCTTAGCTTTACCATCTCGGATTTTGCTGAAATGTACTTGGTTTCGTTTCAGATCTATAGCAATATTTTGGAGGAAAGAAAAATATATAAAATCGGCGAATAAAGATATGCTTCACATAATTGGCGATAACTTAGACATTTCCTAACCGGTTTCTATGTTCAGACCAATTTTGGTATGGTTTTAAATCAGGCTGTGTATTAGGTAAAAAGTACTAAACTTTTTTCTTATACAGAAGGGTAGGAGTGTCGCCTGCGGGCATGGTTAGTGTGTGGACGCCCCCGTAACTTTTTACAGAAAACAAATGTGGCTGTTCTGACAAACGCTAAGCGGATGTTGTGTCAGCACGAAGTTGAATATGTGTATATCGACCAATATATTTAAATATTAATGAAAAATTTCGGGCTTAATGGTCAAGGTAGTTCGAATAAATTCAAACATTTATTATATATTATTTAACGAAGTTCTTGTGCATTCACCGGAGCAAAGAGACGGATTTGCTATGTGCTGAGAAGAAAATAATTTTTGAATGAGTGAAAGTCAATACAAAAGTTTTTTTCAATAACACTGTACTAGTTGAAAATTTGGTCTGACAGGAAATAGGTCATTCTTGGCTGATTCGGGCATGGGGAATTCAGTGGTGTTAACCGTTTTTGTAGAACGGAAAGAACCAATAGGCCCTTTGAAGATATCGAAAAAAAAATTGTTTTCATTAAGTGTGGGTATTGAGTTTCCAGACAAGTTGACCGAGGAGCAGATGGCGGGCATGGATTGGTACAAAAAATTCATGCTTGGCAAAACAGCAATATCCAATCATTCAACTGTGGAACTTCAAAAGTATGGAAAGAATAAGCAAAATAAAGTAATCTGCCAACATCACGAGCCTAAAGATAGATTTTAGTATACTATTTGTATTATATTCTGCAACAAAATTTTTGTAAGTTGAATGAATGGTTTCTGGCTTAAAATCTTTTCGATATAAGACATAGACACAGTGGAAATTCCGGCAAAACTTGAAATATTTCTTTAATTTCTCCACATTGCATAAATGCACTCAGTGGTCGAATGTGTGCACCGTTCACATCACTAACACAGAAAATCAAAAAAATAAAAAATAAAATGCCGCCTCAAGCCAAAGACGTCAAAAATTGCAATTGCAAGCGGCCTGTAAGTTGGTCCAGTGGTATCAATGTTATATCGATAGCTGGCCGGCATGACGTAGACACAACCTCAACCTGTTGCATGTATGTATGTAGTAAGTGCAGCACCACTGAATACCACATATCAAAGCTTGCCAAACGCATTTTTATTAAAAATTTAAAAAAAGCCATCAAAGAGTCTTACGCAATTTTGCACAGCGTTTATAGTTTTGGCCCATTATTGTTACACTGCATTCAATTTTGTTTATTAGCGAGTAAATTCAAGTAGAGTCCACTCCATATAAGATTATCTTTCTGAAAGTAATTCTGGTGTCAGGGATGCACTTAACGGAGAAATTTAGGTGCATCACTTAGAATAATATATCAAGAAAATTAGCAAAATATATACCAGTATATACGTAGCGTTTTGAAGATTTTGCTTGTATGGAAGGTGCCACGCCCTCTTGTTCGAATTCGTCCAGTTTTTTTTCAGAGCTTGCGCTTACAATTCGCAGTATTTACGTGTATTTCGGTTGCATTGTCGTGAAAAATACTCCTAAGGTTGCATTTTGAATTTATTTTTTTATGGGCAGTAAGCGTGTCTGTTGACCGATGTACCAAATTTCATTGAATTATCTTGGTCAGTTTTCCCAGAAAATGTATTTCCACGCACACCCAGCCAGCCAGACAGACGGTCATGGCTATATTGACTGAGGAGGTGACGCTGATCAAGAATATATATACTTTTCTATATCTGCCACGCCTCTTTCTCTGCGTTGCAAACGGAAGGATAACGTGAACATACTCTGGGTGTCGGGTATAAAAATATGTCATATTTGTGAAACAATTTGACGCAAATTATAAGATTTGGTACATTGCTTCACTATGGTTAGTCAAAATTAAGTGAAGGCAATCGCCCAGGGGGATTAAAAGGTTGCATATACCTCTTACTCTCTCTTTAAGGGAACTACCTCCCGAATTTAGAAATAAAAATAATTTGTCGTAAAATGTTTCCGTACGCTGGAAGTCCCTATACTCCATATCGGCTCCGAGTGATAACTTCCTGTGATAACTTAAAACTTATGTGATCAACTTTTATAAAACCGAATATATTAATGTACATATGTATTTACTCGTAAATGAAACATGTTTTCCCGGTTGCTGCTATGTTTTACTGTGACGCGAAGTGCACTGACGGCAGTTGCCATAGTTTTTTTGGGTCACAAGCAAGTAATTCATTCGATTTTGATTTACGCACCGTCGCCATACTAACGAAACGAATACTTTTTTTTTCCAAAGTGTTAGCAATTAGATAACACAATTTGTTAGCCATGCAAATCTGCTTAGTAGGTGCCACTTTTATTACCAGTAGAGGTTGTGAAGAAATTTGTAATTGCAACAGTTGAAATTTTATACAACCCTGTTATTTTGGCCATTAGGTACCTAAAATAAATTCGAAATTACCTATTTCACATTATTTCAGTGTGCTGCGCATGCTAATTGGAAAAGTAATTTAATGATTCAAAATTAATGCATTTTGTGCTAATATGACATTCAAATATTTTTTGTGTTGAATGGACCTTGAAAAATTGAATTCAATTTGCGAATAATTTTGGTATTCAAGTACGAAATTGTTTAATTTAAGCTACACAAACCATTTGAAGCACAAATGCACATTAAGGTGAAAGAAGTTACAAAATAAAGCTCTCGCCCATTTACAGAAATATTTATATACACTACACTCTGGGTATAATCAATTTGTAGCACCATAGGCTATTTAGTTTTATTCAGGCCAAAAATAACACACTTAGTGCCGATTTTGCATTGTTCGGATAAGCCTTAGCTGAAATAAATCATGAGAAGTGAGATATCGGGTGCAAAAGATCAAGAAAATCAGTTTTTTGCAAAATTTTTTTCCTTAATTTGATCCACGATTTTTTAGCTCAGAAAATTTCATAGAGAAAAGTTACATAAGTTGTTTTCGTACAATTTATATCCTATTTAAAGGTATTTTTTGATCTTTAGAACGATATCCCTCCCTTAGACACAACTTCTGACGGTTTGAGTAGAACAAAAGTTCATACGTACTATTGGAAGGCCAAAAAACTGATTTTCTCGACCTTTTATATCCGATATCTCACGTAGGCACCACCTCTCCAAAATAGAGCGGTCATTTATCATCCGACTTTGTTCTACAAGGACTCGAAATTTTTGTAATGAAATATGTTACTGACATAATATAATAAATTATGAACTCTTTGATTTTTCGGTCCGGAGAGGAGGTTATTCAGAGATACCCTTATTTAAATGGCTTATAACTCGGAAAGTACCTATCCGAATACATTAACAATATTAAATTTTGCTATTTACTGTTTTTTTTACATGGCTTTAAGTACATCTCAAAACAATGATTTTTGCACATTTGAGCAAGGATAACCCAGCATTTTGGCATAATAGAAAAAAACAAAGTTCAGATTCGTAATTAGGAAGTCCCAATCCACTACAAACGGCTATCATTTTGTTTAAATGTAATTTTTTTAAGTCAACAAGTTGCTTTATGCTTGAAGTTACAAGCATTTGGCTTCGGCCAAAACTTCGGCTTATTTATGTGAGGCCGAAGGTGTTTTTTTTTTTTTTGGCCAAAGGTGGCCGTAGCCGAAGCCGAAGCCGATTAATCGGTCGGACACTAGATATCATACTTTTTAATAAAAAGTTTCATTTCAGTATTGGCTCAATGATGCGTGTACTGTCAGACACTGGTTCAAAATCTTCAAAAGATGGTCAAAAGTCGAAATCATTATATTTTCGAGACGAAATTTTTTACCCCGAGGTTTTTGGAGTCGCTGACAACGAATCTGATGTTCTATTTATAAAAAATAAAATGGCGGACTCAAAATGGCAGATTATTTTCATAAATATTCAACCATATCAAACAAAAAAATTTACTCGTCGGTTTTTGGGGTCACTGATTACGCATCTGACTTTAGATTTTCAAAAAACAAACTGGCGGACTCGAATTTGAAAAAAACAACACTTGCACTATTTTTATATCTTATTTAAAAATTTATTTCGAAACTTTAACTTTGACAGAGTTGTGTGCAACGCTAAATTGATCTACTTAAAAGTGGGTCTTAGATTCCTTTATGATGGAGTATAAGCTGAATAATAACATCAAATTTATATCATTTTGGGCGAGCAACACATATTGCCACTTGGCAAGCAATGTGAGTTGAATTTTCCTATGGGCACCTCAGAATAAATAGTTCCTGTTACACAAAAAAGGCACCTCAGTTTTTTTAAATGTATTAGAAAAGGTTTCAATCTTCTCAAACCAAAAAAATCTTGGTGATAAAACGTGGTGCTAATTGATTTTGTGAAATAATTTTATTTTAAGTTAATCACCATTATCAAAAAGTATAACCTTTTGAAAGGTTTGAGCTAAGAAGTTCGATAGTACTCTCTTTTATGAAGAGATTCCATATTCAAACATTCAAATCGGTTCAGTTTTACGGTAACCACACAATTTTTAGAGTGAACACTTAATTTTTACTTTCAACTCACAGAATTTTGCGTCTGAGAAGCTTTACTTTTGGAGAGATCCCAAGAGCGTTGTAGGAATATCTAAATCTTACAGTTCATTAAAAAATTAATTTAAAACAATTTTTTTTCGACTCGGCCAGCTTTTAAGGATTTCGATCCAGTGTGTGTCAGTTGGAAAAACAGATCTAAGGAAACAATGAAGCAACGCTTTCCGATAGAGAAAAATTAAAACAAAAAACTTAAAATATGCAGGGCAAGAGTGCCAGGTGTGGACACCTTTTTGTTTTCGAATCATAACTTTTAATTAAATGTATATTATGCAGACATATAAGTATCAATGGAAAGCTAGAGACCTTAGCAGTTTACTGGTTGTGGGTACCCTTAGAAAATTGGCCAAAAATGGGAAAATATGAAGTTAAACGCAATCAAATGGAAAAGAAAGCAAATTTAATTTATTTTGGAAACATTAAATCACACAAATTCAACAAATTCTGCTCAACGGCTTCAACCAAATCAATGCCAGATCTCTTGTTTTGCAGACTAAGCTGGCTGGTGACGTAATTTCTAGCCCTTGTTGACATTGCGCTTTTGCCAAGCATGAATTTTTAGTACCAATCTATGCCCGCCATCTGCTCCTGGGTCTACTTGTCTGGAAACTCAATGAAAAGTATGCCACTTTAATGGAAACAACATTTTTTCTGCGACATCTTTAATGGGTCTATTGGTTCTTTCCATTTCACTAAAAAAGCGTAAAAAGGCATAAGAACACCATTTAAATTAGTAATGTTGGCATCCGCGACGATATTTCAGTAAAACACACGCTTTAAATTAAAAAAGAGGGGTGCCCACACCCGAACCAATTCGGGGCCCACACTCGACTTTGACAGCAAGAAGCACATTGTGTTGTGTGAACATTTTGGTATCATTCGGTTTTGAATCATAAAATATAATAAATTTACTGCATTAATATAGATTGCATTCAGCTTTTCGATTGGTTCGCTTGGATTTATCGCACTTGGAAAATTATTGATAAGAAATTTTGTGTTGATATTCACTTATTCGAAAATTGTTTTCTTCTATGTACAAAGCAAATGCCTCTGTTTACTCCGGTATATGCACAAAAACCTCGTGCTGTCATAACACGCGCTTAACATTGGTGCAAACAGTCGAATTTGTTTTCTGTCAAAAGTAACGGGTGGGTGCCCACACCGGAACCATGCCCGCAGGCGGCACTCTTCTCCTACAAATATATGCATGTACAAATGAGTATATCTAAACTAAAGAAAATAAAACAAAAAACATAAATTACAAAAAAATTTTGAAAAAATGCCCTGGAAAGATTTATGTAAAAGCAGAAAAAAGATGACATGTCATCAAAATCCAAGCCCGGCTTATGAACTTCCAATTCCAAATAACTTTGCTTTAATCTTTCTTTACACAATACATATCACTATTCAAATGATTTAAATTGATTAGTTCAAATTCCAACAGATTGCATGCGATTTTGATAACCGTTGGCTGTTTTTGTTACCAAGCCAAGTGCCATTCATCAATTATGTCCAAAACGTTAAGCGCACTTTCGTCTTTGGTAGATATACGTAATTATGCATAAATAAGAGAGAAGAAAACGCCAAAAACAACAAACGTAAAACCCCTCCCGTTGGCGGCCGCCCTTTTTATGCTGACAAACGAAATCATTGTAAACAACAAACTCAACGGATCAACCTGTTCACCTGAATTTTAACAACGTCATCTGATTGTTATGGCGTTTTTTTTTTTTTTTTTGATTTCAATCTTTTTCTTAAATTTTATGGATTTTTTTCTGAAACAAAAAAAAAAAAAAAGCGCAGAAAACTGGTAGTGAAATCGACGCAGTAGCGGTTTTTTTAGTTATTTTCGCGCTGCTCTCTTTTAATTCAAGATTTTTGATACGAAATTCTCATCACATCACAACTCATGTGATATGAAATATTTGGTGAAAACATTTGGCAAATTTTCGGAAACCTGGTATTATTATTTTACATATATCCGTTCAGCAACGAAATGCGGGAAAACGTTTGAGGCAGCACTTTTATCTGCGTACAACATGAGTTGTTTAACTGCCACGCCTACTTTTAAATCGATTGCTTATGTATCAGTTGTTGAAAATATGAACATACATATAATTTAATATTAAGTTTTAAAATAACATAAATTGGAACGGGCAGAAGCAAAAATTTAAGTTTATTTTACGAGCTGAAAATTTCGATATTTTCGATCTGGTTTGAAGAATTTATTTGCGTTTCATATTAAAAATGGACATTGCACAACAGTTATATAACTAAGTTAGTATGTATATATGCATCTATGTATGTATGTTGAACGCATTACCGTAAGCAAAACTTGCTCCATCACAGATGGATGTTGGTATTGCATCTACATTGGCGTTCATTGAACATTTTCTTATGTGACATACTTGTTTATTCCATAAAGAAGGGGAGTAAATATGGGATCATGTAATTCACAATGGCGGTATTGGTGCGTTTAATCAAAGGTGGCAATGCTTTGATGTTTGAGATCAATTTCTTACAAGTGAAATTAACATGAATTAAATAATTTCATAAGTAAGTACAATAATCCTCCAAAGCTATGTACGAGCCAATGTGTCTTTGAGCCCAATTTAAGCCTAGCGTAACAAGATTTGAATTGACCATCTCAAACTTCGCTTCGATCTTCAAAAAAAAAATATCGACCTAAGAAAAACCAAATCACCCTTTTTGCGAACCCAAAGGCAAGGTGGTGTCTCTGATGGTTTTGGAGTTATGATTTTTATAACGGCTCAAAACATGAAACCGACCGATACTACTTCACAAAATTTTTCAAAACTTTGACTTTTTTAAGTGATTTTCATGTTTTGACCTATTTAGGAAAGGCATTATAGGAGTATTTAATAAATATTTGAAATATAAGTTTTCAGCTCTAAATTATAACTTTCTTTCACCAAATTGATCTTCTTTCGAGCCAAAGAATTTTCAAAAACAAAAACGTACTTACAGGTTAATTATACACTTTTGCAGGTTGGGGTTAAAATGTACTAAGAAAAGTAGGGGAAGAGTACAGCCAGCGGGCATGGCTTGGGTATGGGCACCCCCCTGTAACTTTTGATAGAAAACAAATGCGGCTGTTCTGACAAATGTTAAGCGCCTGTTATGACAGCACGAAGTTTTTGTGCATTTACCGGAACAAACAGACGCATTTGCTTTGTGCTGAGGAGAAAACAATTTTTGAATAAGTGAAAGTCAACACAAAAGTTTTTTCAATAATTTTCCAAGTGCGATAAATCGAAGTGAATCTATATTTATACATTAAATTTATTATATTTTGTGATTCAAAACCGAATGCAACCAAAATGTTCACACAACACAATGTGCTTATTGCTTTTCAAAGTGGCTGTCAAAGTCGAGTGTGGGCCCTGAATTGGTCCGGGTGTGGGCACCCCTCTTTTTTATTTAAAGCATTCTTATGCCTTTTTACGCTTTTTTAGTGGAAAGGAAAAAACCAATAGGCCCTTTAAAGAAATCGCAGAAAAAAAGCTGTTTTCATTAAGTGTGAGTGGTATGGTGGCATACCACTTTGAAAAAATTCTCGGTATTGAGTTTTCAGACAAGTGGACCGAGCAGCAGATTTCGGGCCTGGATCGGTACAAAAAAGTCATGCTTGGCAAAAGAGCAATGTCAACAAGGGCTAGAAATTACGTCACCAAGCTAGCTTAGTCTGCAAAACAATTGATCCGGCATTGACGTCGAAGACAATCAAGTCTGGTTTCAGGGTAATAGGCATGATGCCATTCAATCCACGCGTTTCCAGTGACGCCGATCTTGTTGAAGCCGTTGAGCAGATGAGCAGAGTGTGTTAAATTTGGTTGAGTCAATGTTTTCAAAATAAATTAATGTGCTTTCTTCTTCATTTGAGTACGTTTTATTACATATTTTCCCATTTTTAGCCGATTTTCTAAGGGTGCCCAGAACCGAACCAAACATTTTTTTCTTTGTCAAATATGATAGCTTCACTATTTTTTTTATATAATTTTTTCAACTGACGAAATTAATTTACTTTCCTCACCAGTAGTTAGCTAAGGTCTCTAGCTTTCCATTGATACTTATATGTCTGCATAATATACATTTCAAAAGTTATGAGTCGAAAACAAAAAGGGTGCCCACACCCAGTACTCTTCCCCACATATGCGGGGATTATGTGTATGGAAATAATATTCTACATGAAATTACAAAAATGTTTGAGTAATCCACTATGTATTATAACTTCCTGGGGAAAGTAAAAATAATTTGAACAAGTCCTATATTAGTTTTACCACAGTTTTAACTAAATAGACTACCTGAAGTACTTTTAAGTACATTAGTAAAATTACAGAATAATCCAATTTTTTCTGGAGAATCACGGATGATTTCAAGCTAGAACTTGGAGGACTTACAGACTACAACATCAATAAGCACTTCGAGGACCTCAATTACACTGACAATTTTTGCCTGCTTTCATCAGATTTGCAAAATAAACTACATGAAACTCCCCCAAAAATTTGGGAACTACACATTTCTTGAACCCCCTTGTAATATATCACGTCTGAAAAGGCCTCAACCCCTATTTGATTCATGATAATTTTTGTCTGATTTTACGAACCCTCTCTCCATACCGGCTGCCTATATTATGTAGTTCTTCTCAATTGATTTACTGCCAAAGATCTAGATTATTTTCTTTCCATTCTGTATTTGCTTCCATTCATCTCACTGCGAGGTGTTGCATCTACTTAATTCAACTGAAAGGTAAATTGACGACAAATTTTGTCACCTGTTTTTAAAGAAACATCTATAAAAGTTAATAAAAAATTTGAATTACTTGTATGCTACCAACGGAGTAAGCAACTTAAACATTTGAATGGACAGAATTTCAGCCAATGCATTCCGACGTTAATGCTGACCAGTTCTGAGATATTGTTCATTTCATCGTGTATTGGTTGAAGTCACTATGTACTAAATTTATACAATTTCTGCTTTATACCTTTTTGTTTTGGAAAACAAAATTATACATATTTTTCTATTTTATTTTTGGCTAACTAACTTAAAGCCAACAAACAACCAAAAAAACACCTGCAATAACCAGCTCTAATCCATGCTAACTTGTTAGTTGTTGTTGTTGTTGTTGCGTTCAGCCTTCTGTGTGCCTGTATGCGTACACGGGTATGTGTTAGATACCAAGTTGTATCAGCAGCGTCTGAAATACACAAAGTATCTTCTTGTATTCATTCGATTTGATTCTTTGCCAATTGCGATTTGTTGGCTGTTGGCGAGACCACTTGTTGTTATCGTATGACTCTAAATGACTTGTTGTTGTTGGCCACTTTGCCTTAGCTGGCTGTTTGGTGCGCGGTTGACGTTTGGCTTCGTTAGTTATGCTGTTTTGCACAGTGGTGTGATAAGAAAGTCATGCTCAGTTGTTTTTTTTAGCTCGTCTCTAAAGAATTTTCAAAAACGTGAAGGAGAATGATAGAGCAGAACAGAGTCCTCAAAATCAGAAACGTCATATCTGAAGCTTAGGCATCTGTCAACAACTCTGCATCATTAGATTTAAAAATTTTCATGCGCATCATAAATTTAACTGTGCTCCAAAATGTCCGAGTTCGTGCCGAAAAAGCAACATTTGCGGGAAGTTTTACTTCACTACTATATTTCAAAGCTGCCGAAAGTCATCGCATTCTTGTAGAAGTTTATGGGGACTATGCTCCAGCTTAATCAAGCTGTCGTGGGTGGTTTCGACGGTTTAAAATTGGTGATTTTGATGTCGAAGACAAAGAACGTCCTGGTCAAGACCAGCTAGGTGTGTTCCATTATGAGCTGTTGCCAGGTGGCCAAATCATTAATGCTCAACTCTATCGTCAACAATTTATCCGATTGAAGCAGAAAATCCAGGCAGAGCGGCCAACGTATGCGACCAGACACGAGTCAATCATTTTCCACCACGATTACGCTTGGCCACATATTTTTGCCCCAGTCACAAATTACTTGGAAAACAACGGATGGGAAATTTTGCCTCACCCGCCTTATAGCCCAGACCTTGCTCCATCAGACTACCATTTGTTCCGATCGATGCAGAATGCCTTATCAGGAATACGCTTCACTTCAGTTCAAGATATCGAAAATTGGCTCGATTCGTTTTTGGCCGCCAAGCCGGCGAAGTTTTTCTGGGATGGAATCCATAAATTGCCAGAAAGATGGGAAAAAGTAGTGACTAGCGATGGGCAATACTTTGAATAAAATACATTGTACCATTTTCTTTAAATAAAGTCTCAAATAAAAAAAAAAAAACGATGGAAATTAACGCATACACCCAATATTTAAATTTTATTATGTATTATGTTTTTGTCCTTTACCGAGTGAAAGCAGAAGCTTTAAGCGATATCAAGTTAAAAGGGATGTAACCGCCTCTCCTTCAATAATTGTCATGCACTCGAAGCATTGAAAGCAAGCCACATCTTTTTATAATTTTATGGCACATTTTAAAAAATTTATGAAAATAAAGAAAACATACATTAAGTAGAACCTTTTTTCTTAATCAAGGCAAAATTTTTCTTATCTTATTTTATCCCGATCTTCTTATATTGATGATTTTGAAGTTTTGAGTTGTTTTGAAATCTAATCCTCTGCGATATTGGAATGAAATTAATCTTAAGGTGCTCCGCATTTTGATAAATCAAATGAGGAGTATTTTTTCAAAAGGGCTTATAACCAAAACGAGGCAGAAGTAATGTCATACACATTATTTGCATAATAATCGATTAGTGGATAAATCTGATTCTTTTAACTACATGTAATTAATTTCAAGCTATCAGGTAAACTTTTCGTGAAAAAAAAAACGCAATTTTATTTATTTATAACAAAGTTTCAGGCAATTAAGATTATGATACTACTTTTGCCTCGTTTTGGTTATAAGCCCTTTTGAAAAATAACTCCTCAAATGAAATCGGATTTGTATTCCAATAAACTAAATTGGTCATCAACACCAACCTGTTTTACTGAAAAGTAATTTCGATTTGATGTTAGTTACACAGAGCAACAAATTGAGAGATAAAAATTTGATTGAAATTTCGACAACTTTTTTTTTTTGCGGTAGCTGATTCTGAATCTGGCAACCATTTTTTTCCTTCAGGAAATTTAAAGTTCAAACAACGCTATTTTCAGACATTTGGCGCATATCTTTGATGAACATAACCTTTTAACTTTTCAAATTGGATCATTACTTTCCATTGGTAAGGTATCTGAATTTCGTACAAATTTAATTTAGTCATTATGATAGAGTGGCCATACATTTATTTCAATGGAAGATATCGTCAATTGTAAACTATCGTATCGTTTCGTATAATTTTTAGGAAAGTTAAAAAACAGCTTAGAACTCCATTATTACTGAAGTTTGGAAAAATGTTTTTCTTCTATTTTATAAATCGGCATTCTGTTTATTCAATAGAAGACAAAAATTTCTACAAACTTTAATACACAGTGGGCTCCTACGTGTTTTGAGTTTGACCTTATTGACGACAAAATCGTGGTATGGGGATGTGTTTGCACTCATTTCAGGATTATAAAACTGCTTCAAGTAAAATCGGAGCTGATCGGTTTCGAAAGTTACAGGCAATTACATGGTTTTTTATTTTGTACTGTACAGTAACAAAAAAAATTAAATCAAACTGTCATGGATTCAACACGAAATCACGTAAAATTATTCGTGAGGACTAATGGAATCTAAAAAACAGGGTTCTGAAATCAAACCATTGGTAGTCCTTTGCAATTTTGTAAAGAAAAGGGGTTTTTTGCAAATTGTCCCAAAACCTTTAAAAATAACAAGAAATTCAGGCTGTTCTGAAATCCGATTCACTTCGGAAACGGAATGAAAGCAATTTTCAAGAGCTCCGCATTTCGATAATTAACACCAAATCGGATTTTTGTTTCGGTAAATTGAAAAGAAACCATTATCACATTTTATTTGTTGAAACAGAAATCCGATTCCATCTTATTTGTCGCAATGCAGAGCTCTTGAAGATTGCTGTCATTCCGTTTCCGAAGAGAATCGGATTTCAGAACATGCATGATTAAGACAAAAATTGTCATTTATAACGGATTTGCCAAATCTAAATCTGAATCCGGTTGCAGAATTGCTCTATCGGATATAGTTTTTGAGATATTTTAACATATAAAAAAACTAATGACGATTTTTCGTAATTTTTGATGTTATATAAAAAGACCAGATAATTGTAGGTCATAAAACTTGATACAGAAGATGAAAGATCCATTCTTTTTCTTTAAAATTCAATTTGAATTACATCAATATCTTTTGTTTTTTTCAAAATATCTTAACCTTAAAAATTGAAAAATGGCTAAAAATCGGTTTTTGGCTATATTTGGGGTTAAATATAGGACGAATGAAATTGTTATGCTTTTTTATATTAATTGCATTATTTAGTACTATTCTTAGGCTTCATAATGAGTTACAAAATGAGCTGGTATTATTTTCCATTACAAAGCTATGATTATTTTCAAAAGGCATTACATTTACATTTTCAGTTAAATTTGTATGAGAGCCCCCGTAGGAGGTTGAGGTAAGGGACGGACATTTTAGAAACAAATGTTGAGAAGAGGAAAATGTAGGGAGTTGCTTATCAGTTTTTCCTTCATAGGGAACTAATTTATTATTTACTGCACAGTATAAAAGAAAAAAACTTGTAATTCGTTGTTACTTACGAAACCGATCAGCTCCGATTTTACTTGAAGCAGTTCTATAATCCTGAAATGTGTGCGAACACATCCCCATACCCCGATTTTGTCGTCAACAAAGTCAAACTCAAAACACGTAGGAGCCCACTGTGAATAGTAGTAGAGCTCAGAGCTGATTTTAAGCCACACCAAAAAATTATAAAAAAAGATTGGACAGCTTACAAAGAAATCACGGAAACTATTATCCAATTGGAAAAGTTAACAAGTACACTACTGCCTGCATAATCGCCATATGCCTGAAAAAAGCGTGTTCTGGTTCCCGGATTCGGATTTAAAAACCGCAAATTAAGAAAAAAAGTCATCGAGATCCAATTCAAAATTCCGTGTCTTTGGATTCTAAAATTTCAGAACATATTTGGAAACTTTTATTTTATAAAAACCCAATAATATAAATAATTTTTATAATATTACTTACTTCTTAATCATTTTTGAATTATAAGTAATTTTTTATGTAAAAAATAGTAAAATGTTTAATTTTGTTTTTGCATTTTCAAAGGGGAAGGGGTCTGCAAGCTTGTAAAAACTTCAAAGCGGGGCGCGCCCAAAAACGGTTTTGAACCACTGCGTTATATCCATAAAAGCTATTTGAAATTTTTTAGGAAGGTGGCGAAAATGTATACCATGCCTTGGATAAAAAGTTGGCATAAGCAGCCATTACCACTCCCAATTTTGTTGTGAGATTTGATAACGTTATACCTCGTAAACTATACAATGTATTCAAGCTATGCCGAAAAACCATACACTGGTCGAAAAATATACATACTCAAATACGTAGGGCACTAATTATATTTCGGGAACTGGCAACACTAATGTCAATAGCTAAAATCTGGCAACACCACAACGTTTTGATGTACAAGTTCTATTTGTTTTGTTTACAGTAAGTTAAGAAAATCAATTTTTCCATTGATAATTTAAGTGATACATTATGGGATTTCCAATGAGAATAAAACGTTTTTTACAACTAAGTGCTCATGCAAAATCGAATGTATTGAAGTGGAACTACGTGTGCACTGAGTTGCACATTTTCATATTAAAAAAATACCTTCTTTGAAAACAATATTGCAAAAAAAAATTTTTAACAGGGTTTGTTGAAAAATGGTCGAAAATGCTCAAAAACATTAAAACCAGCAGTTTTTAATTGGAATCGCTATATTTTGATATTTTAAAACAAATGTCAAAGATCGACATCCAGATCACTGTCATATCAAACGGTATTCAGGCTCAGAGGTAGCGCATATATTTTTTTTGCAAATATCTCGTTAACAGTTAATTTTACAGCAAAATGATTTGCGACAATATTGTAACTCAAAAAATTTCCTCCAAATTCACTTTCAATTTCAGCCGCCTAATCTGGACCTGGGAGCCGACCACTCTGCTTCAGGATTTTGACATTAGATTGATTAAAAAACTAGTAAGGGTGTTAACTTTGGCCTGGCCAAACATTTAATACCTTACACAGCAGTATTTTGAAAATGTTGCTCATATGGGAGGTGCCACGCCCTCTTGTCCAATTTTATCCAGTTTTTGCTTAAAGCTTGCATTTATAATTCTTAGTATCGGAGTAAAATTTAATTCGATCATCTCAAAAAACTTTTTCAGTACAGCGTTTTGAAGCTTTTGCTTATATGAGAGATGAAACGACCTCTTGTCTGAATTCGCCCAGTTTTTGCTCAGAGCTTGCGCTTACAATTCGTATTATTTATGTGTATTTTGGTTGCATTATCGTGAAATTTACTCCAAAAGTTGCATTTTGAATATATTTTTTGTAATGGGCGGTAGGCGTGTTCGTTGACCGATTTCACTCATTTCCAATTCTTCGAGCTAACTTTGACGACGGAGGATTTGCACCAAATTTCATTGAATTATCTTGCATAGCCAGACGGACATGGACATTAGGCATGCGCTTATTTTACGATTTTCTGATTTTCGTTCATGCCGCCCCCTGAAATCCTTCTAATGGTCATAAAAACAAATACTGTGAAGTTTCACGGCGATCGGATAACGATAACCCGGCCCGCAAGAGAGGTCAAGGTCAAGTTGAGGTTTCAGGCAAAAAATAATGAAATTTTTTTTTAAACTTAATTAAATTAGTCAAAGCATAACTTTATCTTATAGCAAATTGAAATACCTTTCCAACAAGCTATAATTGTTTAAAATCGGGTTATAAATACGAATTCTATGAATTTTTTTTTTACGGCATTAACAAAATTGCCGAAAAATACCATATGTAGTAGAATAGCATTTTGCGGCAATTTTGCTAATGTCGATAAAAGAAAAATTCATAGAATTCGTATTTATTACCCGATTTTAAACAATTATAGCTTGTTGGAAAGGTATTTAAATTTGCTATAAGATAAAGTTATGCTTTGACTAATTTAATTAAGTTTAAAAAAAAATTTCATTATTTTTTGCCTGAAACCTCAACTTGACCTTGACCTCTCTTGCGGGCCGGGTTATCGTTATCCGATCGCCGTGAAACTTCACAGTATTTGTTTTTATGACCATTAGAAGGATTTCAGGGGGCGGCATGAACGAAAATCAGAAAATCGTAAAATAAGCGCATGCCTAATGGACATGGCTATATCGACTCAGGAGGTGACGCTGATCAAGAATATATATACTTTTCTATATCTGCCACGCCTCCTTCTCTGCGTCACAAACGGAAGGACAAAGTGAATATACCCTGGGTGTAGGGTATAAAAATGTTTGTCCATTATGTAATGGTCATATGGGCCTTTTCGACACCATTTTCAAAAAAACTGGGTTAATATTGTATATTCTACAAAATATTCCACAAAGAATTTAATTAGGGGCCACGAAAGACAAGAAATGCCTAAAACATAAGAACAATGCTTAAAAATGTAATAAAATGCAATAAATGAGTAGCAAAAAAAAATTTCTTTGTTTCTTCATATTTACTGAGAAATTACACATTATTCCTAAGTTTTAAGCATTTCTCGTCTTTAGCGACCCCTAATAAATTGAAAACTTTGAAAACTTTGAGTGTATGGGCGGTGCCACGTCCTGTTGTCCGAATCAACCAGTTTTTGATTAGAGCTTGCATTTACTATCCTTAGTATCTATGTATAAATTAGTTGGATTATCTCATAAAAGCTTTGAGATTTTTATTTATATGGGAGATGCCAAACCCTCCTTTCCGGACTTACTTAGTTTTTGCCTTGAGCTTGCAGGTACTATCCCTAGTATTTATGTCTATTTGGTTGCGTTATTGTCAATAATCCTTATAAAATTGTGTCTTAAATATATTTTTGTGTAGGCGGTAGGCGTGTCCGTTGACCGATTTCATTTATTTTTAATACCTCTAGCTAACTTTTACAACAAAGGCAGCGTACCAAATTTCATCAAATTATTTTGCTTAGTTTTCCCGTAAAAAATATTTCCACACACAGACAGCCTGCCAGCCAGACAGACGAACATGGCTTTATTGACTCAGGATGTGGCGCTGATCAAGAATATATATATTCTTTTTCATACCTGCCAAGCCTCCTTCTCTGCGTTGCAAACGGAAGGGCAAAATGAATATACAATGATGTAGGGTATAAAAAAAAAATGATTTAAGGTTCCAATTTTTATTTTTTTTTATATACCTTTATTGAAGACAAAATATTTGATATATCGCACGACTCATTGCAAGTATTTTTGAGATCGCAATAAAATAAAAACCGCGTCTAGCCGATATTTTGCATATCAAGGGTCACATGATTCCCATTCCATCTATGTATACATTCTATCTCTATAGAGAAGAGTGGAGAAAAGGAATAACAGCAAGGATGATTGAATGCTTTGAGCAAAAGGAGTTAATCTAGAACCATAATATCCTTAGAATCTAATTTCTTGCTACACATAGGAGAACTACGCTAGAGGCTCGTTCCAAAACCTCATGCTAGACTTAGTGTCTCGAATGTTTTTGTTACTTTTAGCAGAGTGAATTTAAAATACGCTTATTCGTATAACGACAATCAGAAAAGTGAAAATTTATTTTTCAATCAATACAATATAAACATAGGATACTAAAACATAAATACATTTTGTTCGTCAAAGTATATTATTATCAAGTGTTTTCTAACACCCCCACTCGAACAATATTTATTTAAAATTTAACCCCATGTTATATGATCAAAATCTGTGTTTATCAACTGGAACGGGCTTAGTTAGGTTGTCTGTAACTATTTGGTCAGTGCCAGTAAATGATATCGAGAGTCTTCTTTTTCTTCCTTTTAAACTCCCATTTTGTCTTGATGGCATTTACACTTGCGGGCTTATCCACACTCCTCCATGTGCTATTTTGAGTAATGTTTGCTTTTGAGCTCAATTTCTCGTCCTTTCTTAATATTGCATCAGCTACACTGACAGAGTCATCCAGTTCTTCAATTTGCTGAGTGCAATAACCTAGCCTATCTATAGGTTTTCTCAGTCTGTCACTTTTTCGTAAGACTGGTGTTTCTCCATTTAATTGCCCACTTGCAACAGTAACAAATTCAATATTTTCTTCACGGACCACTACAGAATCGGAACTATTCTCAGCACCAATATTTTGTGCGTCTAACTGCGAACTAAGTTCTATATCTTGTACATTTGCAGGCTGCGAACTAGTTTCTATTTCATGTGTATTATCCCCCACTTCATGGTTATTCTCTTCCATGGATGAACATGATTCAAAATCGCTTAAAATTTCTGATTGCTCTTGAATCGAAATTTCACCTGCCCCCACTACAACTGCATAAGTTGGCATTTCAGCCCTATTAGTTTGATTTTTGTTTGCATATATGAAATCATTTTCATGAAAAACAACATCACGGCTAATAATTACGTCTCTTTTAGACAAATCGTAGAGTCGGAACCCTTTCGAATTATTTGAGTACCCAACGAATACACATTTATTTGACTTGGGGTCCAGTTTACGACGTTTTTGCTTGGGAACATGGGACATAGCCGTACAACCAAAAATTCGAAAATGACTTACGTTTGGTTTAACTCCAGTCCATAGCTCTTCTGGAGTTTTCTCTAATTTCTTGTGGGGTGAACGGTTTGCGATGTAGCATGCCGTGTTGACGGCCTCTGCCCAAAAACATTTTGGCAAGCTTGCATCACTCAGCATCGCACGGGCCTTTTCAAGAAGAGTCCTGTTCATCCTCTCTGCAAGCCCATTTTGCTCCGGCGTGTAGGGGACTGTTGTCTGATGAACGATACCACGCTTCTTTAATTCAATTTCCAATCTTCGATTGACGTATTCCTTTCCGTTGTCCGTTCGCAAAATCTTGATGCGCTCTCCACATTGATTTTCAACTTCAGAGACGTAGTCCAAGAAACAACTTACGACAGCATCTTTCGTTTGCATGAAGTACACGTACGCCTTCCGCGTAAAATCGTCCACAAACGTAACAAAGTATAAGCTCCCTGCATGCGATTTTGTATCCATTGGACCACACACGTCGGAATGAATGATCTCAAGTTTCTTTGACGCTCTAGACCCTTCGGATGGAAACGGGTTTCGATGTTGCTTTCCTTCTGCGCACGACACACAAGCCGTCAGAATATCTCCAGAGACTTGTACGCCTTCTACATATCCTTTGGCTAGCAGCTTCATGTTGTCTGCACCCAAGTGTGCAAACCGACGATGCCAAATATCGAATTCATTGATCTTCGCAACATAAGCACTTTGTTGGTCTGCTACGTCCAATTTGTACAAACCATTCGATGTGTGCGCTGTAGCAACAAGTTGCCCTTCTGCATCTAAAATTCGACAACCACGTTTGTCGAAAATTACGCTATTGTTGCGATCTACCATTTTCTTGATAGATAACAAATTTACGCCCAAATTCGGAACCAGTAAAACATCTTGAACATCCACACTCTCGGAACCAGTAGGCGTCGAAACTTTTAACTCTATGTCACCCTTACCAATTGCTTCCATTGCACTGTCATTTGCAGTCTTGATTTGTCCATGAAATGCTTTTACCTTTTGAAAACTGCTTCTTTGCGCCGTCATGTGATCTGTTGCACCGCTATCAACGTACCACGCACTTGTCTCAGAATTTGTATGGTATGCGGCAAACATCGTCTTCTTGTTGACATACTGTTTCTTTTTCTTCGAAGGACACACCGATGCAAAATGACCAATTCCATCGCAATTGAAGCACCGTGCATTACCCTTCTTGTCTTTTTGCTTCTGATTAGAAAAACGTTGTTTTGATATTAGAGCACTATTGGAGGACCCTGATGCTTCCATTTTGACATCCTGCAACAGTTTCATCTTGATGCTATCTGCAGTTATAGATTTTCCACTACTTCCGATACTCATAATCATCGGTTTGTATTCGTCTGGCAAACCCTTCAATAGTAAACTTCCAATCCATTCGTCATTCACAGAAAATCCGATTTCGTTCAACTTTTGACCAGTTGAAACAATTTGACTTACGTAGTCCTCTACGGATGCGCACTCCACTAACTGCACAGAGCACAACTTCTGCAATAAGCCGATGCGACGGTCCAAACCCGAATCTTGAAAAAGATTTTTCAACGCATTCCAGGCGTCCTTTGCTGTCAAGGCATCCCTAACGTGCACGTACAAGCTTTTGTCCAGCGCCAAAATTATCTTGCACCTCGCTTTCCTTTCCTTGGCAGCATCAACAGTGTGACCCACCGGCGGTTCAATGCAACTCCATGCATCTTCAAGCTCTAGCTGAGTCTTCATCGCAAAGCTCCACGTCGACCAGTTTTCGGAGCCGACGAGCTTTTCCACATGATGAATAGAATGTGCCGAATCCATATTTTTATCACGAAAAATATATCTGCTTAGTTATGGCTATCTGGGCCCATAACCTTTTAGCAGAGTGAATTTAAAATACGCTTATTCGTATAACGACAATCAGAAAAGTGAAAATTTATTTTTCAATCAATACAATATAAACATAGGATACTAAAACATAAATACATTTTGTTCGTCAAAGTATATTATTATCAAGTGTTTTCTAACAGTTACACTCTTCCCTAATCTTAGGGTTTAAAGCTCTGAAAAATAATAATATTTTAGCTTGAAAGTAATTTGTTTTGTCCACTGTGCATCGGTGCGGTATTTTTCCTATATTTTTTCTATTGATAAAGTCAACTGCTGGCAACGAAGTCATAGAAACCAACTACTCGACGTTGTTGTTGTTGTCTTTTGATTTTATTTTTTGTGTTTTTTTTTTTAACACACAACAACAGTTCAATCGAATCCATGGAATGCGGACAATCTGGTCAACAAATGGAATGTTTACACTCTGTCCAGCACCGCAGCACTTGTGAATGCGGTGAAAGACATGACAAGACGACAAACCGCACCTCGTCGCAAAAAGTGAGTGAGTGTTCAGAAGAAGATAGGGGAGGAGTGGAATATGAATGCAATGCCAATAAAAGGAAGTGGAGGGAGTTGGAGTCAGCGTCAATTGTTAGCCATTGATTGTGTTTTTTGCTGTGCGCTGGCTTCATCATTTCATTTGTTTTGTTTTGTGTCCAATGTACAGGTTCGATTGGCATAGAATCGATGGTGTTTTTCTTCTTATGCGTCAACCTGTTTGTAGCAGCGGCGGTAGGTCGGGTAAATTCAAGGAAATGCAAAATTCTATATTGTGGCTTTTGATGCCTCTTGGATTAATTGTGTAAATAATTGCAGTTGAGCAATTTATCTTAAATATTCGAATTTTGAATGAATTTATTTCAACTTCTTTTTAAGGACTATCGCTTTTACAACGGAAACGGTCGCTTAATTCATCCATTAATCGGACAGTACCGCACTAAATACGTCGGATATTATTAATTAAAGATCCCGCATTTTGGAAGATATTTTACCATAATAATCATCCGTGTTAAATAGTGAAAACGGCAAACCATTGTCACAGTTTGCACTCAGATCACAAGCTTCTCGACTTTTCTTGTTGTCAGATATGCGTACGCACATATGTGACGATCAGGATGAATGAAAACATGTAAAAGCACCAATAGCAAAACACTAAGGCGACGTAGAAGGCTAGTTTGCATCCAAAATATATCGACAAATATCATAATAATGATAAATCTTTAACAACATATTTAATTATACGCATAACTTACATTTGAGGCGGTTAACGCCAGAGTGGGCTAACCCTCTTTCTTAGAAAGATAAGTTCGATTAGCCACTCAATCATTTTTATGACCAGAAAAGTCCGAACACAGTTCTTTCACTTTTCATGAAATAGTTGCATTATAAAAATATGTGATTAAAAAATTACCTAGATTGCAAGTAAAGCTTTAAATATAGTTTTTGAAAATAATAAGTATTTGGTTGGAATATCCCAAGATGGCATTAACCGCCTCATTTGTTCAATGAAAACTGCTATAGAAAAATTCTAAGGCAGAATTCGGAATTGGCATCGTCAAATACATCGAAATGACCTTTGTAATTTCGATTTTTTTTAGTTTAGTTTTAAGTTTATTTTGCCAAAACGAAAAAAAAAAAAAATGAATGGCCCAAATAAATAAAACTGTGTGAAATGTTCACACATTTTATTTAAAAAAGGAGCCACAAAATATATGAATGGTGAGATAATATTATATTCTTATGCGTTATTCGGCCAAACTACTATTAGTGACATCTATGGTTTAAAGTATATAATATTGTTTTAATGACTGCTTTACTATAAATAGAGTTTGAATACGAATACCAGTTAGAAACCATGATAAACTTCTTCGTCCTGTAAAACGAGACGACGATGCAATCCAATCATCTTAACAATTTACTTTTCAAATGTGAAATTATTTGAAAAAGATTTGTTTTTTCGGAAACTCCGAAATAAAAACTAAAATATGTTACATGGCTGCTATATATATTTCCGGCCTAGGCAACACTAATGTCAATAGCTAAAATCTGGCAACACCATAATAAAGTTTGACATTTTGTAGCATAAACGCCAAATTGATTTTTTCAAGTCACTGTAAACAACACAAATGATGGTCGTACGTCAAAACGTTCTGACTACGTTTATACCAAAAAATGTCAAACTTTATTATGGTGTTGTCAGATTTTAGCTATTGACATTAGTGTTGCCTAGGCCAGAAATATATATAGCAGCCTACGTATTTCATTACAATATCTACCCATTAACCCATATCGTACCAAAAATTTCAGTATTTTTTTTTAAATTATTGTAATAAAAAGGTTAATTGAGTATAAAAAATGGCGGAAAATAAGTTTGAGCCGCATCGAAAAATGTCCATATATAAAATTGAAAACTTAAAATTGATGCTTTAACCCATTAATAGCCACTTCCTTTACTATCATGCAAAGAAAACTTGTTGATTTCATGCCGCTAATGGACTTCACATGATTTTTAACCCATCACCTAATTCGGCGCTTTATATTACTCACCTAAAAAAATCTGCAATGTAACATTGCTGCGGAAAATAAGTTTAGTTCTTTAGATCTATTACACCGAAAAAAATTGGCCAACATAAGCAATATTCGTGATTCGTTAACGCATCAATGGTACGATATGGGTTAGAAGCAAAATGTGGATTTTGTTTATTTAAACATGGCTTAAGAAGGAAGACATGAGACCGTAAGCTTTTTCTTTTCCGTTTCTTGCACGTATGTGGTTCGTGGATATATTTAGGAATGACTACAGCTTATCTTCTGCTATAATCAATCCCACACTACATAAAATAAATGCCTAAAGGTATGCAACAATAATATTAAAGCTAAGCCATAGTACTTTGTTGTGAAACTTATAAAATAAATATGCAACTACATTTGTATGTATTGAAAAATAAAATAAAAATAAAAAAAAAATACGAAAATTATAATAAATGAATGATTTTCACAAATTTAAATAATTTTTATTTTGTTTTTAAGACTGAGAATATTCAATAAATACGAACTTTTCAGTCAAATTTGCATGAACAACCACCGACACAACAAATATTAACACAAATAATATACATTAATATGAAGCACAACACCAGCTGAAAATTTTTTTGTCTCCGATTTCGTTCAAATTTGGCAATATGGTAGATCCGGTGTGCAAGAACAATAATTCGGGAGGATTTGGTTCAAGTACTATTTGTTGTTAAAATACAGGGTGTTGAAGTTGGCGTTTTTAGTCATTTTCATGAAAAGGGTGTTTTTTTCAAAAATGTATAGCTTACACCAAAGTTAGTAAATTGATAAACATATCTAAGTAACTGGTCCCATTAATTTTTAATTGTTCTTTTTATAAAAAAATATTACTTTTTTTTAAACTTATAAATACTTTAAACTTTTTTTTAAAAAAACTGTATTTACATTTTTTTTTTTAATTATTTTAGAAAGAATCATTTTTAAGCTTTAAAATGATGTATGACTCAAGATGGGATTCGGTCGCTAGATGAGAGTTTTTGGTTTTTGAACGCCCGCGGTAGGCAAAACTCTCTGTTTACTCGAGAGGAAGGCATCTTACGAAAAAAGTGTGCTAGGTATAAAATGCTTAGAATCATCCAACAAATACGTATGACATTTTTGGGAGTTTTTTGGATATAAAAAAAAAATTTTTTTTTTCTTCAAATAATTTTTGAAAAAAAAAAAATCATACGTATTTCTTGAACGATTCTAAGCATTTTATGCCTCGAAGCCTTTTTTCGTAAGATGCCTTCCTCTTGAGTAAGCAAAGAGTTTTGCCTGCCACGGGCACCAAGTAATTAAAATGAATTGGACCAGTTACCAACATTCATCAATTTACTTATAAACTTTGGAGTAAGCTATAAATTTTTGAAAAAACACCCTTTTCATGAAAATGACTAAAAACGCAATTTTCAACACCCTGTATTTTAACAACAAATAGTACTTGAAGCAAGTTCTCCCGGAATATTGTTCTTGCACATCGGATCTACCATATAGCCAAATTTGAGCGAAATCGTGGCGTGTTGTGCTTCATATTAATGTGCATTATTTGTGTTAATATTTGTTGCGTCGCACAGTGCTGTCACTCCATACAACGGAACGGCATTTCCACAGTTTTGGTTCGATTTCAATAAGATTTACCATACTGATACATTTTTTTACGCTGTTTCAGAAGTACAATTAATTTTTAAATGCAATGAATAGAAAAAAAGATATTTAAATAATCACGAAAGTTAACTGGCAAAAATGTCTGTGCATGCTTTTAGGCTGTAAAAAACCATATTAAAATTTTAATAGTTCAAAGTGTTTTTGACATATAAAAGTACTAGGTGTACAAATATGAAACCGGTAATGACATCTAGCGGTCGATAGCCGTATATGTATGAGCTTCCGAACCGTACCAAATGTCTTAATTGTTCATTCTGTCATCTGTCAACAATATTCAGTTCACAATTTGTCAAGTTTCACACAACAACGCATTTTTTCCGCTCGTAAAGATGTCGAATTTTGTGCCTGAAAACTCTCATTTGCGGGAAACATTGATTTTCTGTTTCCATTTAAAGAAAAACGCTTTTGAGTCGCATCGAATCATCACTGGCGATGAAAAGTGGATTTATTTCAACAATCCCAAACGAAAATAATCATATTTGAGCCCCGGCCAACGACCCAAATCAACGCCAAGACCAAATCGCTTCGACCGAAAGACAATGCTGTGTATTTTCTGGGATCAGCGTGGTGTTATTTGGTGTGAGCTACTAAAACCAGGTGAAACAGTTACTGGTGCACGCTACCATCAACAAATGATCGCTTTGAACCGTGCTTTACGTCAGAAGAGGCCCGAATTTCAACTTCGCCATGACAAAATTGTATTCCAAGATGAAACGCATCGCCACATCGAGCAGCGGTCAATAAAAACTTGGTAGAATCGTACAACTGGGAGCCCCTGCCCCACCCGCCGTGCTCACCGGACCTGGCGCCGTCCGATCACTATTTGTTTTCATCGATGGGACACGCACTCAACGATTCGCACTTCAATTCTTACGAGGAAGTGCAAAAATGGCTCGATGAATGGATAGCCTCAAAAAACGAAAAATTTTTTTGGCGAGGAATCCATAAATTGCCTGAAAGATGGGAAAGATGTGTAGCTAGCGAGGGGAAGTACTTTGAAGATTAAATTTGAAACCATTTCGCAAAATAAACGTGTTTTTTTTTAAATAAAAATTACCGGTTTCATATTTGTCCACCTAGTATGCTGTAAAAAAAAATCTAATTTAAAAAATTCAAAAGCATTTGAAAAAAATTTTGTGGTGTAAATTTTATAAAATCATTGATTTTAGGTAAATACGGGATATTCAGATAAATATTTAAAGTAAACGGGGAAAAACGGGGTTGTGAATTTTTCCTATCTTAAAATATGGAAGTCCCGTCTTTTTTTCCTGCTCTAAAGAAAATTAGCATTTTCCGGTTTTTGATATGTTTTGAAATGTTTTTTTATTTCTTTTAAAATAACTTTAATTTGGCTAAAAAAATTTGCATACAAAAAATATTAAAAATATATGGGTATGTAGGCTTTTGTAAGCTTTTTATTTTATAACAATGGCTTTTGAGGTTTAGGAGCAGCAATTATTTTTAAAAAGTTCTGCGACTAGCAAAATTTCTTAAATGTTTTTTTTTTTCGAAAAAAAGTTCGACTTTGACAAGCGGTAACACTTACAACTCACACTAGTTTTCAATAATTTTCAGGGGATTTCTTAATTGGACTATTTGCTGTAGAATGGCATAAAAAAAATTTAAAACTTGAACAAAAATTTTTACACAATTGCCTTCTATCGCAGCACTGTGCGTCGGTTGTTGTTCAAAAAAAATTTCAGCTGGTAGAGTAAGTTAGGGCAATGTGGACTATACGGGTAGTGCGGTGTACCCTTTTATTTCCCATATCGAAGACTGTATAACAATTCTAGTTATTTGTGCAAATTAAACCCCGGAAAACATATTTTTTACGCTCTTCGGCTTCTCTAGTGTGCCCCTTATACGTGAGGAATTTCTTAACATATTCTGTGGCGTCAAGTTGACTGTTTTTTAGTACGCTCTGAATAACCAAATAACTTCCTCAGAACTCTGTTTTCTAAAATATAAGTACCTCTTTTCGCAATTGTGGATTATTTAACGAAAAAATGCAAGTCTGATTTTACATTTTTTTTTATGTAATCAATCATTATTTCAAAAAATTAATGTATTCGGGTATACGTAATGTGGACTACCCCATATTATATACCGTATCTTAACTCTGATTACTATTACACCTTAAAAAGCTAACAAAATGTGTGGGATACCAAAGATTGAGTAATGTGGAGAACTATTTTACGTATGATTCGGTATCCCTTATTACTGATTCACTTGATAGCATAATTTTGGTTTATCTTACTAAAAAATATTCTTTAATAAGCTTATACAGCTATTTTATAGCAAATATATTTTAAAATAATACTACTCGACTTTTAGACAACAAAAGTTGCGAATAACGATACTTCTTTAGAAAATGGACAGGGTGATCCACATTACCCGACACTTATCTTTTCAGCTATTTATAGGTACTTTTAATTTATCTGTCCTCACGCTTAAAATGTTATGAATCATCAAATAGTAAAAGCAATAAAATTACGAATACAAATTAATTGACCAAACTAACCTCATCCCATTATATTGTTAGAAGTTGGCGAAAAAGCAAAAGGTGACCCATAACCCGAACTTACTCTACACTTGGCGTGTTTTGCTTCATATACAAAAATCTGATTTTCGTGGCTTTTGACCATGATCAATTTTTTATGCGCCAGTGATCTTAATTTTTGGCATTTCTTTATTATTAATGTATTTTACTCCAGCAAATTTCTTGGATAAAATGATAAAATAACAGATGGACTTGCGCACATTTTGTTGTTGAAGCGGCGAACTGTTACACAGAGAGAATTTTGAGCTGAAAACAATCCCAAACCAATCAATTTTGGGTGTGATTTTCAGCTTGTCCATAATTTTCTTGATATCAAGTAATAATGTGATTGTTTATCAAAAAAGTGAATATGCCCATTTGAGCTCAATTCATTTCAATTTGGGATTGTTAATCAAAAATTTATTAAACTCATTTGTGCTTAAACTCAGCCCTTTTGTACTTGTTTATAAAAAAAAAAAAAAATATTCCCATTTGTTCTTAATAATTTCTTATATATCATTATATACCATTTTTGCCAAATGCAAGAAATATCATTTCATTTTCCAAAATCAATGTACCAAAATATCCAAAGACACCTCAGTACATCGTAACATCCCATTATGGGATGTCAGGAGTATTTACTCTATTATAAATACCCAATTCGACTGTCGAGCAGGAATTATTTAAGCAGTAGGTGACATAGTCATATTGAGAATCATAAACACACAGAATAAACACTTATGAAAATTTATTTTTTGATAAACAATCACAAAAGAGCTTGAATTAAGCAAAAAATGGGCTTATTTTTTTTTTTGATAAACAAGTACAAAATGGCATGCATTGGTCTTAATTATCAAAATTTATATTATGCCCAAATTTGACCTTGAATTGCGAAAGAGTTGGGCGTATTTTAGGATGATTTTATGCTATTTTGGGCTTAATTTTGAATATTTAATTTAAGAACGATTTGAGCTAGATTTTAGAACATTTTTTCTCTCCGTGTGCGGTTACATTATTTTTCTTAATAAATGTTTCTTATTAATGTCACTGTGTTGCAATTGCCTTGCAAAAAGACGTATGAGTAACATTTATATGCTTTTGAAATGCGCACAAGAACTTATCGGGCCCCTCCCGAAAAATAATCCTATCTACAGTACCTGTCCATTGAATTGCGAACTGCATACGGAACAATTTTCATCAAACCGACTTGTAAGATTATGTCTGCGAAATGTTGCGGTTCGGTTCTCCAAGGCTTTTTGCATAGTTAAACTGCCTTGTCTTATAGTGGTTTTCCGCTTTTTTCTGCAATTTGCTCGGCTGTTAGAAAAATTTAATATCTTAGTAGGTGAATTCTTATATTCCTTTGCAGTTTTGAACACTGATGCCTACATTTTTTGCTATATCTGAATAGCTTGAACCCCCATCTTCTGAAAGAGCTTCTACATGCATATATTTTTTCACCTTAATACCACTTTAGCACCCATTTCTAAATTAGAGGGTATTAGTGAGAATTTGAGAAGGTTTTAAATTTTGTGAAGAAATTTGACCACTTATTAGCTTTTTCTTCAACAAAAAAATACTATCGTTCGCAAGTCAATGGACAGGTACTGTACGCCCCTGTGAGATACCCTTATATATTTTTGAAACTAAACATCATAGACATAGGAATCGTATTTAAACTATATTTTTATGACTAAAATCTTGAAAATTTGTCTTATCTCGGTTGGTTTCTTGTCAAAAGTCCAATAAAATATACCTATCTATTGTAAATAAAACACAGCATACATCATACTACAATCCTAACTCTTCGTTAATCCGAACAGGGAATCAATTTTGGATGGTTGGATTATCGAGACTCTACGGAGCTTTTTTTTCTGGACTTCAGCGTAAATTTTTAATAGTATCCAGACTCCACTTAAAACAACTGGCCGACCTCTGTCCTAGAACATACATATGTTTTACATTTAAGTTTTTTTGTTTAAAAACAAATCTGAATTTTACCTACGCAATTTTTTTAGCCATAAAGTTTTTCTTTTAGTAACGTATTTTTAGAATTTCGTATTTTATTTAAATTTTAACTATAGCCTAAAAATTTTATGGCAACACTGCAAAAAAAAAAAATAATGAAAAAAACCATTGCCTATTTTTAGACATAAATACAAACTTTGACAGGGCCACAGTTGCAGCGTAAACATTATGACCAGATAAGATGTTAGCTTTCTCTCTTTTTCATAAAATTATGATGTTTATTTTACTTTCATCCGACATTTCGTGCGTTGGTTGTTTCAAGCGATTGCGCCTTTAAGGACGTCAATCAACTGTCAATTTAAAGCTCAGAATTTTAACGCCAACAGGTGGAAATGTGTGAATTGAATATTAAAATGAGAGAAATTTTTCTCTTTATAATGTTGTCAATCAATTTTGTTTTGTTTAAAATAAGCCCTAATCCTCAGAAGCTACTTTAAAGGACTCTTGGTATAAAAGTGAATCGAAACTGCCGAAGCCAGTCATAAAGTTACTGCAACGCCTTGCGAGCAGTTTATACAACGAAATGGCTGCATTATCTGTAAACTCGTGGATTGTAATTATTTTGACCTTAAGCGGTTATTTGGCTTTTTCATCTACAGAAGCAAGCGACATCGGAACAATAAAAACGGATTCTACCAAGGACAGTAGAAATATGTTGGATACCAATTTCAATAGTTTAAGCAGCCTCAGCAATGGGAATGCATTCAGTAACAAACGTAGTATGCGTTCAATATATGGATTTGGACCTAAAATGTTACAAATATCGCGTTCTAAGATACCCATTGAATTGGATTTGCTAGTGGAAAACAATGACGGAGATCGTTCAAAGCGTTTTGATGATTACGGACACATGCGATTTGGAAAACGTGGTGGTGAAGAACAATTCGATGATTACGGACATATGCGATTTGGCAGAAGTGTGTAAATAATGGAAACAATAAAGTACATAGGAAACACATAATTTAAATTATTTGAAAAAAAATTATCATATCTTAATAAAAAATGTAAATATATATCTGCATACAATAGTTTTTAAATAAACTAATCTGAAAATTTCAGGAAAACGTAAAAAAATTGGTTTATTGGATATATTTGATATGAAAGTTAATAAGCTAATAATGTGGTGATTATACGAGTAATTTATGTTAATGTTTTATAAATAAATGTGCTAAACAATGTGCATGCAATACATGTAAATTTTAATGTGTAAAATACATTAAATTTTTGGGTTTTTTTATCATAAATTTTTCGTTAATATTATACCACAGCGGTGAAATAGCGCATTCAATCCAAACAAGCATGCTGAGTTGAAATTCTTGCAGGCAGTTGTTTTTGTGGTATTCCGGTACACCTAAAATTCCAGAACATGGCTGGTAAACTGGATTGTATAGAAACCTAATGATCTCTTTTTTGTAATAATTATGCTTAATGATTTTTGACTTAGAAGTTTTTATGTGAAGAATTGTAAAATATTTAAAATTTTGTTTTTGCTTTTTTTGAAGGGTGGCGAAAAGGAGAGTGCGAGCAAAAACGGTTCAAAACCGCTGTTCTATAACTTGTTAGGAAAACTCATTGAAAACCTCTTAAATACCATTTCATAAAAAGTTTTATTCCACATTTTCAATATACCATTCATAAATAATGAATTTATAATATTATTATTCAATGTGATAGTTGGTATTGCCTTGAATTCGCAAGTTTTTTAACGTAACACACTAGTGCCAATCGAAGTAAAAGCTGGCCAAAAATGTAATTCTGAACGTAAACTTTTGAAAATCAGTTTTCAGACAGTAAGGATACACACAAAAAAATATTGAACATAATATTTATGAACGGCATTCATACATCGAAATTCATTGATTTTCAAATAAAAATTTTTCATTAAAATTTTTTGATTTTAAGAACGATTCATTAATCGTAAGTACATGAGTTCATAAATATTTTTCTATGAGGAATTTTTTTTATGAACTTCCGTTCTTAAATTTTAAGATTTTTTTCGTACGAATAACAACATTTCATAAATCTACAAATACAAATTTTATCTATGTATATATAAAATTAAACAAAACGTTCACAAATTTTAATTAAAAGTTTCATCAATTTGAAAAAATATTTTTAGTTCGTATTTCAGCTTCTTCTTTTGGTTCTAGACTGGTTTATGCTAAATTTTAAATAAAGTATTGTTGAAAGTTCCTTACTATGTCGCTCACATCATCACGCTATGTGTGTGTGTGTATTCTCCTGGAACTTCTAGGAATGGAAGCATGCTATGGTAAGAATTTATTTTCCCAAGAGGAAAAATAGCGCCTTAAAAGCGTTCTGTAGCATCAAGCGCTCACTTTCCTTAAGACACTCTACTCCATTTCAATATTGTATGTATGTCCTATGCATTGGAGCTTGAGCGTTCTCCCAATAAAAAAAAAATAATAAAAAAAAAACGTTCATCCGCATTGGGGTTCGAACCTGGAAACCAAAGCGCAGAGAAATGTTACTAGCTCCTTATCACATACGCTACAGACCCCTTTGACGTTTTTGTGTAAAATTTGTATTTCAAAAGCTTAATCGAATTTTTTTATATTGAAAAAAAAAAAAAAAAAAAAAAAATTATGAATTTCGTTTTTAGATTTTATGAACGAGTTCTTACGTTTTAAAAATAATTCATAAAAAAAATTTACGAATTTTGTCCTTAGATTTTAAGAAAAGTTTTTACGCTTTATGAATAATTCATAAGCGTACGTATGCCTTGTTTAACGTATGATTGAAAATACTTATAGTCAATGAATGCTGTTCTCGGCTCAAATTCGATGATTTTTTTCGTTATTAATAATAAATTTTTCATTAATATTATGTCTCTTTTTTTTGTGTGTAGTAAGTGCAACTTTTGAGCAAAAATATGTTGAGTTCAGACAAGGGGGCGTGGCACCTCCCATATAAGCAAAAGTTTAAAAATGCTATTCTGAAAGCGTTTTTCGAGATAAGCCGTAAAAATTTCACTCAGATAGTGTATCGAAAAAAACTTATACACACTTTTCCAGCCATATAAAACTTATCCTGTGTCCAACGAGTAATTTTTTTTTTTTTTTTTGAATCGCGTTAGCTTTTAAAAATATATAAGTTATTATATTTATTATATTATTCATTTTGAATTGTTATTTCTTTCAAAATGGACAGCGAAATAAAAGTACATGAAAAAATAATTAAAAAATTTAAAAAAAAAAATCCATTGTGGACTTTTAAAAAATTATCAACAGATCACAAGGTTCATCGTCACACTGTTTCAAAAGCCATTAAACAGTAAAAAGAAGACTTAAACGCTGCACAAAAACCTGGATCTGGAAGTAAAAAAGGTCCAACAAATATTGGTAAGGCAAAAGATGTCGAACAACTCTTTCGAAGCGCTCCG
The DNA here is from genome assembly GCA_951812925.1 of Calliopum simillimum. Lineage (NCBI taxonomy): Eukaryota > Metazoa > Arthropoda > Insecta > Diptera > Lauxaniidae > Calliopum > Calliopum simillimum. The sequence continues at coordinate 56,142,481 of OX638368.1, forward strand.
AACACTTCTGTCAGAAAAGCAGCTCGTGTAGTTAAATGCTCTGTTTCTGTGTTTGATGGATGATGAAACCTATGTTCTGGCAGACTTTTTGGAACTTCCGGCTTAAGATTTTTATGTGATTGATGGACGAGGTAATATTCAGGAACAATTCCGGACAAAAAAGCAAACAAAATGCCCTTAGAAGTTTCTTGTGTGGCAAGCCATTTGCAGTTGTGACAAAAGAAGCCAAGCATTTGTGACATCAGAAACGATAAATACAGAAATGTATATTAAGGAGTGTCTTCAAAAACGGCTTCTGCCTCTCCTAAAACAGCACAGAGTGTATACATATTTCTGGCCCGATTTAGCATCATGCCACTGTGGAAAAAAGGCCCTTGAGTGGTATGCAAATAATAATGTAAATTTTGTACCACGGGAGGCAAACCCACCCAACTGTCCAGAACTCCGACCTGTGGAGAGATATTGGGCGCTCATGAAAAGGGAGTTGAAGAACATAGGAACATTATCCCAGTACATGTCCGACTTCAAGCGAAAATGGACCGGCTCCTCCAAAAAGGTAACGGAAACTATTATAAAATCGTTAATGACAGGATTCCCGGAAAAGGTGGATAGATTTATAAATTCCGGTTAATATTCCAATATTTTACACGGAGAGCCTCAACAAAAATAAAGTTTTATTGCAACCACGCAAAATTCGGCGTATGCAGGATTATTCTATATAAAAACACTAATTATTAACTGTAAATAAATGTTTCGTACCTGATCGTCTGAAGAAGATATTGCATTTTTACTATTTTTTTTTTCTTTGAGTGCAATTATTTTCATATTGTTTTAAGTTTAAAGAAAAAGATAAAAAACTGTGTATTCAGAAAATTTTCTGGATGTCTTTAAATTTTAAAACTGCAAACCAAAAAGTTCTAGCTGATTCCATTCAGGAGATATTGAATTTTAAACTATTTTTGAAGCTTTTTTTACAAAAATCGGTATTTTCGTATTTAAGAAAAACACAAACAAAAACCAGAAACACTAATAGTTATTCTAGATGTAATTTTCGATGCTTAGTCCGAATCCAGTCTTATAATTCCTGTATTACGTCTGGATTTTGAGATATCCTTACTTAAAGTTTAAAGGACACCATTTTTTCTTATTTTTGAAGTTATATAACAATACAAGGTAATTTTAAGCCGAAAAATCTGGTATGAAAACTAATAGCCCTAGTTATACCCTACACCCAGGGTATATTCACTTTGTCCTTCCGTTTGTAACGCAGAGAAGGAGGCGTGGCAGATATAGAAAAGTTTATATATTCTTGATCAGCGTCACCTCCTGAGTTGATATAGCCATGTCCGTCTGTCTGACTGGCTGGGTGGCTGGCTGGCTGGCTGTGTGTTGAAATACACTTTTTGGGAAAACTGAGCAAGATAATTCAATGAAATTTAGTACACTGCCTCCGTCGTCAAAGATAGCTCGGGGGATTGAAAATGAGCGAAATCGGTCAACGGACACGCCTACCGCCAATACAAAAAATATATTCAAAATGCAATTTTAGGAGTATTTTTCACGACATTGCAACCAAAATTCGCTAAAATACTAAGAATTGAAAGCTCTAGAAAAAAACTGAAAGAATTCGGACAAGAGGGCGTGGCACCTCTCATATAAGCAAAAGCTTTAAAACGCTATACTGAAAGCGTTTTTTGAGATATTCGAACTCAATTCGACTCAGACACTTAGAATCATAAATGAAAGCTCTCAACAAAAATTGGGTGAAATCAGACAAGGGGGCGTGGCACCTCTTATTTAAGCAAAAGTTTCAAAATGCTATACTGAAAGAGTTTTTGAGATAATCCAACCAAACTTCACTCAAATACTAAAGATTATAAATGCATGCTCTAAGCTAAAACTAGACGAACTCGGACAAGAGGGCGTGGCACCTCTTATATAAGCAAAAGCTTCAAAACTCTATACTGAAAACATTTTTCACTCAGACACTTAAAACTATAAATGCAAGCTCTTGACAAAAACTGGGTGAAGTCTGACAAGAGAGCGTAGCACCTTCCATAAGAGCAAAATTTTTAAAATTCTGCAGTGTAGGGTATTTAATGTTTGGCCAGGCCAAATTTTACACCCTTACTAGTTTTTTCTTCAAAATACAATCCAACCGTTATCGATATCTTAGTGTAAAAAGCTAAAAAAGTGCAAAAACACGATTTTTGGCTATATTGGATGTTATATGCAGGACGCACAAAATTTGTTTGTGAATTTCTAACACCAGAATCATTTGGTACTCTTTTTTGGCTTCAAATTGAGGTATCAAATGATCATCTGCAATATTTCTCCGCATAGTTATGATAATTTTAAAATCACGCCATGAAACTAAAAGTGCAAAATCTCGCTCTTTTTCGTTTCATTTTTTATCTCCAAAATGAGCTACAAAGTGGTCTTCTGCGATTGTTTTCTATAAAGTTATGACAAAGGACAAAATAAAGTTAAAAAATTGTCACTTGACTTTTTAGGAAAAAGAAAAAATTCCAACGGCTCTCACAAGCATTTAGCGCAAGCCAAGTCTTTAGGAAATCGTTTGTTTTTCATCCACCTTTTACTAAAAAAAAATTTTTTTAAAAAATATTATTTTGAGAAAATCAAGTTTTAAGATTTTTCAAAAAACAGCCGCCATATTGTAAATTTTCAAAATTTCAAAATGGAAATCAAAACAACACTTAATATAATACAAGAATCCGAAAATAAAAATTAAACAAATAGCGGAACTTAGAAAAAAAAAATTGCATCGATTTTTCGCAAAAATACTAATTTGCCACTCTGAAGTTCCATGCGCACAACTTGGAAAAAAATTTTGTACCGCAAAACTAATAATGAGAGATCTCTATACTGAGCACTTTGAACAGCTCTGTAAATTTTTATAAAAATCTGAGAACCTAACTGCAAATTTCGAAAAAATTGAGAGTTAAACGGTCTACTCGAATAGTAGAAAAGCTATTCAAATTTACTCAATGGTTTTACTTAATATTTCGCGACCTTAGAACAACAGGGTTCTAACTGACATTTTTTGTAAAATAGAGCTATGTATTGCTTCGTACTAAAAAGACCAATGCTCTTTCGATTATCGCTACTCAAACATTTCTATCTCGTATGGTTTCTGAGATAATTAATGAAATTGAGATACACAAGGTTCTATCTACACATGTTCAAATTTAAATTAATTTCACAAAGTTCTAACCGCCAGATTTGGTAAATAAGCACCGATTTTAAGTCGAAATGGCTCATTTTGTTAGTAATTTGGCAATACTTACGATTAATGCACTTTTTGTAAAAGGTCGAAAAACGGTTTTTGAAAAATTGAACAAATCTCATATGGTTTCCAAATGTTCAAAAATGATCAAAGACACGATTTTTGAGGTTATTTAGAAGACGCATAAAATTGTTTTGCTCTTATCTATTGAATGCAACATTTAGTACTGTTCACCGACCACTATTATTTTTCTGTCCCTCGAACGTATGCTTAAAATTAAGAATTTGCATTAAATTAACACTATTTTTGGCATATGTGATTGAACGTTTTAATGAAATCTCATTTTATTAAAATGCCGTTGCCGTCGACTTTTCAAATGACATTTCTCCAGCTTGTGCCTATCACTCATCCCAAAGTAAATACAATATTTTGCGTGTGAAATTTCTTGTTGCATCAAACTCTAAAGATCTTTACTGACAGCTTTCCTTTAACCTCGTTTAACAGGCTTTGATAAATGTGGCTTTTTAAAGAATATGCAAAGTAACAAAAAAATAATGCTCCAAATTCGTGATGTTGTGTTTCCACGCAGCACCACCACTGTTGACCCAGTCATCTTGTGCGATGGTCAAATGCAATGTCGCTGTCGTCGTCGTCTACCTTGACTTAATTTACATGTAACACAAGTTTAGCCTGCGCAAATAAAACTTGTCCCAAATAGGTCTCTTCGATACTTGACCAGTTTCCAGACATCGTACGCTCACTTATGCGAACAGCACAATTTTTTACAGTTAGAATGTGAGCTGCTCATAAAGTGTGGTTAAATGCATGGCAGCAATGAAGGAAACCAGCGATCGTTAGTTACCAGTGCGCACAATCGAGCGATTCATATTGGTGGTGCCTAAGGTGATTATATCAGAAATATTTAAAAGCTTAGTGACGCTTGTTGTATAAGCTTGTAACGTATATCTTTGAACCGATTATATTTAAAATTTAATGTGGCATTAAATAAATAATGTATTGTTAGGCCGATCGGTCAATCCAATCGATTTCAACGATAGAAATTGCACCAACCCGAATTTTTTGTATTTCGACCGTTGAACTCTGCACCCAAAAAAATCTGTTGTAAAAGTGTAGCAAAATGCTGTATGTTTTACAGCATTTACTTTCATTTTTCATCCCATATCTTTTGCAGTTAATATTACAGTTTTGTTGTACATTTGAGAAATTAGCTGTGAAAAATAAAATATTTGCTGTAGATTTCACAACAAAAAAAAAAATTTATATCGATAATTTTGACAAATTTCTGGTAGAAATTATTGCTTTTGCTGTAAAATTAACAATTAATTGTAAATTCGATTATATTAACTTTTAAATTAGCAAATCCACAGATTGTTGTAAAATCCACAACAAAACGTTGTTAAAACTACCGCAGCAATTTTTTTGGGTGTGTAAGTTTACAATTTGCTCTGTTTAGAAACCATTCAAAGCAAAAATAACAGTAAAATACAGTAAAAATAACCTTCTAGAAAGGTCAATATAAACAGTTACAATACAGTAAAAGATGGAATTAATCAACACTTAGCGTTCCGTAACGTTACGGCTATCGAAATTTATCAAACGACAGAAGCGTGTAAGCGATTAGTGAAATCGTGTCGTAGCGGTACGCAACGTTGAGAACTGTTGAAATTAGATTTTCCAACGTCACGGCTACGTTGACGATTCATTTAACAGTATCTGTCCCAGTGTTTTTTCACATGTACCAAATCTCATCCATGTAAGTCAAATTGTTTCAGAAATATGATGAATTAATTTTGTGGGGAGTGGCAACGCAAACTTTTCTATCCTAGACCAAGCATTTTAAAATGCTAATACACTGTGAAAGGATTTTTTTAAATCAATTGATTAGTTTCCGATTCCATAAGGGCAAAATCTTGTTTTTATATAGTTGATGTCCATAATATCCATAATAATTTTTAATGGAATTTTGGTAATTTTGATAATTTATATGGAGTTTTGGCAATCAAATGCTCAAATGAGTAAGATTTCAAAGGCGTTATTTAAGCTCTAGCTCTGCAGATTTTAGAAATTAGTTAAGCATATAAGCTACACAGAAAAAATTTAGGAGGTTTGAAAACCGAAACTTACTATCAGCTTAAAGTCTGCACAGTAAAAAATTATAGTTTACTTTTGATTCCATTCGGTATTGATTTTAAACTGTTTTGTTATTAAATTCAAAATTTATTCCAAAAAAGTTTGAAATTTATTCCGGTAGGCTTTAATTTTATCACAAAAAATAATTGTTTTTAAATCTTTTAGTTCCTTAAATTATTTAATACAACAAAACAATCCTAAAATAACTTTATATTCAAATTTTAGTTTTAAAATAAGTCCAAGAAAAGTATTAAAAAGTTCTCTGCGCCAATTTTAATACTTTTGGTTTGAAAGTTTTAATTTATCTTGGAGAGACTTTTTAGTTTCAAAAAATTTGAAAAACTTTATTTATCAAAAAAGCATAAAAAAAGAACAAGAACAAAATAAAAAGCAAAAAATATTTTTTCAATTGTTTAAATACAAATTTCACACAACCACGTCAATAAGCTCAATACCCGAATGAGCTAAAGACTTCGTAATTTATCTACATAGGTATAAGATGTTGTACCCTTGGTTCGAATCTCAGTATGGATAGTTTGTTTTTTTTTCCAATTATTGCATAAATTAAATTTTTTTTTTTTTCATTTTTCTCTCTCTCTTCATTTACTCCAAAATAGTTTAAAATTAAAACTTTTTTTGGCATTGTTCTATATAAATATTTTTTTTTTTGGTTTTAAAATTAAACTAAAATTTTTACTGTGTGGTTATTCCCAAAAAAATAGCTGCTTGTTTTCCGAAGATACACCTATATATGTGTGTGATTAAAATCCCAGAGCCAAAAGAAACTGCAGTAAGTTTCCTAATGATATATGTATGATATTAAAAAACCGAAAAGTCCTATGTGCTCAGAAGATATTAAATTTTTATGATTTTTTCTATTGTCTTTCGTTTTAGACCAAGCAGTAAAAAACCCTTACGAAAAATAGAATTCAGAAACGTACCAAACATATAAATTTACTTTGACATTTTGTCATAAAACCGATTACCTGAATATACAATATCTTAATGCTTCACATTCAATAGCATTCAATAGGTAGCCATAATTTCTATTCTATCGTGACACAAGCGTATCGCATGAAACTTGTTCTTGTGCATCAAATCTTTAATTGGGTCAACTGGGAACAACTAACCGCTGGTATGCGGTGAAAGAATAAAATGCAACATCTATGGTCATTTGGTGCTGAATGTTGAACATTGATGCGCTCCTTAACAGCAACCGACTGGATTTTCCGCTTAAGGATTTTTTTTTTTTTTTTTCAATTTGAATTGCAGTTTGTCCGCTTCTACTGCATAGATATCTATGATAACATTTTCCTCTTCTTTTCTGTGGTGCGCCTTATGCCTCGAGATGGAAATGCAGGAAGAATAGCCACTAAGATGATATAGCCAATAATGCTCAATAGTTGAATACAACGAAATGGACAAAATTTAATTTTGGTAAGAATTGGGTCAAGTTTTTAATGAATTACAAAAGTGCGTCTATGTACATACTTATGTGAATAAATTGCTTTCAAGCAAGAAGTTTGTTTTTTTTTTTTTTTACATAAGCAGCGTCTTTCTGTTTAAGAAGCGCGTTTTATTTTATTTGATTTTTTTTTACACTTTAACATACATATTAAATTTAGGTCAATCGATTCTGGTTTTTGATAGTTTTCTGATGTGTCCGTACAATATTCATTGGTTAAAACCGCTTCGTTATAGAGTTTGCGTGAGTTTGTTTTTAGTTAGCATATACAACAGTTAGATAATCTAATAGCCTCATTTTGCATACATTAGACAGCTTCTTTTATATTTGGCTGTTGAATTTAAGAAGCAAGTGGATTTTCAAAAGAAACAACTTTAAACGAATTCATTATACAGTTAAAATATATTCGTAATAATCTTTTGAATGTCCTAAGTAATTGAGAATTTGTAGTGCGTAGTTTTTGAGGACAATATGGAAAGACACTATGATTTTTCTTCAATTACTTATATGACAAGATCGGACTAGGCATTTTATCATGATACGTTCGTTTACTAACTATCAAAGAGATTGTCGAAGAAGTATTACCCTAGCTACACTGAGAAAAGAGTACGTTTCCCTCACAGAAATATATTTGATTGAACAAAATAAAAATATTTGTTAATAATTAACAAATTTCAGTAAATATGTATTATTATGTCTTTATTTAGACCTTGAAATTTTGTTGATTGGGCCATAAATGATATCTGTTTAATGGAATGTGAATGTCAAATATTTGCTATAACTTAAAAAAAAACCTTGTCTGGGATTCAAATATACTAAAAAAATAAAAAAAAACATTCTTGTCTGGGATTCGTACATACCCCTAAGGTAACACGGTTGGACACAAAAAAAAAAAATCACATAAAAAAATCCAAAAAATTCTTAAAGTAGGTGCTAAAATAAATACCCGTCGTTTTTGAAATTTTTTAATCCACTGTACATGTAAAACACAAAAATAACGCACTTTGTATTAAATTGATACATTTAACTATATGATCCTTACATCTAAGGTGTATCATGTGTTTAGTAAACTAATGCAAAATATTGCGAGGAATATTTTTGCAGAAAATTTTAACCCTCTAAAACCACCACATGTGAGTCATTTTGACCCTTTTCTTAAAAAGGTACAAAAATCACACCTAAACCAGAGGAATATTGAGTCAAAATGTACTACAGAAATATTTGCTATAGAATTTCACTGTTAGTTGCAGAACACTAAAAAGTCGAAATTTTATCTCGAAATCCAAAAAATCGATAAAATCAATTAGGACTTCTTACATTCAATATTTTCCAAATTTTACCCCACTGTAAAACTGTTAAAATAAATTTTTGATATCACAAAATCAGGACGAAATCACACAAGGATCATTTTCCTAGAACATATTAACCCATTATATCCTGTTTTAAGGGTCTTTTGACCCCTTTTTCTAAAAACTGGGTAACAATGGGTTAAATTTCCCGTAAAATTCCTTATCTCAACGATATTCCTCCTCTTTTTATTGGTAACTCACAACTTAAGCTGAACAATAGAACTACATGCCTTGAATATGTTCTCATTTCGTCTTTTACATGCTGTGATCATATCAATTCTGTTGGTAAAATCTACTCGACTCTACGATGCCTTCGTTTGTCTGCTGATTTTACTCCAGTTGAAACTAAGCGCAGACTTGTTTTGTGTCTCTTAGTTCCTTTGATTACATACTTTGATGTGGTTTACAGTAAATTAGACTCGAAATCATTTCACAAATTACAAGTAACGTTCAATAATGCCACCCGATATGTTTACGCAATACGTAGATATGATCATATCTCTTCATGGAAAGAAAAGATCCTTGGGTGCTCGCTTGAAAATTATCTCTTGGCAAGAAACTGTGTTTTCCTTTATAAACTGATGAACTCTAAGACTCCGCATTATCTTTTTGAAAAATTACAATTTAGCTTATCCAATAGATCTCATAACTTAATCATTCCGCAATTTAATTACTACAACTCAACTAGACTTTTTTTCATCCACGCTATCAGAATTTGGAACTCTCTGCCTAATAATCTGAAGAACATTGTTTTAAGCATTTGGTCATTGAATATTTTGCTTCCAATTAGCTACAGACTTATAAGATTAAAGACTCATCTAATTTTAATATATCCAAGCATCTATCGTCATATCGTAAGTGTATTTTATTATATTTGAATGTAAAGCTATTTTAAATTTTTTAATTAATATATATTTATTTTTAATTTGTTTTCTCTAATGTAATAATAATTTCATTAATTTAATTTGATTAACTTTATTCAATAATATGTAACTGGCCACTTTAATACGTTGTACAGCAAAAGAATTTTTCTTATTGTACTAATATATTGAAATAAATAAATACAAATAAATAAAGAATTCTGGAAAAATATTCTACGAAAAATTTCACAAGGAGTTACTTAAGATAAAAATTTCTTAAAACTTTAGGAAAATTCGGGATTTTTTCAGCATTATTTGTGAAAAAAATCTCAAATTTTCAGCATTATTTATACGGGTGCAAAATTTTTTTTGGTTCGGATAAGGACTTTGGCTGTTATGACCGTTTTAGTTACTTACGTGTTTTTAACTCACATCTTTTGTAAAAAAATAAGCACATACGAGGTTTTATCTTTTCTTTCCAACAAAATTTCTTGAGCAAAAGCACTAGAGCTAGGCACTAGTCCTTTCTAAGTTTGTAAATTATGATAAAAGCTATGGTAATCTTTTGATAACAGGTTTTTAAAGCTCTGAAAATCGTTTTGTTTTTATACCCTATACCTAGGTTCTAGGGTATTTAAATATTTTACTTCGTATTGTAACGCAGAGAAGGGGCGTGACAGCGTCACCTCCTGAGTCGATATAGCCATGCCTGTCTGTCTGTTTGGATGTCTCTCTGTCTGTTGAATTCATTTTAATATATTTTCAGAGCAAATTAATCCGATAATATTTATACCTACATCGTCAAAGTTAGCTCGTCTTATTGAAAATGTGTGGAATCGGTCAACTGACACGCCTACCATCTATACAAAAAATATACTCAAAATGCAACTTTATGAGTATTTTTCACGACCATGCAACCAAAAATCGAATAAATACTGCCTTAACGGTTATTCAAGAATATTTTTAAGGTCATGAGCCGTTCGAAAAAAAAATTTGTACGGTATATAGAAAATTAAATTATCTTTCAAACGGCATTTTAATTTTGTTTGTATAACTTCTTATTAAAGAGTTATTGCAATTTAAAAAGTAAGATATTTTAATATGAACTCATAGGTAGTATTTCATATCATAACTGTTAACAACTTTTTAAATTGGGTGATCTCCTAAACTAGAAGTCGTACGCAAATACTTTTAACGTATTTTTGTAGGAAATTTCCTGTGCTACAAAATTGGTGACCAATATTTTTCTGTAAAAGTTAGCATTAGCGAGATATTTGCAAAAAACTGATTTTAGCGAATTTTGAGCCCGAATAACTTTTTATGCGCACACGACTTTGCAATGGACTTTTCACAGTTTGTGTATCATGCATAAATAAAGACAATTCCGGTGAAAAATTTCCACTGGGAATTTTTTCGCAGAAAATGTCTTATTTTCCTGGGCTATTTTAGGTTTTCTGCTTTTTATTTTTTATACAAAATTGGATAGGAACAAGATTTCAAAAAACCGACTAAACCGAAAAATGTAGGTGTCTAGTTGTAGTTTTAACCCGACGATATGATATCAAATATTCAATCAAATATATTATTTGCTAGTTATTACCAAATTTTGATGAATGTGCATAATCATACTGTTTTCTCGGTGTACGAAAGCTGGAAAATTTACAAGGCAAATTTTCAACTGTTTCTGGACTGGTGAAAAGGTAATGCACAGCGGGACACTTCAAGATTTGTAAAAGATCAGCATTGAAAAATCGTCAGCTCATTACTTACATGAAAGCACGCTTATACACGTATTATTCATATTTGAAATGAGTTCAGTGGATAGTCATGCGTTGGTATGATTCACTGCAGAGCTTTAACTGCAAGTGTGCTATAAATTCAAATATGCCTTAAAACAGCAGTTTTTGAACTTTGAAACCAAGTTCAGCTTCATAAATTAGAAATCCTAAGCCCCTTTAATAGGCTATATAAACCGAGAATGGAAATCGATTATAGGGCTGTGAGAGAGGCGATTGTACTACATTTCCACCAGAGATTTATGAGGATGAAATTTAGCTTTCAGTCTCGGCGTGAACCATGTGATTTACGATACTAAAATAAATCTATTTCTGAGGAGAATTATTTTAAAACTTCGTATAAATCTCAGCACAGCTTTGACAATTGGCATTAAATTTCCTAAAAAACAAAATAAATAAAATAAATTTTAGAAGAAAAGGCAAAACAACTTCAATTTACTGGCTTATGACATTTACTTAAAAAAAATCTCATTCGGCCAGTGGAAACGAATGGGATTTAATGACGAGATTTATAGATAACCTAAATTTCCGTTGGAAATGTAGTATAAAAAGTTTTTCATTCTTAAGGGCTAATTAACCTGAGCTTAGTGTCCTCATATTTAGTAGACTAATGTCAAGCTAGTGGAAAGAAAAGTAAACCTACTTACGCAAGGTTTTTTGAAAGCAATAAGTTGTCTCGAATCGATGGGATTGTTCGGGCTGTTGGTAAGGCATTCCCGAACTATTCTGACAAACAAAGCCTTATTGGGAAGTATTTCGTTTTGTCGTGGTGATTAAAATTTCAAATTGAATTATTCATTTTGCTTGACCGCAAATTGCTTTTCTGCTTTATTGCTTATTGGGTTGAAAATATGCAAATCTAATCTTTGATTCAATTATTTTTGTAAGTATATCGGCCATAAGTTCCATAAAATATATTTTATTTTGGATTGAGTGTGTCGAGCTAAGGAAAACTTTCCACAAAAGATACAACAAAGTTTAAAACGTACACACTTATTTATTAAATGACGATTATTTATTGTTTCTGAAATAATTTATTCCAATAAAATATAGTTTTATTTGGGATAGATAACAATATGTATATAACAGTATTAGATCTAAACAATGCATATGTGTACATATGTGTGTTTGCATGCATTGTAATTATGCCAATTTGCATATCAATCACTTGCAACAGTGCGCAGGCAACCACAGGCGCATGTGCACAGTTAAATCTGTCGTTTTAGTGCATCTTTGTTTAACAAACCATCATCCGCCGTTTATCGCTACTTGGTTAACATTTCTAGGTTAGACTGAAAATAAAATGATGACAGGCGCGATACATTTTTTTACTCTTCTTCTTTTTAGTTTTTCGCTTAAGATGCGACTAATCCGATTGCATGCTGCTGGTTGTTGGTTCATCTTGCAGTTCAATTCGTCACAACGCATATGACGGACTGGTGATAGTGTCGCACACTGGTGAATAAGTTAATCTGTAGCTTGACCGCAACGCTTTGCAATATTTGTTTGGATTTACTGAGTGCAACACAACCAGATTGTACCACGAGCCACAAACCGCATCATTTGCTTAGCGTTTGTAGTGTGCGCTCTCTGGCTCCCAGTTGAGCCGGCGCTAAAACAGTTGAATAGTTGTGGTATTGGATTCGTGCGATTCGGTTGCGGTTTTTCGGTGTTTGCCAAAAGATACGGAAATCGTTAGCGTTAATGGTGAATATCTCGAATACTTGAAAACAAACTTAACTGAAAACGTATTCGAATAAGTGTTTCTATTCAGTTGGAGTGAAATCGATAAACTAATGTTTTACTAATATAGCACAAACGTTCTAGGAATCATTCATATTAATTCAATTAATAAACTATTCCAAAGTGGGTTACCCTAAGGGATAAGCATAATTTGGATACTGCCTCAGTGAAAAAAAAAGTAAGTTTAGGAAATCATTTTTAATACTGCAATGGCTCAATCATTCTGATATTATATGATGATATAAGGTTCTCTCTATGTTCTGTGCTATTACATTGTCCGACAATTTCAAACTGAGAAAATCCAAAAAATTCTTAAAATAGAAGTTAAAAAACTAGTAAGGGTCTAACCTTTGGCCTGCCCAAACTTTAAATACCCTACACTGCAGTTATTTGAAAATTTTGCATATATGGAAGGTGCCGCGCCCTCTTGTCTGAGTGGACCCAGTTTTTGTTCAGAACTTGCTTTTATAGTTCATAGTATCTGAGTAAAATTTGGTTGGATTATCCCAAAAAACGATTTCAGTATAGCGTTTTGAAGCTTTTGCTTATATGTATGGAAGGCCTTCTTGTCCGAACTCGCCCAATTTTTTCTCAGAGCTTGCGCTTGCAATTCGTATTATTTATGTGTATTTTGGTTGCATTGTCGTCAAAAAATACTCCTTAAGTTGCATTTGCTATATAGGGGAACTGTTGCTATTGTGGTATAGGTAATGTTTAGGTGGAATTTGAAAAAGAACTGATAGATCAATTTCAGCCAAATTTGCTTATGCTGATCATTGAAGTATTGGCTACAGAATGTATTTCAATAAAATGTGTGCAACTTCAATTAAAAAAGTTATTGAGCATAATCTGAAAAAAGTCAAAAAGGCTGTTTTCAAAAAGTTGGCAGGTAATGTGGTATATACATATGGTGGCGTAATGTGGTATACTTAACCATACAACCAAATATAAAGTTTGAAAGGTAAGAAATAAGTTCATAATAACATTTACATTGGTTCTCAAACTCATAGTTTTTATTAAAAAATAAACAGCCATCAAATAATGTTAAGAATATCAAAAAATGTTCATATACCACATTAGCGAAGCCGGACTATACCTCATTGGCCAATTTTTAGAAAATACAAAATTGTAAAAATCAATTGAAAACTTTGTGAATTTACATAGTTAAACATTTCCTTCGCAATACTTAGGACTTACCTTTATTGAATATAAATAAAACTTCACCAAAAAGCAACTTTTTCTTAACGAAATTTTTTTGCAAAAAATCCGGAAAAAAAATCAACCGCACGCGAATTACGTTTTGTTCAACTGACATCGGAAAAATTTTGTTTGGTCCATGACAGCAACACATCTTTGGTTTTTCATGTTTTCTGACAGGATAAAAGTGGTGACGTTCGCAGATTCATTCCCAATTATCATGGTGCTTAAGAAATGAAGACTATGTTCTTACAAAAATTTTGGCGTTTAAATATAATAAATTTTTTTGATTACTTATCTATAGCATCCCAAAATCTTTTTTTTTTGCGTTTTTGAATTACGCGGTCGAAAAAACGATTTTTTACTCAAAAGCAAGAAATCTAACGAAAAGAGTGTACAAGGCAAAACATGCTTGGAATTATCCATAGAATACGTGTAATTTTTTTCAGAATTTTTTGAGATATTTCCTTGTTTTTCAAAAATTTATGAAATTGATTGTTTTCACCTGTTAACCCTTTCCGGACCGCTCCTGAACAGCTGAAAAATTTGATTTTTTTTTTTGCAGATTCGTGTCAAGCGATATGACATTCCTATTCAATTGTGTTTTCAAAACATAATTTTTTTAATTCAAAGTGTGAAAAAAATGATGCGACATATATGTCCCATTGGTCCTGAAAGGGAAAAAAATTGGTAAACATCATATTCAGATTCAATTACCCCAAAAATCACCTCGGTAGCATTATTTTCCATTTTTCAGTACAAATTTTAATATAGTTTTATGGATTTTATACTTGTATGAGGGCTTCATGGGGGATTAAAAGAAAAGAAGGGGGAAAACGCATAAATCCAAAGTATTGGTTTGAATCCAAATTTAATTACGAGCAAAATGATCAAAATCGGGTCATGTTCAACAAAATAAGATATAATTACCTAGTTTGGTTGGACTATTTTTGTTTCACAAAATAAAAATAACAAAACTTGGTTCAAAATTCACCATAGATGATTTCTGTATAGTTTTTTTACCCCACACCCAGGATATAAATATTTATTTTGTCCTTCCGTTGGTAACGCAACGGAGGCTTGGCAGATATAGAAAAGTATATATATTCTTGATCAGCGTCACCTCCTTAGTCGATATAGCCATGTCTGTCTGTCTGGCTGGGTGGCTGGCTGTGCGTAGAAATAAATTTTTTTGCTAAACTGAGCAAGATAATTCAATGAAATTTGGTACACTGCCTCCGTCGTCAAAGCTAGCTCATGGGATTGAAAATGAACGAAATCAACGGAGCGTGTCAACGGACACGCCTACCGCACAAACAAAAATTATATTCAAAATACACATAAATACTACGAATTATAAGAGTAAGCTCTGAACAAAAACTGAGCGCATTCGTACAAGAGGGCGTGGGACCTCCAATATAAGCAAAAGTTTCAATACTGCAGTGTAGGGTATTAAATGTTTGGTCAGGCCAAAGATTACACCCTTATTATTTTTCTTTAATTTATTTTGAATAAATTATTTTTGTCAGTATTTTATATTTTTAAATAAGTTTTTCCAGGCTAGAGGTCAGTTTTGAAATTCCAAATAAAACTCTTTTTTGTTCTACTGTAATTAATTTAATTTTTCGATATTTCGAACTCCTTCGGTGTTCGTCTTCAGGAAAAAATTTACAAATATGAGTCACAATTTCTACTCCGCTTTAAGTGAGGAGTTCGAAATATCGAAAAATTAAAAATTAATTACAGTAGAACAAAAAAAAAAGAGTTTTATTTGGAATTTCAAAACTGACCTCTAGCCTGGAAAAACTTATTCAAAAATTCAAAATCACAAGGTCGAACAAAATATCAATAATGTCAGTACTTTATGTAAAAAAAAGCAAATATAAGAAATTTTAGCGAAAAAAAAGTATTTAATTTTTTACCTTTAAGGATCAACGGGATCGAGTGTCCCATTTTATCTAAGCACCCTGTAGGAAAATAAACCAGTGGATCGAAAATTCCTTGACATTTCTAAAAAGCTGAAAGTCCGTTACACTTGCTTCTAAGACGCTTCATATCGTTTATGTAACAGTATTCGATATAAAATCTACTGAAAATTTGTAAAAAAAACACAATTTTTTGGATTTGGGATCACCTTGTGAGGTCTTGAGTGTATATAGCTCAATTTTTCTGACACACTCTATCGACGAAGACCTATCTGGTTCCAATCGCAAAGAAAATGTGGGTCTGACATTGCAAAATTCAAATGGGACACATGTATATGTCCCGTTGGTCCTGAAAGGGTCCAGCTTACGTTCGTCAGCAAAATGCTAGGTTTACTCAAAACCGAGGCATCAACGATAAAATTTCATTGGATGTACAATGCTTAGAATCCTTCAAAGGATAGGTGTGAATTTTTTTTTATTTTTTTTGACCAAGTTTTGAGATATTATAAAATATTTCAAAAAATTCTGAAAAAATTCACACGTATTTTTTGGACAGTTCTAAGTATTTTTTGCTTTATACACTTTTTTCGTTCGATGCCTTGAGTAAAAAATAATTTTCCCTACCATTCAATTAAAAATGTAAAAGAATTGATTTTGGGAATATTATATCCATTTCCAAAAAATTTTATCATTTTTAAACGCCAAGACTTTTGTAAGAACATAGTCTTTATTTTTAAAGCACCCTTGGGTATTAGTGATGAGCAAACGTAAGACCAAGACCAAGACCAAGACAGTAGCAGTCTTGATCTTGGTCTTGTTCTTGCACATTGAGTCTTGGTCTTGGTTTTGATATTAAGTCTTGGTCTCGGTCTTGGTCTTGAAAAAATTTCTAGAGATATTGAGTATTCAAAGTTTCAAAACCATATCTTTACAAAGCAGTTGGGTTTTTAAGATGCCAAAAATCAAATTGAGAGATGATTTTATATTCGAAATGGGCGTGAAACACCTTTTAACTATAAATTACCAATACTGAAAAGCAGTCTTGGTCTTGACGATGATCGTGAGCAAGACCAAGACTGTAGCAGTCTTGGTCTTGGTCATGCAAAAATATTAGCGTCTTGGTCTCGCTTAATTACCAAGACCAAGAACAAGACGCAAAACCAAGACTAATTTTGCTTATCACTATTGGGTATCAATTTTGTGATGAAAAAAAGTTATGACCAAAAAAAAAGTTTTAACTTTTTTTTTTTTCTTCAAAATTATTTTTGAATTATAGCGATAACTTTTTTATCTCCCAAATATGCCTACCTAAAAAGTTCCAGCAGTGGAAAAACACTATTTTTAGCTAAATTTGAGGTTATATGCAGGGTGCACGAAAACTTTTTGCTATATACTTTTGATTGCCTTATTTAATACATAACATTTACATATATTCATCTTCAAAATGAGCTATGTTAATTATGTAGATAATGGGGGTTATCGTGAATAAATATTCCCGGGAATTTTCTTAGACTGCCGTGCATTCACTATTGCAGTTTAAGAAAATTTCCAGGGAATCTTGATTCACGTAACCCCCAATATCACAAAAAAAAAGTTCGGTTGACACCGAAAAGTTTGAAATGATTTTCGTTCTCTTTAGCTATCGGGGTTCTAAATGAATGAACAATTTTAAATGCCAATCAATAATGAACTGAATTTTTTGACAGAATAAAGTCAAAGTTCAGTTGGGTAGCAATTTTAGAGTATCAGTTTGATTAATCACCAAACATTTTTTGTTAAAAGTCAAAACTAATTGGCATCTAAAATTAATTAGAGTGTGATGGCGTTTTCTTATAATTAGAAAATTAACAGTTTAAATTACATTAAAAACAAGTCATCGAGATTCCATTAAATTTTTTCGTGAATGTACGCCTCAAGCATATGGACAATTAATTTCAAACACTTGAAAACTATTCAGATTAAAAGTGATTTTATATTAATTTTTACAGTTAATTCGTGAGGACGTCTGTCCATCCTTCAAAAAATCACGTTAACTCTTTGGTGCAATTGATAACCAATAGTTGGATTGGTTTCTTCCGCATGTAGCAAATAGAAAATTGGGTCAGCTACATGAGCCATCAACAACAACTGTAGCGATCAAAACGAGTGAGCAACGCAAAACTAGAATTTTTAATTGACGATCATCAATGTGTAGACGTTAATATTTTATCTGCGTAGACTAAACAACGAAAACAACAATCCAGACAATCGAAAAATCTGAAAAAGTTGCAATAACAACAGTTAACTGTGAATTGCAAACAAAAAGTTGCCTCGGGACAGTTTTTCATGTTTATAGCGTCGTAATAAATTCAAGCAATTTATCCTTAACCCTTTAACACATTTGCTCCATAAAAAGAGGTTAATAAAACATTTGTGATGCTAGTGATGCAATTAAAACAAACTTATTCCATCATTTGCCCAAGGTTTCGTTCCTTTTGGGAACATCTCCAGAAACTTATTTATTGAACTGAAAAAGGTTTCATTATTTTCAGAAATACAACGAAAAAATGTTAGGACCAGTAAGCTCGCATCAACTTTAAGCAATAAAACATTTGTTTATTCTTCTAGAGTTTAGAATCTAGACGCAATTACTATGTACCTTTTTGGTCTATGTGTGGCTCTTTTGCTTTCACTAAACTAAGCCCGGGCGGTTAAAATTTTATTTCGGTATATCAAACTCAGTTATGTAGAGCAAGTAACTAAAAAATTAAACTTATCTCTCAGGCGGAGTAGCCACTAAAATTTCTTATTGTTTACTTAAAAATTATCAAAAAATATGAAATAAGCAAATAAAAATATTTTTTATAAATTCTGCAAATTTCATAGTGGTACCTTAAAAAAATTTTCATTGCCAGCAAAATGTCCCTTTAAATTTAAATTTGGAAAAATTCTGTTAGGGGATAATATTTGGTAATTTCTACTTACTTTTGATAAATATATTTGATATAATATTTCATCTCCATGGCGAAAAATAGGTGATCCGCCTTTGCTCTGAGCAGACACTAAACGAATTGGGAGAAGAAATAGAAATAACACAAATACCCAATAGCCCAATATAAACTTAAGCGAGGAAAGGCCCTATGTATCGTGATATAAAATTTTTTTTTTTTAACATGTTCTACAACACTTAGGACTTAGTCCTTTAAGGTTATTAACCCAGTGAAGAAGAGAAGGAAAAGGGTGAGGAGGATAGTTAGAGATTTGGTTGGGGATGAAAAAGTGAGAGGTGACGATGCGCGTTAATTGCAAATTTCTGTAAATTATAGATTGAAGGGGATACTGATGATCGCAGATCATCCAAATTCGTGTTGCGCGGCTAAGGAAGGATCTTCTAAGTTTTAATATGCGCCCAAAAACAGACTTTAGGGTGTAAAGGTTAGCTAACGATGCCGCACGCGTGTTACGGTTGAATCGAGTTACTGGAGGGATACAACTGTATATTTCGTCGGAGCATTTATGGTGAAAGTACATTACTTCGATGTTCAAAAGAAGTTAATTGGTTGCTAATTGATTGATCACCAATCAATCTAAAAGCTTGACGCTGTACGCAATCAAGAAGGTTTAAGCATGATACAGGAGCACGAGCCCATACATGAGAATAATACTCAAGCCTTGGGCGAATGTGGGCTTTGTAAATCGTTGATAAGTAAGAAGCAGAGAAAAACAATTTATATCTCTTACGAAATCCAAGACAACTTGCACCACCTTTCGCAGCATCCATTATTTGTAGATTCCAACGTAAATCAGCGCTGATGTTCATGCCAAGCATAGTCAAACTTTTTGATTCTTTAATATCTAATACTTTCATTTAAGTTTGCGAAGGCTTAGATCCCGCTTAAGGTAAAGAAGACAACACTGCGTTTTTGGCGCATTAAATTCAATTCGATTTGCGGTACCCCAGTTGATTGCTTATTTTTTCGATGTCAGAGTTTAGTTGAATTGACATTTGCTGACGTTGAGACTCAACAGCCTGGAGTCCTAGACGAGGTATTGGTAAAGAATAGGCAAAATCTAAAGTGCTCTCATCTGCAAATGAATAGGATTGCAGGTAACCAAGAGAAGATCGTTTATAAATATTAGAAAAAGAGTTGGTGAAAGAACAGATCCTTGAGGTACTCCAGCATTTGTTGAAAAAGGATTAGAAGTATAATCATTAGGAACAACTTCTATTGATCGCTAACTTAGGAAACATTGTATTCATTTTAAAAAAAGTAACGTATCACCAACACCAAAAGCGTTTAATTTGTTTAAAAGAGCTAAGTGCCAAACCCAATGAAAAGCCTTAAAGCCTTGGATATATCTAGCGCAACAATTTTACAATGCAATGCAATGATGAATGTAATTATTCCATTTTCACTAAGGCATGTCAAAAGGTCACCCGTTGAACGTTGCTTTCTAAAAAATTGATGGTCACTAAGTAAACTATTTTTTTCTAAATAACCCATGAGATGGTGGTTCTCTAAGCTTTCCATGACCTTTGAAGTACTGAGGCTAAAGCTATAGGTCGGTAGTTTGAAGAATAGGCCTTATCACCTTTATTCGGAATCGGAAATATACCTTGACAATAAAGCAAATGTTAATCAAACTGATCGTAAATGGAAAACGTTTTAGCTATAATCCCTGTTTGTAAGTATGCTAAAACTTACATTTCTCGATTCTTGGCAGGTCAATACGCACCAAAGTCTCTATTCTTTATGCGCAGGACACCTTCTACGTATCGTCCGCGTTTCCCATTCTGTCGCTACTACCCACATACAATTTTTCTGAATTTTACTCCGGAATATTTGTTAGATATTCCGCTATCTTGTCTTATGTGTCACTATGGTGTGCTCAATCGCACATCGTCAATACTCGCATTTTAAACCCAAAATTTAGCGCTTTTCGTTTTTTACTCTGCAGGGGGCGCTTGAATTAAAAAAACATCGTAAACAAAATCAATTTATTTTTTATAAAGAAATTTGCTTGAATTTTTTCAGAATTTTAGTACCTGTTACGTGGCCGTAATGAGCGATTTAGACTTTTTAACCTATTCTGTCGCCACGACCCACATAAGATTTGTCTGAATTTTACTCCAAAATATTTGGAAAGGGACCCCGTAACATATCTACTACTTTTGAAATATTTGCTCTCCCGTTTTCGGAAATCTCGATTTACCCAAAAAAATTTTAGATAAAACGACCTCCTGACACCCCTCTCGGGTCGAAATTTTTTTGTTCGTCTATTGGGAATTTCATTTTATACGACTAGGAATGTATTCCATCACATTTGGTCATTGACCATGATAAAACAAATTTCTTAAAGCCTGGGTCCTATAAGTGGAGATTATTTTCGGATATGCCCATTTATATCATATAAAGTATAAAAATATACCATAATATTTAATTGTATTATAATACTCTCACCAGACGTCTGCCTCCACTATAAGGTTTCCTATTTTTGTATAATGTGCAAACATTTTTTGAACTTAAAAGATTTCGTTATATAGAATTTATAAAATATTTAAAAAAAATCATGAGTTAAACTATTCACCACTTTTTTGCCTTAGATGTGTCAGTAATTTTAATTTTTAAATTTGATTATCGAATCGAAACAAACTTCCGCATACAGCTTACAAAAGATTCGTAATGTATTCTCGTCTAAATGAATATATTTCGTAGAACTTTTTCCATTTCCAATAAATAATAGAAAATCAGATTTGTCTCGCCTAACAACACCTAGCGGTTTACATTTTCCATACATCAAATAGTCAGTATATCGTCGTCAATCATCCAACTAAATTATCTTTGTACGAGTAAAAGCATTCGTCTTGTGTTCTCCACATTAAAACAGAAAACTTTTTGCTTTTTTTTCCTGATCGAAGCTGCTGCTGCTGCTTCTTTTACTGCGTGACAGGTTCACAGATCAGAAACTGGAGCAGCATTTTTTCTACTACTTACAATCAAATGCCACTTTATGGCAGCCTGCTTAAGCAAATCCAGTTTCAAAGGTGGGTCAGCGACATAACTTCTCGACCGATAGATGGTTGTTGAAGAGTTGGACGGACAGACGGACGGATAGAAATTCTTAATCAATAATTTACAGCTAAGAAACTGTTATTGCAACGCTTTTAGAGTTACTATCAGTAGTTGATTCATACTTATGGTTGCTACTGTTGTCCGTTTTATCTGTATGTTTTCTTGTCCGTTTTCTTTTCACAATTGCATTATTGTAACGATTTATATTTGTATTCTTTAATTTTATCTTAAAGCATTTCATAGTATATGCATCCGTGCATTTATTCGTTTATCCATCAGTGGATTTATCCTTATTCGGAACTAATTAGGTGTATAATAAAAAATAAGATAAATCTTGTTTTTATTCAGCACATGTACGAGTGCATCAGAATGGATGCTGGAATGTCAATCAGTTGTAGCTCAAGTCCGTCAGTTGTTCAATTGATCAAAAAACATTTAAAGCAATGCGATAATATTCAATAAGATTAAAATAGATGCACCAGACAGGCTTTAATTAAATTGATTGCTTCTTTATGATCATGAAAGAATGGTGATTTTTTTATACACTTCTCCTATTCACTTTATCCACTAGTTTACAACACATAGTATCCTCCCGATGGGAAAAGAAGAGCTTCAAAAGGCTTTCTGAAGTGCTTCTTTTTCAGCCTTAATGTTTCCGCTACGTAGTACCCGTTTTTGTTTGCCACGATACAGTTTCACACACAAAATCACGCGTATCGGTTAAAATATCCTCGATCTGAAACAAATGAAAGCGATTCTAAGATAACTTTTCTAAGTTTATTCGCTTCAATAAAATAGCAACGCAAATTCATCAGAATTTTAGATGTGATAAGCCAGGAGGCTGAGATAAGAGTTTGTCACTTGTTCACTAAAGTAATTTTTATTAAAATTGAATATTACTTACACTATTGATTACACACATATCTCGTTTCTAGTGCAAAATGAATGTGTGCACACTTAAATCTAAGTTTTATTTAGCATTTTAACATTAATTTCGGTTATTTGACCGGTATCATTTTTTAACATAATGCCATCAATTCCATCCAATTCATATTATGAAATTACCTTTTGCTCATACTGCTACTTAGTACTTTACTCCTTAGTTCTGCCTGCTGATTCAATATCTTTTCAAAATTGGTAAGAACATGAAAATCGGTTAAGAAATGTCCAATTTATGAACAACTTTGTGAAGCAGTATTTGTCGTTATTTTTTACATCCGTCTTCCCTAAATCCACAAAAATAAAACTAAACATTTTGGTGAAGGCAAATCTTGATATGTATCTGGATCGCATCGCTTGTACAAAATACTTTTGACATTTTGAGCGCTTTATATCTCAACAACAGATAAGTCTATATTATATAGGTCAATAGTAGAGCGCCCACAAGATGTATGAAATGTGCAAAGTTGTGAATTTGTTTGCTCCCCCGCCCATTTCCTGAAATTAGAGGTCAAAAAAATAAGATCTCAAAAAAAAATTTGGAATCGATAGTGGAAAAAACCCAGCCGGTTTTCGATCAAAGGTCGAAAAATTGACTAAAAAAAGGGAAGTCGCTTTGACTGCCCGTTACTTCAAAACTGTTCATTTTTTCATAATATTTTCAAGACAACTTTTGTAGAGCATGATTAGGTCAACATTATCTTTTTAGAAAGTTTTGGTCCAAAAATTAAACTTGTTGCTGCTTCAGTACAAAAATTTAAATTTTTTAGGAAAATTTTCATGTCTTTTTTGCTATTAATTGGTTTTTTTTAATTTTTAAAGGCCGGAATATTTGTTATGGAATTCTTATGTAAAAGGAAATTAAATGCTCATTAATTTAAAAAGAAAAATTTTGCAAAAATATTAAATTTTAAGGTATGGAGCCGGTCTCAAAGTTTGGAAAAAAATGAAGTATTTTAATTTTTTTCTTTTAATCGCTTTTTTATTGGATGAAAGAAAATGTATTGCTAGTTGTTATTAAATGCATCATTTAGAACTGCTTTTTGCCTACAAAATAAGCTATGAAATGGGCTTGTGCGACATTTTTTCAAAAAGTTATAATCATTTTAAAATGACATCATGAAAGTTAAAAATCATGTATGGATTTTCTATAGCAATTGCCATATTACTACATCTTTTATAATGTTACTTTAAATGGTCATAACTTTTTAAAGAAAAATCATACAAGACTATTCTGTAACTCATTTTGAAGAAGAAGAACAGTACTAAATGACGCATTTAATAGAAAAGACCAAAACGATTTTGTGCGTGTTCTACACAACCTGCAAAATCGTGTTTTTTGAACATTAGGGGTGAGATATCTCACAAACCATAAGTGATACAGCAATTTCGCGTCCAACTTCGAATTCAGCATTAATAACTACATCTAAAATGACTATTTTGGTTTTGATTTGTAGTCGTTTTTTTTTTAAATACCGTTTTTCGACCTCATTTTAAAAACCATACCATGAGCCGATTTAGAAAACTTTTTTTTCTTATTCAGTAAATGCTCAGGTGCAATTTCACAGCTTTGTGCAGTTTTTGACAACTTGATTGAAATTTTTTCCTGAACTGCGTGCCCCAATTTGGAAATATTCGATTATCTCTACTGGAACAGCCCAAAAACGCACTTAAACGAAAATAAATGCTATTTTCGTGTTAAGCAATCCCAAATTAGTTTAAGAAATATGACTACTGAAATGGTTTCTTACCAGATTAAAAATTAAGAAGAAAAAATAAAAAAAAAAAATTTTTTTAAATTTGAAATGGGCTCCATTTCTTAAAAACTAACATTTTTTAGTAATTTTTCTGTTAAATTAATCAACGTTTAGTTCCCTACAATATAAAAATTCCAGAACAAATATTCCACCCTTTAAAAATTACAAAAAACCAATTTATAGAAAAAAAGACATGAAAATTTTCTTAAAAAATTTAAGTTTTTGTACCGAAACAACAACAAATTTAATTTTTGGACCAACATTTTTTAAGAAGATAATGTAGACCAAGTCATGCTCTACAAAAATTGTCTTGAAAATGTTATGAAAAAATGAACAGTTTTGAAGTAACGGGCAGTCAAAGCGACTTCCCTTTTTTTAGTCAATTTTTCGACCTTTGATCGAAAACCGGCTGGGTTTTTTCCACTACCGATTCCAAATTTTTTTTTGAGATCTTATTTTTTTGACCTCTTATTTCAGGAAATGGACGGGGAGCAAACAAAATCAGAATTTCGCACATATGGGCGCTCTAGTCAATAGCCTGGTTGTCTTAACTCTACTGTTTGTAAATTAATATCCCGGGAGCCCAGCTTCGCCTCCCGGTTGGTAGTGAATTTTTTTTTATCTTTTTTATACCCTACTTCCAGGGTATATTCACTTTGTCCTTCCGTTTGTTATGCCGAGAAGGAGGCGTGGCAGGTATGGAAAAGTATACATATTCTTGATCAGCGTCACCTCCTGAGTCGATATAGCCATGTCCGTCTGTCTGGTTGGCTGGGTTGAATGAAATTTGGTATTCTGACTTCGTCGTAAAAGTTAGCTCGGGGGATTAAAAATGAGCGAAATCGGTCAAAGGACACGCCTTCCGCCTATACAAAAAATATATTCAGAATGCAATGATAAAAACATTTCTTGCAATAACAAAAGCAAAATACACATAAATACTAGGGATAGAAAGTGCAAGTTCTGAGCAAAAACTAGGGCGTAGCACCTCCCATAAAAACAAAAGTTTCAAAATGTTATACTGAAAGCGTTTTTTGAGATAACCCAACCAAATTGCACTCAAATACTCAAACCAATAAATGCAAGCTCTGAGAAAAAACTTGGCGAATTCAGACAAGAAGGCGTGGCACCTCCCATATAAGCAAAATTTCGAAATGATGTACTGAAAGTGTTTTTTGAGATAATCCAACAAAATTATGAGCTCAACGTATATTTTGAGCCTTGAGTACCAAAAATCGGAACAAGTTTTGAATTGGAACCAATCTTATGCTCATGTTTACTTCTTTTGATGTACTTAGACAAGTGGAAGGCAAAATAAATACTATTTACTGAATTTTCTGTTTTTACTCTCTTTGGCCATTCTAATGCCAATGCTAATTACATAGATGAATACATGGGCAATGTGCCACAATGTCTACAATACAAATTGCATGCACATTTTGTTGAAAAGTTGCAACTGACATCACATCGCATTGACCCACAGAGAAACAGAAACAAAATGTTGCCGACGGCAATTAAGTCGCGGCATAGAAACACTTTCGTCATAAGAGTAACTTGGAACCATAAATTACCTGACATTGAAACAACACTTTGCTAAGCGTTTTAACTTAGATTGCTACATTTAAAGGTGGAGCGCAGCGCAGGTCATGTTAACCCAATTATAACACTTTATTTGGATTGCATTTTGCTCATTGTGGCGAAAACAAACGAACGTTTTGCTGATTTTGCAAGATAAACTTTGGTAAGACAAGTTAATGAAACATAAATGGAAGTAATTAGAAGATTAACAGATGTCGTATCAAATTTTTTTCGAAAACAAATACATTATATGGATGTACAATGGTCAATAATACTGGTTCAGATTTGTATGGAAACATTTAAGGTTGTTCGGTATTTCGTTCTCCGGACACCAAAAATTTAATTTTGATGTTAATAAACACCATGAAAATTTTCGTCCATTTCAGAGACATTTAGATGCCTTTTACGAAAAGTAAAATGATTCGAACATGATTAGAACATAAAAAAACGTTTGAAAATTTTGTCGGAAAGTAAGATGTTTCTCGATGTCTCTGACGAAAAATAGAAAGTTTTGTTTTTTACCGAAAAGTATGATGTTTTATACTTTTCCTAGTCCCATTTTCCATAAAAAAGTGGTAAGATATTCTACTTTTCGATATAAAATCTAGAACGTCGAACTTCATCGAACGGGCATCAACTTGATAGACCCGATACCATTTGTAAAACCGAATGATGGATGATATGGAAAAAAAGTATATTGCAAAATTTTTACTCTTCAAATTTTTATATACATAGATTCCGAGCCACTAAATATGAATCTGGAATTTATTTTTCCGTTAGCTCAGTAGTTTTGGATATATTGTCCATTCAAAGGAAAGATAATAAGATTTTTATGTTTTAAAGTGGAAGGCAGTGCCACGCTCTTAGATGAGACATAAGCTGCCGCGTTTTATATAATTCAGTATGGAGATAGAGTGAACTTCAAGGAAGGAGCATAAAAAGTTTTTGTTTTTAGTAGGCAGTGCGAAGCCTTTAAATGGATAACAAGCTATAACGGCTAGACTGCTGAATGATTTCGATGATATTCGGAATGGAGATAAGCTGAACCCTAAGGAAGGAAAATAAAAACTTTTTCTGTCTTATGTGGCGGTGAGTTAAGGAAGGATATAAAATCTTTTTTTTTTTATACTGAGCAGTGTCACGCCCTTAAAAAGAAAATATGCAAACATGGTTATTGATGAGAGTTCGTTTGTTTCAGTTTAAAATCGCGTGTTGACTTTAAACTCAATGTGAAATGGTCGAATTTCCGACACAAGGCGAACTGCAGCAGTAATAATAAGTGAACTTTAGCCAATTGAATAACTGGCTATTACTTGAAAATACAAGGAGTTAAGATTTCAATAAAAGCAATTTAATGATCCTGAAAAAAATTACGTAAAACGTAACGTGAACTCGTTTTCGAATCACTTTCATAAAACCTAAAAAACTCAACAGCCCACTATGTATACGTATGCCCTATGTATAGATGTCACCAACAAATTTTGATTTTTTTTAACAAATTCTAACTATTGACAATACTGTTTAAAAAATAATTTTTGCTTTATTTCTGCAAATATTTGAAACAATTTAAACTTATTTTCGTATGCTCTGAACCCAACAATGAACGATAAATATCTTAACCAATGTAGTAACGTGTAATAACATACTTTCACTTTGCCGTTTTAACTGATTATTTTCACATATTTCCTTTTACCAAGTACCTCTCTATTCACCGAAAAAAAAAAAAAAAACAATTTTTATACAAATAATAAAATCTACAAAGATACACATTTTCCTAGAATGAACACTATATCTATCTGTGCGCGATAATTACAATCCCACTGACCTGCTAATATGGTAATATAATCATCGCCAGATAACGTTAACGCGCGCACTGAGTTATTATTTTTTAATTGTTATAATTGCAACAGATTTTCCAAGAATGCCCTGTGATTTACTCCTCCATACAAAAGAATAACAAGTGACCCAAAAACTGAAGAAAGTCTTTGATAATAACCACGAATATTTAACCTCATTACCGAATTATGAAAAACTATAGAATAAGTAACTGACAGAGAGTAGAAATGAAAACTAAACAAAAGGAAATAATTATGATTAGATCTTGGTTTCACGATACGTTCCGATGCAGATATCATTGTTATGAGTTTAAGTATTTCACAAAATGTTCGAATACATACATATAAACGTATATATTACATATATATATGTAACGATAACTTCCCAGGTGAGTTATGCTTTGTAGAATTCGGTATGGCAGCGGCAATGGTTTCATAGATATTTTACCACTTTAACACGAGTCATAGCTACCTACAACTAGTTACTAACTAAGTATGTGGTCACTGACCACGAAACTGCAATAATCAGCATTTGTGGTTATGGCTGCATTTGCATAGCGAAATTTGCACCTTCTTCTCTGGTGATGATGGCAAAGGTTTGCATTGTACATACATTTTCAAATGTTCAGGTATGCGAAATTTTAGAGAAATGACTTTACGCTTGAAATAATTATGCATTACATATTAACATACAGTATAGCCCGTGATTGCTTTGCAAAGCTTCATAAAATTTTATTTAATATGAGTTGAACATAATTTTTTATTAATTTTAGTTTAATTTTATTTAGTTATATTTGAATACTAGCTGATCAGCCAAACGCTGTTCAGACATTTCCCGTAGGTTGTGCGATGATTTTAGTATGGATGATGTCCATCTTTACTGTCTACATAGATCAGAGATTGGCAAGTAGTCTTAAGTGGGGTGCGGATACTATTGAAAATTTATGTCGAGGACCAGAAAAAAACTCCATAGAGTCACGATAATCCCTGTTCGGATAAACGAAGAGTTTGGATTATAGTATGTATGCTGTATTATGCAATAGAGAAGTATATTTTAGTGGACTTTTGACAAAAGAACCAACCGAGATAAGATTTAAAACAAATTATTTTTTGGAAAAAAGTTTATCTTAATTTTTCAATTTAATTTCACAAAGCTGTTCCCTTCAAATCCTTTTTTTTTTTCTAAAAATAGTTAGTAGTGATTAAATAATCCTTGCCAAGTTTCATAATGGGCGTAGAAGTCGTGTAGGAGCTAAACCGGTATAAGCGCCAGCCACTACGCTTCGAAACTGTACACGGAGAAAAATACGCATCATAACTTTTACTCCACTCGGCTAGTCGAAAAATTAAAGTAATCAACACTAAATTTCAAATATAATTTACCTTACGTAAGAACCATTTGATGGATCCCTAACGTCATATTTACAAATAAAATGTGGTTAAATAATAAAGGGATATTTACTACAAATTTCCTACATTTGACTTTATGTAAAGTAATTTATACTTTCAGAAAAAAAATGTACCTATGACCATTTTGAATTTATAATTCTAGTCAAAATAACTATATTTTTTTCACGCACAAAAATGAGTGTCATAATTGTCACCCCACACGAGTAAGGTAAATATCATAAATATATAAAATCATTTTGACTTTTATAATTTTAGTAAAAATTTTTATTTTTGGACAGACATTTTCTTTATATACAAATTTTTTTGCTTCTACATCACATGCGCAAGCAGCCCAGAGGATATGTATCTGACTATCATACGGAAAGACCAGGGTTCGTACCGCAGCGCCGGTCAGTTAATTTTTTTTTTTTTTTTTTTGTTTGAACTATACAGTAAGGTAAATATCATGCCAATTTTTTCATAAAAATTACTAGGAAACATACATTCTGAATTGACTAAAACAGTAAGGCGAGTCTTACTTCGGTGTGAAGTTGTCACTATTCTGATTTGAAATTCTGGTAAAATTTATGACAAATAAAGTAGCAAGTACTATTTTTTTTTCTCCGTGTAGTCTGACAAATCATCATGAATAGGCGCACGCTTGAACGAAGCTACGAAGTTATCATAATTTACTTTGAAAATCAGTTGTCGATTCGTGAACTTAAGTCGCCTTCATGATTATTATGGCGCACACAATCGTCCATTGATCTTCCGAATAAAAAAAAATTTTGATTACAATTAAATTTTTTGTGTTATTTTTTAGTTTCAAGTTCTAGTGCTTAAAAAACACCCTATACAACTAAAATCGTAAACATAAACTTTTTAGCTGTTCGCTTCACGTGGAATGCTCCTTGGGTTGAACGATTATAACGTAATAGGGTATAGATAGACCATTCATGGCCTAAGTTATGATGATACTTAAATGATTTCACAATTATTCTGTAAATGTTTCTCTATTTAATAAACGCTGCACTTAACCCTGAAAAATAACATAACATTTCATTATTTAATAGTAGGGGCATTTCTTGTATGCATTCCGTTGCATGGATATTCGGGTGTTGCATTCATTGAAGTTTTTCAAATGAAATCAATCGCAACGTATTAGCATTTTGTTAACAAATCATGGCTAATGATGAGAAGTAGACATTTGTACATAATGAAAGCTACACGTAGAAATGAGTGTAACATGGGAAGTTACGAAACAACGCGCTTGGAAATTATAATCCAATTTCAATTCAATTTAATGGCAGCTCCCGTGCAGCTGTTGATACTCGTGATTTGTTTGACCCGTAAGGTAGACAGACGCATCTGTTGTGTATGGACGTTGTGGGAAATGCGATAATGCGATAACGCGCTAATTGATAGCGATCAATGTTTTTTGCTGAGTCAGTAGTTAGGGAAGTGATCGCGTGCTGTTGGCTGCCTTTGTTAAAGTATTACATACAATTTATTACGCTTTATCTTATGAAAGCGATGCGGTAATTATTTCAGGTGTCAATTAATTAAAATAATATCAAAATACATTTTTTTTTTTTTGTTTTTTTTAAATAGAAAAATTAATAAGATTTTATCGAAGGCACACGGCTCGTTTTAACTTGGTTTTATCTCGATGTGGGCAGACTCTAGGTTTTTTGATGCAAAGTTATTCACTGGGGTCCAAACATACAAAAAAAGTTTTTTTTTTAAATTGGTCATCGAGCTAATCAATTTTCAGGGTCGAATTTCAATTACCGAATGGTCTTCACATTGATTCTGTACACAAAAAAAAAAAGGCACATTTTCTGGGTTATCAGGAAAATGTGTATCAAAAAGAATTTTTAAAGTGTCAAACGAATTCTCAGTCCAAGACCCGTCTCTTTTTTTAAGAGATCCTAAATTAATAGACTCTTTAGTCAGAATCCTTCGAAGTCTGGCTGTTTCGGTTGTACTTTCTATTTTACCGCAAAAATCTCTCCAGGATGTGCGTTTAGCAATCCGGACTGTTTTTTTAAAAACCTTAAGATGGAGTTTATAACATTCCCAATCTTCAGCCAAGCAACTTCGCTTAGCAATGCTGAATAGCATTTTAGCCACTATACGGGTGTGGCCAACCTCCTTATACCACCATGTTGGATATTTTTTAGTTCGTGGCTTATGGGTAGGACAGGACAAATCAAAAGCTTTTATCAGCTCAGCTGTAAGATTATTGACAGTATCGTCAATTTCAACTATGCTATCCAGTTTTTCCTTTGTCGGAGGTAAGATATTTTCAGTAAGAAGATAATTATATTGAGACCAATTTGTTTTCGAAGCGTTTTTAAAGGTTGCTTCCACATAATTGGTAGAAATTTGGTAAACAATGTATCTGTGATCAGAAAACGAATGCTTATTAAAAACTTTCCAGTTTTCAATTTTAAAACTATCAGAGTCAGTAGTTAAGGTAATGTCTAAAACTTCCGCTCTGTTTCGAGTAAGAAAAGTAGGTTCAGACCCTTTGTTACATAACAGAAGGTTTGAATTTAAGATAAAATCGAACAAAGACTCACCTCGCTCATTGATGTCTGTGCTACCCCATTGCGAGTGATGCGCATTGGCATCAATCGATAGCACTAAACTTAAATCGCGTGCCTCCACCCATGAGTACAGTGCTTTTACACTATCTGTAGGAGCCAGCTCATTATGAGGAAAGTAAGCAGACGCTAAAAGAAATGGCTTTTTTTGCCCAATCTTCTCTGCGCGAACGACAACCAAGTCATCAGTCGAAAGGTGTGGCAGATGAAACAGGTTGAGATTCTTGTGAGCTAGAATACAAGCTCGGGGACGACTAAAAACTGACTGTTAAAGGTTTAGAACCCAATCCAACCTTAACTTTTTCAGGACGAACGCGACATATATCTCGATAGAGAATAAATATATATTTTAAAATTTTTCAGACAATCAGAGTTTTATAATATTAGGACTTTACAAAATCATCGCTAAGCCAAAATATTGTATTTTTTATAATTTTCAGTAGATTTTATCTCGAACCCCGTTACACAAAAGATATGAAGTTTCCACGTAGGAAGCGTAACAGACTTTCATTTTTTTAGAAATTTCGAGGACATTGGCCCCTAGTCCATTTTCGGCAGCTGTTCGATTAATCGAACAGTAAAATTGTCTATTTTGAATAGTTTTTTAAACTATGAAAATAAATGATATTAGGAAGATAGTTAATGCCTTATATTGCTTTTATCTTTTGGCTGTTCGAAAGTATTATTTACCACTTTTCTTCAAACAACCCCCTCCAATAGTTTGAGGGGGGAGGTTGAAAAATACAAAGCTCGTCGATAGACCTTCTTTTTAAAAATTATTTAATGTGAAAATAATGAAAAAAAACGTATAATATGCACGACGTAGTGTAGAAGTTCTTATAGTTGCATTTTTTCAAAGTGTCTCTCAATTTCGGATATCCGTGTTGTTTGCTCATTCACGTGGTAACGCTTTGCTGGTTGACGAGTTGAAGTACCAATGGAAAATATGCCCGACACTGTGTGGAAGTATTGTTTGGTAGCCTCTATTAGGTTTTCTTAGATGGGATTTTCCTCTTTTTTACAAACTATACAGTGTTGTATATTATTTAAGTACACGTTTGAAATTATCGATATTATTTAAAATTTTTGTCCACAATCATCATGACTCGGACAAAGTATCAATTTCTTTCTTTGTCGGCGGATGAGACGAACAAAACTTTCACTGGTCTTAAATATTTCGCGTCATAAATAATATTCGGCTGCATTAAGCTACCAAGAAAATCTGTACATTGACAAACGAATGACACGTTCATGACTCAAATTTGCAATTAAAAAAGTCTTACAAGTTAATTTATAATTTTTACTTTCATACGAGGTACATCTGTCCACACCAAAGTTCAATTGAAGGCATAAATGAAGTCCGTCCATTGTTTTCCATTTCGTTACTTTGTTGCAAATGTCGTCGCTGATGTTGTCAAATAAAATAATGATGATGATGATGGTGTACATGACAAAAAGATACGCGCTCGTACTTTGCTCCAATTTATCTGTGTATCTGTGATATTTTCATGAGTTGCGTAATGCAATAGTTATGCAATCTTCATTATCTTTTTTTTAAAAAAAGGCGTTAAGTATTTTGACAATTCGTCAACTATGGAAAACTGATTGTCAACGTGGTGTTTTTTTTTTTCTTTTTCATTAAATCTTTTTATATTTTCTTTTATTTTGATTTTTGTTACTTTTACCACGCTCGTTGAAGCGCTCATTTATGCGGTAGAAACGATTTAATTATATAGTCGTAGTTTGCAGCGATACGAATTGAAAGTCATATATAATATATACATATATTTGTATGTAGTATCTAATTTGATGTTTAATTTTTAGTTTTTTTATCTCTACTAAATTCCATAATTTATGGCTTCGAGCCCATTGTACTAAAATTAAGTTATTGGCTTTATTTCTAATAATATATTACTACTACATTGATCGATTTTCGGGTTCAAATCCTATATACTTATATATTTATGTATATAAACAATGTTGCATGCATACATTTGTATATCAAATTGAAACTTGAGAAATTTGTCTATTCATTTAATTCGCCTTTTTCACCTGCAAATAAATTAACCAATATAATTTATATGTAGTATTTTTCTTTCTAATTACTCCAAATTTGTCTAAATATATTAATTTAGCCAAGATTTTTAGAGCTCATAAAAATGTTTTGGTTAGATTTGAATATACAAAAGACATTTTTGATAGTTGGCACAGTAATGTGCCCTTGAATAACAAGACTATTGCGCATCAAGGTTTAGCAAAGTTTGCAGTTTTCAAAGTTTAACCCTAATTTTTAAGTTTTGCTCGATTGCTTTGTTTGCTCTGTATGATAATAAATCAATATAATATACACAGGTCAGGTTCAATGTAATATGAACTTAGTAGCGGCGTTATCTTTGGCTCTACACCGTATGCAAAAAAAGTTCCGAATAAATTTGCCAACATATCATTTTGAAATAGGTACTTTCGTATAGATATATTGTAATGGAACTTCGTCTTGTAATTATCGTCGTTACTTTTTAAGAGTTTGATCACTAGATTGAATGTACTCTTTATAAAAATATTTAACACCAATCTCTTTGATAAGCATTTGTGTTTAGTTTACCTACTTTACAAAAAAATTTACCAGAGTTTTTAAAATTCATTCATAAACATTAAGCCCCCACGAGATATATGAAATGTGCACAGTGGTGAATTGGTTTACTACCCGCAAATTTCCTGAAAGTAAGATAAGTGTACCGAATTACGGCATGTCGAGGTCTCACCACTTTTAGAATGGCTCCTAGCCATACAATTCTATTCTAAGAGCGGAAATATGATTTGTCATAATAATTGGTTTTTCCGTAGTCGATTGTAACTCAATTGAGCATCATATAGCTGATATTGTAATAAATATTTATTTTTAAGAAAAATTGCATTTGTCCCTAATCCCGGACTAAAATTTTGCGTTGAACCTGATTCCGTGCTAACTTATAATATGATATATTTTCATTATACAACAATCAAAAACGTCAATTTACTTCATTTTATACATGTTAACATTTATTTAACTTTAT
Source organism: Calliopum simillimum (assembly GCA_951812925.1). NCBI lineage: Eukaryota > Metazoa > Arthropoda > Insecta > Diptera > Lauxaniidae > Calliopum > Calliopum simillimum. Next base: position 56,177,427 of record OX638368.1, read on the forward strand.
TTATGTTCAAATATGTAGGGGAGGGGGGGGCTAGTGTGGACTGGGGGCTAGTGTGGACAAATTCAAATTCTCGCCCCGCTTTGAATTTTTTGTTTCTGTTTAATTTTTTTCAAGTTGGTATTTGCACTCTGCATCACCAACAAAAAAATTCATTTGTTGACAGTTCAGCTTTCCATGATAATGTGACCGAACTTGCTTTACGCTGCAAAAAGTAAGTATTTTGTTTTTTCGTAATTTCAGCGATACTTTTAAACTAATTATTCTTCTGCTGTAGTGTTAATAGATAATACAACTTAAACAAGTGTTTATTGATATCATTGAAATTATTTTTGAAGAACTTTACGGTAAGATTAAAAAAAAAATATTTTTGTTTAAAAAAACATGAAGGGGCTAGTGTGGACAACTGAAATGGGGCTAGTGTGGACATGTCCGCAGCAGCTGAAATGACTCCAGAAATCGTCCGACCATTTCTAAAAGCCGGTCCAAGAAAGTATCAAATTCGACAAAAACGTGGAAAGTCATCAATTCTTACCGAAACAACTGACAAGACAAATGAAGAAACGCTTAGAAGAAAAAATGCACCTCCAACAAATATTTGCTTCAAGAAACAAATTAAAAAAAAAAATATATTAAATTCATCGTCGGATTCAGATAGCGATATTCCCAATGAGAATATATTGGAATCAGGGGAAGAGCCTGGACTTGATAAAATCGATGACGATAGTAAGAACCACCAATAAATAATAGCCCCGTATAAGGGGCTACTGTGGACCCAATGTAAGCTCTTTTTAAAATAATTTAATAGTGCATTTATGAAAATAAAAAATCATAACTATTGGTGTAATTATGAAGGCAAGAGGTATAAGTAACCGCTAAAAAATACTTTATTACAAAAATGATATATTTACATACATAATTTTGTAATTATATAAAAATTGTCCACTCTAGCCCCCCTCCCCTATACTTTTTTGTTCTTCAAGAAACCATATGGGCCTATACGAAAATAATTTTCTCTTATTCAATAACCAAATGTGCTGGAATATATTCCTAGACGTGTAAAATTAAATTTCCAATAGGTGTATGAAAAAACTTCGACCTGAAGGGGTGTCGGGAGGTCGTTTTATCTGAAAATTTTGGGAAAATCAAGATTTTAGATCATATACGGAGAGCACATGTTTCAGAAGTAGTAGATGTATGGGAGGTGCCACGCGCCCTTGTTCGATTTCACTCAATTATTGTTGAGAGTTTGCATTCATAATTCTAAGTGTCTAAGTCAAATTTGGTTCGAATATCTTAAAAAACTCTTTCAGTATAGCGTTTTGAAGCTTTTGCTTATGTGAGAGGTGCCACGCCATAATAAAATAAAATTTAAAGAACAAATATTCCGCCCTCTTAAATTTCCAAAAAACTAATTTCTAGAAAAAGTCATGAATATTTTTTGAAAAAATTTAAATTTTTTTACCGAAACATCAACAAATTTCATTTTTAGACCAAAACTTTCTGAGAAAATAGTATTGGCCTAGTCATTCTCGACAAAAGTTGAGTTGAGAATATTACAAAAAAATCATCAGTTTCGAAGTAACGGGCAGTCAAAGCTATTAGAGTCATTTTAGTCCATTTTCCGGCTGGGTTTATTCCACTATCGATTCCCAAACAAACAAAATCACAATTTCGCAAATGGGCGCTCTAACATACATACATACATACTATTTTATGACAGAAAATTTTTAAAATTCACTTTCGTTCTACGTAATGGATCCTGGCAACATCCGTTTTCTTGATACATGAGTCGTTTGAACTCTGTTAAACTCAAAGGTCCTCTCACTCCAAGTTTTTTTATGAAAATCTATTCACTAAGTTGCAAATATACGGAAAACATAATTTTTAAAATTGGTTAGCGAGCTAATCGATTTTCCGGGTCAAAGTTCGGTTCCTTAATGGTCTTCAATTTGTTACTGTATCAAATAAAAATTTTTTAAGATTCAAAAATGATATTTTGGAAAATTCTGGCTGATTTCGTTAACGAGGTATTGTAATTAAATAAAACTAGTAAGGGTGTAACCTTTGGCCTGGCCAAACATTAAATACCCTACACTGCAGTATTTTGAAAATTGCGCTTCTATGGGAGATGCCACGCCCTTTTGTCTGAGTTCACCTGGTTTTTGCCCAGAGCGTGCATTTACAGTTCTTAGTGTCTGAGTGAAATTCGGTTGGATTATCTCAAAAAACGTTTTAAGTATAGCGTTTTGAAGCTTTTGCTTATGCGGAAGGTGCCACGCCCTCTTGTCCGAGTTCGTCTGGTTTTAGCTCAGAGCGTGCATTTATAGTCTTTAGTAATTGAGTGAAATTTAGTTGAATTATCCCAAAAACTTTCAGTATAGCGTTTTGAAGCTTTTGTTTATATGGGAGGTACCACGCCCTCTTGTCCGATTTCACCCAGTTTTTGCTCAGAACTTGCGCTAGTAATTCGTAGTATTTAAGTGTATTTTGGTTGAATTGTCGTGAAAATTACTCCTAAAGTTGTATTTTGAATATATTTTTTGTATGGGCGGTAGGCGTGTCCGTTGACCGATTTCGCTCATTTTCAATCCCACGAGCTAACTTTTACGACAAAGCCAACGTACCAAATTTCATTGAAATATCATGATTAGTTTTCCCGTAAAAAATATTTCCGCACACAGCCAGCCACCCAGCCGGCCAGCCAGCCAGCCAGCCAGCCAGCCAGCCAGCCAGCCAGCCAGCCAGCCAGCCAGCCAGCCAGCCACCCAGCCCTCCAGCCAGCCACCCAGCCAGCCAGCCACCCAGCCAGACAGACGGACATAGCTATATCGACTCAGGAGGTGACGCTGATCAAGAATATATATACTTTTCTATATCTGCCAAGCCTCCTTCTCTGCGTTACAAACGGAAGGACAAAGTGAATGTACCCTGAGTGTAGGGTATAAAAAAATTTTCAAATGTTTTTTAAAAAAGTGAATTTTTTCGTTTTTTTAGAGAACACCCAACAAATAAAAACAATAAGTTATTTTCAATGTAAATTTTGACGCTGAGTCCGAGCTCAGAATTGTTATATCTCTTAAAGTTTTCGAGAAATTTTTGCTTAAAAGTTTGATTTTTCGAGATTTTTGAGGTTAAATAAAAGAATAAGGAAATTTTTAACCAGCTCCAGTCTTTTGCTTCAAAGCTCTGTTTTTATTATATCGATATCTTTTTTATACCCTACACCCAGGGTATATTCACTTTGTCCTTCCGTTTGTAACGCAGAGAAGGAGGTGTGGAAGATATGGAAAAGTATATATATTCTTGATCAGCGTCACCTCCTGAGTCGATATAGCCATGTCCGTCTGTCTGGCTGGGTGGCTGGCTGGCTGGGTAACGGCTGGGTGTGTGTGGAAATACACTTTTTGGGAAAACTAAGCAAGATAATTCAATAAAATTTGGTACTCCGCCTCCGTCATCAAAGTTAGCTCGGGGGATTGCAAATGAGCAAAATCGGTTAACGGACACGCCTACCGCCCATACAAAAAATATATTCAAAATGCAATTTTAGTAGTATTTTTCACGACAATGCAACCAAAATACACATAAATACTACAAATTGTAAGCGCAAGCTCTGAGAAGAAACTGAGTGAACTCAGACAAGAGGGTGTGGCACCTCCCATATAAGCAAAAGCTTCAAAACGCTATACTGAAAGCGATTTTTGAGATATTCGAACCAAATTTAACTCAGACACTTAGAACTATAAATGAAAGCTCTCAACAAAAATTGGGTGAAATTGGGCAAGGAGGCGTGGCACCTCCCATATAAGCAAAAGATTCAAAATGCTATACTGAAAGAGTTTTTTGAGATAATCCAACCAAATTTCACTCACCCACTAAATATTATAAATGCGAGCTCTGAACAAAAACTGGGTGAACTCGGACAAGAGGGCGTGTCTCCTCCCACATAAGCAAAAGCTTCAAAACGCTATACTGAAAGCGATTTTCGAGATATTCGAACCAAATTCAACTCGGACACTAAGAATTCTAAATGAAAGCTCTCAACAAAAATTGGGTGAAATCGGACAAGGAGGCGTGGCAATTCCATATAAGCAAAAGATTCAATATGCTATACTGAAAGAGTTTTTTGAGATAATCCAACCAAATTTCACTCACCCACTAAATATTATAAATGCGAGCTCTGAACAAAAACTGGGTGAACTCGGACAAGAGGGCGTGTCTCCTCCCACATAAGCAAAAGCTTCAAAACGCTATACTGAAAGCGATTTTCGAGATATTCGAACCAAATTCAACTCGGACACTAAGAACTCTAAATGAAAGCTCTCAACAAAAATTGGGTGAAATCAGACAAGGAGGCGTGGCACCTCGCTTACAAGCAAAATTTTCAAAACACTGCAGTGTAGGGTATTTATTTTTTGGCCAGGCCAAAAGTTACACCCTTACTAGTTCTTCTTCGAAATATTCTTACCTGAAAAGGTGAAAAAGAAAAAAACAACGGTTTTCTAATATTTCGGTTTGCAACATTTTGATGGAGAAAAAAGATATCGATATAATTTAAACTGAGTTCGTAGCAAAAGACTGAGACTTTAAATGAAGATTTCTCGAAAGCCTTACAAATCATTGCCATTATCGAATTTAGCGTCAAAATTTACATTGGTAAAGATTTCTTGTTTTTATTTCTTGCTAATTTTCTAAATAACACAAATATTTTTAATTCTAAAAACATTCTTGTCTGCATGCATTCTACGAGTGGTACTATTTATATTTCGGGAACTGGCAACACTAATGTCAATTGCTAAAATCTGGCAACAACATAATAGGGTTTGACATTTTTTAGCATAAACGTACTCACAACGTTTTGATGTACAAGTGCTATTTGTTTTGTTTACAGTGAGTTAAGAAAATCACTTTTTCCATTGATAATTTAAGCGATTGATAAATTATGTAGTATCCACCGAAAACAAATTTTTTTACAACTAAGTGTTCATGCAAAATTTAATGTATTGAAGTGGAACTAATGTGCAAGGATGCCTATATATCAAAATATGTCACATGACGATCTTGCATTATCAGTTCATGCACTGCATCGATGTTTTTTGGCACAACAACCGATTTTGGACGACCTTCACAGAATTTGTCGACGTCCGAACTACGACCACGATTGAATTCCCTATACCAGCGATATACTGTGGTTTTTGATGGTGCTTTATCGCCACACAAAGAATTGAGTACATCGACACATTCTTTTTGAGATAATCCACGTCGAAAGTTGTGAAAAATAATTCAACGAAAACCTTCTCTTGAAATTTCCATTTTTTGGCCAAATTGATTTTCTTAACTCACGGTAAACAAAACAAATAGCACTTGTACATCAAAACGTTATGAGTACGTTTATGCTAAAACGTAATAAACGTAATAATGGTGTTGCCAGATTTTAGCTTTTGACATAAGTGTTGACAGTTCCCGAAATATAAATAATACCCTACGTAACTGCATACTCGGTCAGTTTTTTAGTTAAACTTTATATTTGTCAATCTTTTTATTTGTCAACCGAAATTAAATCCGGAAAGTCAATTAGCTCGTTTTCATATTTTTGTATGCTACCAGAGATGTGCTTCTGTTGCGCTCTTCTTGGAAGCAGCTACATTTCTTCCCGTTGTGATTAAATATGTATGTATGTATGTATGTATTTATATATGTATTTTGTTATGCAGATACGCAATGATGAGCACAGTAAAATATTAAAGAAACAAAGAAAAAAAAAATGGCTAGGGAAAAATTTTAGCAAACAAGTCATGAAATTTAAATTGACTTACAATACATACATACGTGCATGTAGTAGGAAAAATTTGGACAATTTTTCCATGCAAGCATTAGAAACAACCAAGGAATCGATGTCTGAGAAAAACGCCATCACGGTATTTTGTTAAAATCTCACTTAACTTGCCAAAGCAAAATTTACAGGACTGGCAAAATTATGACTTTCAGTCATAGTTTTATGTTTTTTTTTTTTTGCATTAAGCCATACATATCTCAAAATGAACTTTAGAGTGATTTAAGTTGATACAGGTATATTAATCGCTATATATATACATAGTTTGAAAATTATTGTAATTAATCCGGATCGTAATGAAATTTTATTCAAAAAACCCAAAACTTATTTTGGCCTCTGACATGTTAAGAATGGTTTTCTCAGACCGTGTCACATATACATTAGACTGTTTCAAACATTTTTTTTTTTTGTTTCCTTTTTGCTTTCAAACAGGTTAATAGTTGCTAGGATAGAAGACAATAATGCTGATGCAAATAGAGCCCATAATATTAATATTTACTAGTGGTGCATCTTCCATTTCGTTTTTAGTATTACTTGTGGGGTAAAAAGTACTTAAAAGTTTTTAAAAACTTTTATATAAAACTTTTATTTTAAAAAATTTTTAAAAACTATTTTGCGTATATCCTACCTATATTTATATATGGTTATTACTACTGGAAAGAGAATGAAGTTTATCATAATAAACTTTAAAATAATTTTTTTGTAAAGGTTTTTATTTTGTTAGTTTTGAGCTGTCGAGCACAATAAAAGTTTTTGAAAACTGCTTTAGAAAACTTTTATTTTGCTCGAAAGCTCTAAAGCAGTTTTCAAAAACTTTTATTTTGCTCGACAGCTCAAAACTAACAAAATAAAAACCTTTACAAAAAAAATTATTATAAAGTTTATTATGAAAAATTTCATGCTCTTTCCAATGGTAATAACCATATATAAATATTGGTAGGATATACGCAAAATAGTTTTTAAAAAGTTTTTAAAAATAAAAGTTTTATATAAAAGTTTTTAAAAACTTGTATCCAGGGGTGTCCCCGACCTCTCTGGTTATGTTCAAAATGTATTTTCGACCTTTCCCCATCGATTGCTGCAACAGAATTTTTTTACAAAATTGGGCCCAAACCGGTCGTACCTATACTTCAGTCACCGGGGCTTTTTTCAAGGTACAGTCGACGTCCAATAATACGAATTATATAGGGCCTTATCGTAAATCTGAAAGGAGTTCCATTCTCTCCCTCCCGGGAAAGGAGCAGTGGAAGTAGTGAATATTTCATTAATGAAAACTCCCCTTCCTGCAGGGATACTTTTTTTATTTTAATATCGTTGACATTTTCAGAAATAACCAGTTTGCAACGCTGCGTTTTTCCAAGAGCGTTGACATTTTACACAAAAACATCTGGCAACGCTGTGTCTTTCCCATATCTTTGACATTTTGCGCAAACACCAGTCTGAACGCTGATTTTTTCCAATTTCGTAGACATTTTGCACAAAAAAAAAAAAACACGTGGCAACGCTGTTTTCCATAAATCGTTGACATTTTTTTCGATTTTCCACTGGATTTTGACAACTGACTTAAAAAAAAAGATAAACAAGAAACAGCAATTGCAAAAGAAGAAAAAGAAGCAATTGCAGCAGTGAAATCTGTATATAAATACGTGAACAGTTTTTTTTTGTCTCCCTTTTGCGAGCTAACCATTTAACCGATTTTGGATATTTTTATTTATATGATAGGTACTATGGTGTAGAATCCACGAATCCAAAAATTATCTTCATAAGTTGCCATTAAGGCATTTAAAAACAGGATCAAAGTTTCCCATATAATTACAACAACAACAGCACCCTCAGAGTTATGCTGTGTTGTTAAGAAAGTGAATGAGACAGTGGAGTGAGAGAAATTTTGTTGTTGTTGTTTTTCTTCTGCTCGCACGAAACCTGTTTCGTTGCTCTCTGTCGGCGATCTGCACCGATATTTTGGATGTTTTTCGATACTTTTGGACTTTGATCGATATTTTTGACACTTTTGGATTTTAACCGATATTTTGGATGTTTTTCGATATTTTTGGACTGTTATCGATTTTTTAAATGTTTCTCGATACTTTTGAACTTTTACCGATATTTTGGATGTTTCTCGATACTTTTGGACTTTTATCGATATTTTGGATGTTTCTCGATACTTTTGGACTTTTACCGATGTTTTGGATATTTTTCGATACTTTTGGACTTTTATCGATATTTTGGATGTTTCTCGATAATTTTGGACTTTTACCGATGTTTTGGATGTTTTTCGATACTTTTGGACTTTTACCGATATTTTGGATGTTTCTCGATACTTTTGGACTTTTCCGGATGTTTTGGATGTTTCTCGATACTTTTGGACTTTTATCGATATTTTGGATGTTTCTCGAATTTTTTGGACTTTTATCGATGTTGTGGATGATTCTCGAAACTTTTGGACTTTTACCGATATACATACCGATGTTTTTCGATACTTTTGAGCTCTGTTCGATATTTTGGATGTTTTTCGATACTTTTAGGATATTTTTCGATACTTTTGGACTCTACCGATATTATACTGAGCCTGCTGCATATAAAAAATGTTGCTACGATTAATGAATACTCAATGTTCTGGCTTTCTTTTTTACCAAACGGCACTCGGAAAAAGTGTATTTATCTCAAAGTAAAAGGCCAAAATTTGGCCACCGGCGATACTAGTTTAAATTAATGCTTTGCTTTTTAAAGTAAAAAATGTATTTTTAATCATTTTTGTGGATTTGAAAAATCAAAAGTTTGCATCAAAAAGTTTAAAAAAAAAAATAAAAAATTTAAGTGAAAGATGGAAACGCTTGGATGGATATTAAAAACTTTAGTGTCATATGAAAGCTATTTCAATAATCTTTAAAATTATTGTTCTAAAGTTTTTAATCTGTCAAATGTTATTTATAATTATTCATTTATACATTAGTACTCCCTAGCAAAAAGTTGATGAGCAAATTAAACAAATAAAAGCGAAAAAACTCGCTCCCAACTTATTGCCGATTACATAATTTTTCCAGTGAATTTTCCCTTTCCACGAAATTTTTTTGCGATTGCAAACCAGGGAGTTAGTGAATAAATTCTCGAGAAAATTTATTTACGATAAGGTCCCACACTGCTCCTGAACAAACGATAGGTTGCATGAAAATGACACCAAAAACGAACAATGCCCCTTTATTCGTAATCATTCACTGAGTAAAAATCAACTTTATTTGAAATCTTAGCTGCTCCTTTTTTGAAAATATCTCGATTTTTCCAATAGGGGCATTTTCCCATACAAATAGAAAAAAAAATTTTTTAACTACATTAAACTAAAATTAAAATAATCACAATCGATGTGTTTTGCGATGCTAAACGCGAATCCAACCTCAGAATTGCTCTATTGTGTATAGTTTATGAGATATTGTAACCTAAAGACCAAAAAAAGTCGTTTTTTGCCATTTTTTGAAGCTATATAACTATGTAACATATCATTTATTCGTCAAATGTGGCTTAAATACTTGAAAGTCCCAATATTCTCCTTTAAAACATAATTTAAATTATGTTGATATCTTTTTTTTCCTCAAAGATATCCTAACCTAAAAAGACACAAAAGTGCAAAAAACCCGTTTTGACAATATTTTGGTCTACGACATCTCTTAGAAGCATGAAGATATAAATATAATATAAATTAGGTTTTAAAGGAAAAAATTGGGGCTTTTCAGTATTTAAGCCACATTTGATGTTTAGGTTACAATATCTCATAAACTATACACAATAGAGCAATTCTGAGGTTGGATTCGCGTTTAGCATCGCAAAGCACATCGATTGTGATTATTTTAATTTTAGTTTAATGTAGTTAAAAAATTTTTTTTTTTCTTTTTGTATGGGAAAATGCCCCTATTGGAAAAATCGAGATATTTTCAAAAAAGGAGCAGCTAAGATTTCAAATAAAGTTGATTTTTACTCAGTGAATGATTACGAATAAAGGGGCATTGTTCGTTTTTGGTGTCATTTTCATGCAACCTATCGTTTGTTCAGGAGCAGTGTGTTCCAAAGTGTCCCATACACTTTTTCACCAATGCTAAAATATGGGGCCTTATCGTAAATCTAAAGAGAGTTCCATTCTCTCCCTCCCGGGGAAGGAGCACTGGAAGTAGTGAATATTTCATGAATGGAAACTCCCCTTCCTGCAGGAAAACTTTTTTTATATTAATATCTTTGATATTTTCAGAAATAACCAGTTTGCAACGCTGTGTTTTTCCAAGAGCGTTGACATTTTACACAAAAACAACATTTGGCAACGCCGAGTCTTTCCCATATCTTTGACATTTTGCGCAAACAACCTGTCTGATCGCTGATTTTTTCCAATTTCAAAGACATTTTGCACAAAAAAAAACATGTGGCAACGCTTTTTTTCATAAATCGTTGACATTTTTTTCCATTTTCCACTGGATTTTGACAGCTGACTTAAAAAAAAGATAAACAAGAAACAGCAATTGCAAAAGAAGCAATTGCAGCAGTGAAATTGAAGTTAATGCTTTGCTTTTTAAAGTAAAAAATGTCTTTAATCATTTTTGTGGATTTGGAAAATCAAAAGTTTGCACCAAAAAGTTTCCAAAAAAAAAAAAAAAAATTAATTTGAGTGAAAAGTAGTTTTAGCAGAACCAGTATAAGTTGGAAACGCTTGGATGAATATTAAAAACTTTAGTGTCATATGAAAGCTATTTCAATAAGCTTTAAAATTGTTGTACTAAAGTTTTTCATTTGTCAAACGAAATTTTGTTCCTTTATACTTTTATATTGAGACATATAGTCGGTTTACAGATCAAACTAACTAACTCGTATATTTTATTTGAGAGAAAAAGAAAAATACTAAAAAAATCGTTCGAAAAATAGGAAATTTGTTGAATTTTTCTTCGAAGTAAAATGGTTGAGAAACGGAAAACGCAATACTTAAATGAAGTATCTTATTTGCTTAGCAAATATATAGACTACAATTTAAAAAACAAATGGATTTTTAAATTTTTTTTTCTTGTATAAATCTGCAGTTGATTTTTTTTAATTTTTTTGAAAAAAAATAATTTTTTTTTTTTAGAAATCAATTTATTTCGCCGAAACTAACAAACCAACCAAAAACTGATGTGAATATCATTTGTAGGTAATTTAATTACCTTTAATATTAAATTAAGCACGTTTAAATACAAATATCAGTTCTATAGATATTTGTTTTAAAATAGAACTATCTTTTTTTTTCGGTCCAAATACCGAAAATAACCGATATCTCGAAAACGACGTGAAAAAAAAATAATACAATTTTCGGAATCAGCAGTCGATTTTACATGGCATTCAATGGAAATTTTGGCTGTAAGCTAGTGTTATTATTATGATAAAATGGCCGTCATTTTGTCAATATTCTAATGATTTTTAAGAGACATAGTGTTTTTTTGTATACCTTGTATTTTTCAAACAATGGAAATAATGTTTTATATTAGAATTTTTTTTTTTAAATTTGTTTTTACAAAAAAAATTCCCGTGGCTCTCAAAAAATTTGTTTTTCATCCACCTTTCCATAAAAGAAAATTAAAATTCTGAGAAAATCAACTTTTCAGATTTTTCAAGAAATATCCGCCGATTTGTAAATATTCAAAATTTAAAAATGGAAATAAAAAAATAGATTTTTGACATTATAGCGGATCTTTGAAAAAAATAAGTTGGATCGATTTTTCGCAAAAAAACTTTTTTGACACTCTGAAATTTCATGCTCATAACTTTCAAAAACACAGTTTTTAGGAAAAATAATAATGAGTGGTCTTTATTATACTAAGCACATAGAACAGTCTTTTAAATTTTTATAAAAATCTGAAGACTCAACAGCAAATTTGGAAAAATCTTAAATGATTTCGGTTAATATTATTGAATCCGACAAAAATAAAGCAAAAATACAACAATTGTGATGATGGCTTAGCGAGAACTCCTATCGTATTGAGCGTAAGTGTGTAATACACTGAGGGCTACAAATGATGTAGCAAACATAAGCAAAGCAACAAAAAAAAGTAAATAGAGAAAAAAAAGTAACAGCAACAACCATGAAAAATTGGCTAGAGAAAGTGTTTGGAATCACAGTGGCAGCGGTGGTGTTACACATTGCGCACACAACTCAGAGAAAAAAACCCGCCAATTTTAAGCGTCACTAATCCAGATGTGTGGAGCCAATGTAGGATGGCAGAGGGTGTAGGTATGCACTACAAGTAAGCGGTTGCTATAGCGGACTAAGCTTTGGGGCTTGAACTTAGAAGTAGCTACTCAAGTGCGGCATAACTTAATTTATAGCAATAAACGCATACAACTACATTTGTAGCAACATGCATACACCTGTAATTCATCTTATAGATACACTAACGTTAACAAGCCTATTAGCCAGTTGCTAAAGTGTTGTCAGTAAAAGAAAACTGTTTTGTTTCGCATCACTTTCGACAGCTCATTGGGTGCATTAACACGTTAACTATGTGAGTATGGCTATAAAACAAACCCACTGAAAATGTATCTTACGGGTTGATGAAGTATCTAAAGTGGATTTAATGAGAATGGTATAAAATGTCATTATTTTGCAAGTTGGCAAAATATCCTTGTTTGTTAAAATGCGCTACCAAAAGTATCCATTTATAATAGGTACAGGTTAATACACTTGCTCAATATTGTATTACATGAGTACGCCACCTTTTATCATTTTATTTGACCTATTTTAATTCTTATCAATCTTTAGGCTAAAATATAAACTGACCAACAACTATCTCACCAACCAAATTGTTGGTCAACAATTGAGTTTACGCTCATAATTAAACTTTTTTTTCAATTATAAACTGCAATAAAGTTAATTTTCTTTTGCAGTGGTAACTCAGAAAATATTTTTCATTTTGTTTTTCTTTTTGGTGGGTCATTAAGCTTACCAACCACCATTGAAGTTTTCCCCCTGCTGGGTTTTTATGTATGAAGTATATTGCCGTCTTTTGATTTTATCTGCAATCTTTTAATGTGCTGCAATTTGTCGGATTGCATATAAGAACGTTTTGTTGTTGTTGATGTGGTTATTATTACTGTCATGGCACATTAAAATCAATTATGATTTCAAAAGTGATTTTTGTTTATATCTTTGTGCCTTCCATGATGAAAGTTTGTTTTCCTCTGCTTCGTCTTTTTGTATGCAAAAGATTTTGTAACACTTTTATGAATATTTGGTGCAAAAGAAAATATGCACATGAAGGAGGAAATGGACGTGTATAATTATACCATTCCTTAATGTTTCAAAACACGATCGTAAAGGGAATAAGGAAAACTTTCGTCTTTAAAAAATTAATTTTTTTAATTTTTACGTTTGATGAACCTAGAAACTGTTTCTTATCCGAAAGTAACTTCGTCGTAAGTTATTTAAGTTCAAATGTCACAAAAATCAGTTTTTTTGCAAATATCTCGCAAACAGTTACTTTTCGTACGACTTAAACTATAAGCTTTGCCACTTTTCTAATTAGAATATCTCCTTAACTATAAGTCATATGAAAACATCTCCGAGGTTACAGAATTGTCCTACACTATTTTTCTGAAAAAGTAACCATTTGCAATATATTTGCAAAAAACTGATTTTTGAAGTATGATAATTTTATATTGAACTAATTAAACAGTCATTTTTGCAACTTTTCAACAACAGACGAAAGCAAGTGTTAACATGGAAATTGATTACATATGTTTCGGCTACTTCCACATACATATTTATATATTTTCATATATAAACATGTATATAGCCTCATCAGATCTTCATGATTTTTGTTACCTTAGACCTTGAATAACTTACGATGCAGACACGAGACTTTGAGACAACTTTTAGAACACTATAATGAAGGTGTATATGAGTTTTGAGCTTATTATCTCTCATTCCGAGGAAAACCCCTAATTTGACTGGCCTATTATGACTTTTTTCCAAACTTGGTCTAAAGAGTTCTGAAGCTCCCATTTAGGCAAATATTTTAAAACAATATACTGACCATCTCTGTGAGATTGCATACAAGTATGAATAGTAAGTAATATGAATGTTGATTTTTAAAATACTATAACTCAGGAATTGTTAGTCGTACGAAAACAACTTCCGCAATAGGAAATTTTGTAAGCAACAAAATTGTGGAAATTCATTTTTATGTACAATTTATCGTTAGCGAGATATTTGCAAAAAAAATGTGCGCGACTTTTGAGTCTGAATAAGTTTTTATGCGGCGGTGATTTTGGTGTTGATTTTTGACATTTGTTTTAAAACACCAAAATAAAGCGGCGAGAGACCAAGAAATAATCAAGACAGTGGGTTCTTCGGGAGAACGTGTATCAAAGAAGGCCAAGGTGGGTCGGACGGCCAACAAGATTATGGCCACTGTTTTTTTTTTGGGATGCACGCGGAGTTATTTAAATTGATTATTTTGAAAAGGGTAAAAAGATCACCACGAAATATTATTCCGAGCTCTTGGACAGATTCGACATTGATATGAAGAAGAAACGACCTCAAGAAAAGTGTTGTTTCTTCAAGACGACGTAAATTGCACACGTTTGTAGTCACCATGCAAAACAAAAAACCCATAAATTGAGAAACGTACCTACTGCTACTCTATCCAGCATGTTCTCCAGATTTAGCCCTCAGCAAGTATTTCCTGTTTCCAGACCTGAGAAATGGTTGGGCGGAAAGATATTTTGGTCGATTGAAGAGTTTATTACTGAAACAATTTTGAGGGTCTTGAGAAAACGTATTATTTGGAAGAAATAAAAAAAAAAAATTGGAAAATCGCTGGAATAAAAGTACATAGCTAATAAAAGACATAAAGCCTGTTCCGTTATTCGAGTGGTTTCAATTACTTTTCATTTCAGAAGCTTTTTGATGAATAAAAAATCAATCAATCAATGGTGAGACACACGATAAAACGTATTAGAATCTCTTTTGTGGAGAGTTACTGGTTCTAAAAATGATATTGATTTGTATTTACGAAAAAGTAACCGTTTAGAAAATATTCGATGAAATCGAATTTTTAGGCTTTTTGCGGTTTTCTGAGAATATTTCCAAAACTGTTACTATTTGTTAATCCAAATTAAAATTATTTGTAAAAATGTTTCATCAAAAAGCTTCCTTAATGTAAGGTAATAAATATTACACAGATTTCGGAACAGGCCTGTATCTTGAGAAATACAACGCTTTATTGGCAAAATAAATATATCTTATTTAAAAAGTCTCGAACTTATCAAACTGCCCTTGTATATCAAATTATTTTAGAGAATGTTCGGCTTATACAAAAAATAAGAAATAAATACAAGTGCTAACGCTAAATATTTCAATAGGCTTTTTGAGTTCACTTTGCCAAAAATAAACTTTTAAGATATAATAAAAATAAACCTTAAAAATAAAAGATTTTTACAATTTTTAAAGCAAAATCCGCAAAAATAACTTTTGTTTTTGTTTCACTTAATGATTGCAAAAGTTTTTAGGTCAATCGGTTGGCAACATATACCGTCAGATGCAAAATAAACTGATGACCTACACACACCTTTGTTTTGCAACATGATAGACATTTAGGGGGTTTACGCGTATATTTTCCGGTTAGAAATTAATTTAATGACCAATTTCGAAAAGGTCACATCTCCGAATTTTTTCGATATTGACTTTTTCACGTTTTTTCCATCTACGCATATAGACACATGTGATGTGTAAGAATGGTACTCATATCGGGTCTCTAAGTGGGAGAAACAGCTACGTCCGTTTGAAATCAATTTCGAAAAGGTCACATCTCTACTAGAGAGATTCCATATATGATTTTTATCTTCATGCGCCATTTTAAAATGGTCATAACTTTTTAAAGAAAAACCACACATGACCAAATCATAGACGTAACGTAACCCATAACCTCACAATAAACTAGCCACACTTTTTTTAATTTATTATGAAATAAATGAAAAAATGGGATCCAAGACCTTTCATAATCACAAAAAATAAATTTTTGCCACGAATTACATTTCAAAATGTTCCACTTAATACGCCATCCAAATTTGAGCTTAAGACAAGCGCGGGTCTAGCCGTGACACTTAATTTAGTTTATTTTTTGAAAAAATCCCTTATTTGATGCATTTTTTTGAGGTTATGCTGAAATAACTTTCTGATTTTTATATTTTTTCTTTAAAAACTGATGAATAAGCTTAACAAAGCCGTTTCTAGCACACTTCTTTCAAAAGTTCTACGATTTATTTACAAATTTCAGCAAAACCATTCACTGTGTGGCGTGGATGCTTTTGCACCATGCTTTTTAAAGAATTTCTGTCAATGATCTTTAATTTAAGTTATTATTTTAATTGTAAATACCTTAAATAAAAGTTTCGCCAAATTTAAATGGTTTTTTCCCTTAAATTTTGTATAATCAACACAATCAAGTCAACAAAATTATCACATTTCCTGAACTTAAAATATCAAAATTTTTTGTATCCTGAAAACTTTTGAAATTCGGAGATCTTATTATTTTAGCCGATATTTTTATCCTTAGCTATTTTTTTGTGATGAATGTTATAGAAAAATATCAAAAACTCATCATTTTCTTTTGGTGAAATAGAATACCCTAAGATAAATTAATGGGATATGCCACGTACCCAAAATTTTTCGTCTTGTGTATCATAACTCGGAAAGTAAGAGACCTCTTGGAAAAATCCGAAAAGATATTTTGATAAAGAAGAGTGTGGCTATTCGATGCCCTTAATAAAAAATATTTCTCCGATTTTTGTAGCTACGCTGTAAGACTGAACGCAGCGTTTTCTTCAACTTCAAGCAAGGATATTTCAAATCCTGCAGTTATAATGACAGTTCTGCTGATGAAGACGGATTCAACGTCGAAAAGTACATAAGACATAAAAATTTCATTCCATTTTTTTTGCGCCTGAGTTATTAGCCGTGTTTTTTTTTGACGCGTATATACAATTGTGGATATTTTTAAATTGCGATAACTTATGAACAATGAGTCGCACAATAAAACTCTAAGGAACTTTTTTATTGAAAATTACGTTCTCTACAAAAAATTTTCATTTTATTTTTAAAAAAATTTATCTTTTAGGAGTTATTCTAAAAAAACTGGTTAAGCGCCGATAAACGGCAAAAAATCTCTTTTTTTTAAATGACTTCTAAATAATTATTTTTTTTTTTACAAAAGATTAAAATTATTTGTAGAGCATGTGGTTCTCAATGAAAAAACGGCAGGTGGCACTCGGGGAGTGGCCGATGATATTGGAAGCTAATGCTTATTATAAGCTAATATAATAAGCTAAAACTTATTATAGTTAAAACTTATAATAAATTGATATTTTAAAATTTGTTTATTATTAAGTAAGAGGTAAAATGTTGAACTGGAGTATTAAAAAAGCGAGCTTAAATACAAAAATATTTTTATTGCATTATTTTACATTATTATTTATAATATATGATTATTCTTCCGAAACTTCAGTAATTACAGTAGAATTTTCTAGTGATGGGTCTTCTACAAACGATATTATGGGTTTATGGTAACTAAAATATGAAACAAACGTCTGAGATTCTATTTTATCTAAAAATCTTGAAAAAACAGATGAGCGCCCCTCTTACGTTCGAAAAATAAGTGAGAGAGAGAGAGAGAGAGAGAGAGAGCATGAGCTGGTGCGCGCAATGTTTATAAACATATATATATGTATACATACATATATACTGTATACTGTACTTTGTATACAGTACGTCTCTATTTTTATATGTGTGACGCATTTTCGTTGCAAACATCCGTTACACTTTTTCGTTGCATGTTTTCGCTGTTCAGACTCTGCCTCTCAAAACGTCCGATAAGGAAGCATTAGCTTCCAAAAAAGACCCTTGGACTTTTCATCGTACGACTCACCATTCATAAGTTATCGCAATTTGAAAATTACCACAATTGTATGTACGCGTCAAAAGAAACACAGCAATTAACCAAAATTTTTGTTTTGGTAAAAAAAAGGGTGTGGCAATTATTGCAAAACACCTACTTTTCGTTATGTTTTAGATGCTCATGATCCAGACACTCATACCAAATTTTATCAATTATGTTGTACCGTTTGCGAGAACAAGCATTGAATGTACAATATTTAACTTGTATGGGAGGTTTCACGCGCACCAGCGATATTTTGCCCTTTTTTACATCGTAGGTGCCTAATAGGAAGTAGATTCCCTACAGTTAAATTCAGAAAGATTGCTTTAGTAGTTTTTTGTCGGAGTCGTTTTCGAGTAATATTGAATCAAAGTTTTCAATGGTTAAAAAGGGGGTGTGGCACTTCTTCGGTACAACCCACTTTTCGTCTATTGGAAGGCATTGATAAGCAGTACCTACTTACCAAATTTCATTAAAATACCTTGTAAAATTTGAGAGAAATAGCATTTAACGTATTTTGCTTGTATGGGAGGTTCCACGCGCAACTGCGATATTCTGCCCACTTTCATATCAGAGATGCCTTATTGCTTTATTAGTTTTCTTTCTATACCGTATTATATTTTTGTGGGTGGTGCCACGCCCTTCAACGAGTTTTCCCAATATAACGGCATATAATATATTAATCCTTGTTTGCAGGGGTAAAATCTCCTAAATTTTCATCAAAATTGTTGGAGTCGTTTTTGAGCAATATTGAATCAAAATTTTCAAGGGTTAAAAAGTGGGTGTGGTCATTATTTGACCCGCCCACTTTTCGTTTTTTACAAGGTATTATTAAGCAGTACTCGCCCACCAAATTTCATCTACATACCTTGTATGGTTTGCAAGTTATAACCAAATCAAATTTAAAATTTAAGGCGGTGCCACGCCCCCTAGTGAGCATTTACAAAGTTCAAATCTAGCTCATTCTTCATTGTACGCTAATATCTAACATACGTTTTCGAGAAAAAGTTTTGCCCGTTCCAAACATACATACATACATAAGTACAGATGTACATACAATTTTATCTCGTATAAGAAGAGAAGATACAGATGAGTAGATTTAAGTGTGATTTCGCTATAAGTGGCATAGGGTCAGTTACACCTATGATCATCTTTGGCGTGTTTTTTTATAATTTATAAAATTATATTTTAATTAGGTTTAGGTCGGTAGTGAGTCATTTCAGTGAGATATTTAAACGATACAACATGTTCTTGAAGTTGTTTAGTTTTGTGACGATTTTCAACCAATACTTTAGTCCATACAATGGTTCCAGTCTTATGTATAAGCGATGTGAAAGAACCTTCTTCACCTACTGTACGCTAAACAAACTTTACAAACTTTCTTGTAATGCTTAGAAGTAAAAAGAAAAAACAAAACAGTAAGCCCCAGCAATTAAACTCTTCAAAGATAATTTTGTGGTATTCACCATAGCTAGGTAGTTGCTTGCTCATTCACTTCAAGCGCAAATTGACCACGGTCATTGGTTTAGAAAATTTTGCGCTGCTGCTGCTGCTGACGAAAACAGTGATGTTGTCCAAGTTGTTACACTTCAAAACTGCGCGCGCTACCATAGCAAAGCAATTCCAGAGTAAACAACAATAAAATAAATAAACTCAAGATACGAACGTCTTATGGAAACAGTAGCCAAAAGACAAATACTACTGGCATGTATCTACAAATACAAGATACAGGGATACATTGCGGGAAATTAACAGATGTAACGATGTAAATTTGTGTAAAGTGCAACATTTTGTTGCTGACAGGTTAAGCGACTTAATAAGATAGAAAATATCAAATGGATAGAAAAAAAAGTTACAAAAACAACAACAGCAATAATAAGATTCTACAGCGGCACATATTTGTTTGTATCTTGTATCTGCAACAATTAAGTGGAGTAAATAAAGAGTGTATACGAAAATGAGGCAAAGAAGCTGGCAAAAGCAACAACGCAACGGTAGGTAGCAATAGAAATAGAAAAGAAGTAAGCGACCGATGAAAAATGATTTCGATTGGCCTCCACATCAACTGCAAGCAACCAAAATGTATATGAGTTGGTATCCATAAGTTTTACGATGAGCGAGTATCTTTAAGTTACCCATACGATGGATTGTGCTCTGTTGGATATTCATCGACAAACGTGTACGCATTCGCAGTGAAACAACGCGCGGTAAAGCAACTGTTGCGCGTTATTTGCGGAAACTTTGAACGAATTTTCCAGTACGAATTTTAGTGTAGTTGGTTTTTTTCTGCAATTTTTTCTGTTTTTTTTTTTTTTTGTAATTGAAAGAAAACAATTGTGCAGATTTATTTTTTTTTTTTTTAATTTATGTTGAAAACAATTTGCAATAAATTTTTTCCTACAATTAAAAGTGTTGCATGAAATAATTTATGTTAAAGTGAAATTTATGTTGAAAGCCTGAAAAATATTTATAAAATACAGCACAAAAAAAAAAAATTAAATTTGGTCAGAGTTCTAAATTCTCAAAGTTTTTGAAGGAAGTTTAACAAAACAACATTTTGACATCAAATAAAATTTAAATACAACAAAATTTATAAAGAAATATTCAGAGTGCACAAAAAAATAAAATAAAATACGTATTTAGTAAATTAAAGCAGTGAAATGTTAACATCCTGCTTACATATAAAAAACGTATGTTAAATCATTTGCAGTTGAATCAACCCAATTGACTTTAATGAAAATTATTAATTGATTTACTATATGTGATATAACTTTATTGCTGATTTACCGAAACAACCATGGATACATTTGCATTACATAAAAGGTAAAGCAAAATCATGTTAAAAACTTCAAATTAATTAAAAAGCCATAACATATTGATGTGAAGAAATTCAATTTAAATTTCCATTAATCCGCTAAGTTTCATAGAAGCAAATGAGAGCAAAAATGTTAAAATATCATTGATTACACTGTTCGACAATTTCAAACTTTTGTAAAACACATGAGAAAATCCAAAAAAATTCTTAAAGAAGTCGTTAAAAAAAATACCCGTCGTTTTTCTCCAGCACGTCAGATTTTTTTTAAATCAATTCTTGAAGTTTTTTAATCCACTGACGGAGCTGTTCTGAGAATTTAAATGATGATAACAGCATCCCTCTGGGGTTATTTTATATTATGAAAGCCTGTCAAATTCTGCATATTTTGGTGATTTTTTAAAAAAATCGTTAGAGCGGTTTTTGAAAAAATGCTAAAAAACCGTTAAAATTGGAATGTGCAAAAAGTTGTCCTGAAATCCGATTCACTTCGGAAACGGAATGAAAGCAATCTTCAAGAGCTCCGCATTTCGATAATTAACACCAAATTGGATTTATGTTTCGGTAAATCGAAAAGGAACCATTAGCAAATTTTATTTGTTGAAAGACAAATCCAATTCCATTTTATTTGTCGCAATGCAGAGCTCTTGAAAATTGCTTTTAATCCGTTTCCGAAGTTAATCGGATTTCAGAACATGCCTGAATGTTTACACAGAGCGAAGAAAAAACCACGTTCGTGAGTGTTTTAACTACGTTTCATTGCTGATTTGGATTTAACAACGCTCCAAGCTCATATTTGCATGATGCGTTGCGAAATCACTCACAAACGTAGTTGAAACTTATTCAACAACGCTGGTTGCCAAGCGTTGTTAAATCCGAATCAGCAACGAAACGTAGTCAAAACACTCACGAAGCGTTTTTAAACTCAAATCAGGAACGAAACGTAGTTAAAACACCATGAAACGTAATTAAATCCAAATTAGCTCATTTCAAAACAAATAGACTTTCGTCAACTTCACAGTAATGATGCCCGTAGCTGAGTTGCTAACGTCCGCATTAGGGATGATATTTGTAGTGGAATTGTACTTTTTTTGGTACTATTGACTTTACAAAAGTACTGAAGTACTTTCGCCTTTGAAAAAGTCCTTTCGTAATTTTTTGCGTAATTAGTATGTAAACTTGCTATAGCAATTCACAAAATACTTCACTGGGATTTCTTCTGCAAATGTGCGGAGATTATTTTCTGAATAAAACTTGATAAAAACTAGATGTCAAAATCATTTGGCGGTATCTACGTGTTCAGCTCTGATCTAAGCTAAAGACTTAATTAAGTCAACAAATTGTTGTTGTTATAAGTTTGATATTGGTACTGAATCAGAATGAAGGTAAATTGTTTCCTTTACTGGATGACATAAAATTAACTGTTTTGTTTTATGTATTTTGGGTTTTATTTAAAAAAGAAAGATGGGTGGTCCATATTTCCCTCCCTTACCCTAATACAATTAACTTATATTAACTTATTTAATTTGAGAAACAATTTGATTATGAAACTTGCTATATAATAATTTATTTAAATAGAAATAAACAGTCCTTCACATCGAATAATGCGCGAGTGAAGCGAATAAATTTACTATGCACAATGTTTCTTTTCTATATTTCATGTACACAAGGCTGCAAAAACAAAAAGTACCCAAAGTACTATTGGCTTTTTAAAAAAAAGTACTATTGGAGAAGTGCGAATATCATGCCTGGTCCGCATCTATCACACGACAGGTTCCAGGTTCAAATCTCCACAATATCAAAACAGAAAAAATTGTATTTAAAGCATAAAATTAAAAATAAAAAAAGAAAATAATGTCAGTTTTCATTGCCGATGACAGGAAAAAACTAAAAATTAATTCGAAAAAATGTTTTTCTTTTTTCTTTTGTATTTTATTGAGTTAAAACTGCCACAAACGAGCCATGCTCAAAATTTGGGTCGCCACGTGGTTAAAATAACTACCAATCTGCCACTTTTGACAATGTTGTTTTCTAAGTAGAAAAAAAATCGATGGATCGGCTTTCGAAAAAATGACAAAAACCGTTAAAATTTGAATGAAAAAAAAAAATATTTTTAGTCGACAAATGAAAAATAATTTTACTTATTATTGTAACGAATATTGAAAATTATAAATATAAATACATATTAAAAATATATCATGTATGTTTTGCATAGTATAAAAGGTTTATGTTCCTTAACAAAAAAACACTGACAAAAATGATTACAAGAATTCTTTATTTAAACAATGTCGTTAAAATAGGAATTAGCCCGGAAAAATTCGGATTTTTCTGCAAAATAAATCCAAGTAAAATTTTTTCACAAGAATGATCTTAATTTATGCATGAAAAATACAATGTGAAAAGTTCATAGCGAAATATTGTACGCATAAAAAGTTATTCAAGGTCAAATCTCGAAAAAATCAGTTTTTTGCAATTATCACACTAACGGTTACCTTTTCAGAAAAATAGTTCTAGACAATTTTGTAGTCCTATAAACCGATAGTTTTGTTATTTTCATGCGACTCATCGTTCATAAGTTATGGCAATTTAAAAATCAACTCACGGCTATGCACACTTAAATACCACATGTATGCATTACCAAGCTTTGACACATTTTAATTAGAATATCTCCTAAACTGTTAGTCGTAAGAAAACAACTACCAGGTCTTTTCTATAGAAACTTTTCAGGGCTACGAAATTGTCTACAACTATTTTTCTCAAAAAGTAACCGTTAGTGTGCAATTAGGACTTTTCACATTGCATATTTATTACATCACTGCCGCGCGTTAAAATTAAAAAAATAAAAAAAAAATCCAAAAAAATAACACGTGTTCCTTGGACGATTCTAAGCGTTTTATGTCATGTACACTTTTTTCGTAAGATGCCTCCCTCTTGAGTTAAAAAAGCGTTTCCACGGGGCTGCTGACCAGCCTTGTTCTTACGTTCAACTGACTGACCGACATAATTGTTTCTCATATGCATTATGTATGTATGTATTCTCCTTTAACTCCTAGGAGGAGCATAGGGCCAAATGCATTATGCAATCTGTATAACAATTTTCAGCCTTTAGAAATTAATTTGATCACTATCGAAATCATGACATGTGTGAGATCCTTTATCAGCCGCCTGTTCTACAGTTCGCTTGACTGACCGACAGTTTATAACAAACTGTAACAAAACCAGCTTTTAGAAACGCAAAGCCATTTTTGAGAGCTGGCTCTCTTATTATTTTTAAAGTAAACCATTTTTGAAGTTTGAAAGCAAACCCTATGAAAATTATTGCGAAATATCTCTTGTGTATACGTATAGCTGAAGATCACACATATTTTGAATTTGAAACATTACTATGCATTTGTATTTCTTTTTTTGCAATAAAAAAAATAAAAAACAATAATACGCATTGCTAATTTGCAAAATTTTGAGCAAAATTTGAATAAGACATTTTTATTTATTTAAACTTTAATGAAACGGTATTGTTTTAATTTGCGCTCTACTATTGACTTTCGCTACAATTTATAAATTCAGTAATAAGCCAATATGATATACCAAGGTATTTCATTATAACGGAATTGCAAAAATCAGATTAAAAAGCAGAATAAGACCTTTTCAAATGTTTTTCTAATTAAAAACGGTACAGTACATAATTTAAGAGAAAATAGAAATAACACATCATCGTTTAGGTTTTCAGAAAATTTCATCTCATTCGATTAGAGTTACATTTTTCACTCAGACCCAAATTAATTTTTTAATCAGGCGACTTTTAATTTACGCTCTGTTGAACTTTCAAAATTAAAATCAATTAGGACTACTCACAATCAATATTTGCCAAATTTCACCCCACTGTAAAACTCTAAAATACATTTTGGATAAAACTCATTGTCACAAGATCATAACGAAATCACACAAGAATCATTTTCCTAAAACATATCGATGCATCCAACATAAAAGTTTGTAACTCAAGCTACCAACTTTTTAGGGGACAATGATTTTCGAAGTCTGCGTATTAGACTCTATCTTGTGTCAAATTTTGGTACCTCTAGCTTGAAATTTGAAGAGCTGGGAGCAATTTTTGAAGTTACAACCGAGGTATATTTTAGTGAGGTCTCCATGCAAAAACTTGGCAACTTAAGTTGATAGCTTATTCCCGGGACAAAAATAACAAATTGCGTTGGTGACTTATCTTACAAAGTTATTAGTTAATTTTTCTTTAAAAATTAGTGGTTGTAAGTCCTACATACAAACGTAATGTCCGTAGAATATTTTTTAATGGTAGTTGGCAAGTCAAGTTACCAACTTTTCGCATGGAACATTTGGTAACATATGTATTCGTTTTTCTCCAAATTATAACTTGAAATTGTTAATAGCTCTGAAAATCAATTTGGAATAGTGACAACGATTTAATAGTCGAAAGATCTTTATTTGGACTACAGATTTCCAAAGTATTTATTCAATTTTTGTTTTTGGTTTTCTTGTTTTAACCCATTCGACCCGAAAAAAAACTGTGAGGTATACAAAATTTGTGATGGGTCAACCTTAGAAACATAATTTAAGTAAAATTTTTGACCGTCTCAAAATTCAAATTTTCACCGCCAGAACCGCTTCCGGGGTATACTCCCAACATTTGTTTTTGATTTGAATTTTTGGAATATAAAATCCTTGGAGTGGTAATAAGCAAAAACAGTGGTTACTGAAAATTGCATTAAATTTATTAATTCATTCAATTTAAGTGACATAAATAACCGAGTTATGCATGTAAAAATTAGTTATTTAAAATTTTTTGGGATATATTGTCCCAACCGGTTCGAAAGGGTTAATGAAAACAATACAAAAATGATCATAACCAAAAACTATGATTTTCGAGTTACCAACTTTTATGTTAAAAACTATGCTTCAACGGTTTAAAGAATTCTGTAAAAATATTCTACGGAAATTTCACTGGAGTTACCAAAGACGAAAAATTCTTAAATCTTAAGGAAAGCGTGGTAGAGATGTAATAATTATGCAATGTGAAAAAAGATTAAATCTTATTGTACTATGACTTGAAATAAATAAATATTGGTATGTGTGCAAGTCATGCCAGTGCCCTTCCTTGGTGATCGTCCTTTAGGGATGGCAAAGTCCCTAAGTGCTGAATATTTGCGGATATTTTTTTAAAGATGAACTCGTACGAGAATAAAATATTTTGCAAAATTCTTGATAACTTCAATGCACATACACATACTTTAAATTGCAACATCTTACATATCATATTATTGTTGTCAGTGACTTTAACCTACAAAAATGTTTATAAAGCAAATACGCCAAACTGCTGCAACTAATTACACAAAATATCGCACAGTGAAAGTATTAAGTTTGCATGTAATAAATTGTACATACATAGGTATGTACAACAATCTATGAGATGCGTATGATGGAGATATATACATATTTGTGTAGCTTTTGTAGCGAGTTACTCATTCATTGCAAGATGCGTCGAAATGAGCAGTGTACCTACTACAATAAAAAGATTAACGCACTGGCTAGGGATGCCAACTATGTTATATAAGCTAGAGTAAAGTGTTAAAATATTTTATATTTTTAAGGCTGTGGACAGCCTTATTATTTATATTTTTGCGGCATTTAAAAACTTTCGGACATAATTTCGTAAATGGGGATTAAGTCCGAATAATTTGCGGACATAACACCCATTTACGAAATGGGGACTATGTCCGTGACGATTGTGTCATGGCACCGCCATAAACAAAGGTTTTTTGGGATTTTCTGGGAAAGTTTGGGTTTTCCGAAAAACACTTTTAGTTTTTAATGGCCTCGAAACTAGCGCGAAATCCGTGTGTCAAATGATATGATGGGTTCATCTGGCTGAAAAAATAAAGCAAGCCCTTAAACATTTTTTTGGGATTATCCGGGGAAATTTAAGGTTTTCCGGAAAACACTTCATACAAGGTCAGCTCGAAACTGGCTAGAAATTTCGCTGACTCTTCCCGCGGACTCGTCTGGCTGAAAAAAATAAAGTTAGCCATAAAAAAGTTTTTTGGGATTTTCCGGGAAGATTGGGAGTTTTTCGGAAAATGTTTTTAGCTCAAAATTAGCTCGAAACTAACTCGAAATGTCTGCGTTAAAAGACTTCATCGCTAACTCTTACCGCGGATTCTTCTGGCTGAAAAAATAAACTAAGCTATGCAAAACAATTTTTCCGCTTTTCCGGAACACGGAAAATTTCCCAGACAGTTAGAAATTACTGTTGAAAAGCCCAAAAATAGCTCGAAATTTCCAACCAAAAAACATCGAAATTCGCCACGCCTGTATGTCTCACTTTATGCACCTCATTTTTCTGTAACGAGATATTTAAAAAAAAAAAAATTGATTTTCGCGTATATCACTTTATGCGCACAATAATATAAAAACAGACACTTGACATGTTATTTCTCATCGCTAAATAAAGAAATATAGTTTCGGTTACTTTTTTTCACCATATATTCCAGGGGTTTTTTTGGACTTTTCATTCTATAAATCCGTTCCGTGCAAATGAATAAAAACCGAAATGATATGAAGATGTGGAAGACACATATCGTCCCCTTTCAACCTAAACCACGTAACTGCAATTTTTTGAAATCTTCGAAAAAAATTGTCAATACGTTATGTGATGGCCTCTGACAATTTTCCAATAAAAAATAAAAATTAAAAAAGTTTGTAGCTACGTGGTTATCATTGAAAGGGGACGATATGTAAGTAAGACAGATTCTGCGAGAGAAAGAAGCAAATTTTAGGTTGGCCATCACCAATCGCGCTGGTTCTTTACTTGATTTGACTAAATGGCAATTTTTTTGTTTTGCCTGAATCCGATTTTCTTGACCTGATGATGGAATTTTCTCGTTTTCGGACTTCGGTCTTAAAAAAATTACGCGTTCAGCAAAACGCTCATACTCGTAACTGCGGTTGATGTGGGCCAATTTTAGCAATTTTTTTAAAATTTGAAAAATTTTAATATGTCCCTAATGACGATCGTTAAGGTATATGGAAAGAGAGTTTTCAAGTTTTAAGAAAAAGTTCAAATTATATGAGAATTTGCAAGAAAAAAGTTGGCAACTCTATAATGTGGCTATAGTTGGCTAACAAGATATAGTTTATAGAAAAAATTATACAAATACATAGTTTGTATTAGTAGGTATTATTGATAGTAGTTTTTTGTTCATATATGATCGATTATCTCAGTCGTTTTTGGTGTGTGAACTTTTTTTTTTTTGTAAAAATTGTCACCTTACATGAATGGATAAAACCAAAGACTAAAGCAAAATTACTTAAGCCATTAAATAACAAACTTGTATTTTAATTGTTTCATTTAAGTTTTCTAAAAACGAATTAAAAATGTTTCTGTTTTGTTTTTGCTTTTCAGGCAGTGCAAACTGCAATACGTACACACAGCAGCGATAATCTGACAATAACTGGCAGACGGCATATCTTCATGTGCGGCAACAACATGCGCGCTTGCAAGCAAAACCAAACAACGAGCGCATGCGCAACTGCCTGGCATCTTAACGTGGCTTAAACTAATTTGTTTACTTAGCGAATTATTAGACAACAACAGACAGATCAACGAACAAAAGCGAATTAAAATACTACAAACAAAACAATTATGTAGATTCATGTTTTTAAACAATGGAGCAACACCACCACTTTTCAATGTTTAAAGTGAAAAAATATAAATTTGTGTTAAAATTAGAAAGAAATGGAAATAAAATAGAAATAAAAATTTAAAGTGAATTTTTAAAAAATTGCAAACTATTCAGAAATTTGCTAACGCTATGGTAACATGCAAAGTGGATACAGTGGCGGTACCAAAAATGAATTCAATTCGTGCTCGTAAGACTTCAAGCAGCAACTCATCCGGTTTTCGTCTTTTGGAAGGCGAACATTTGGAAACGGCGTCCAGTATTAGTCGCAATTCTATTTATAAACTTAAAATCGATTTAATGTTCGATGATACGCGGTAAGTTGGAAATTAAGTCGATATCTATTACATATGGGTATTTTCAGAGGGACGAAACGGAAAATTCGTACGACAATGCATTAAAAAAAGAAATGAAAAAGTCAAGTTTTTTAAAAGTTTTTTATATATTTGAGTAGTAATTAAGTAACACTATATTCAGTAAAAAAATTACAACAATCGACTCAAAGGATTTAAAGATATAAACAAAAATATGCGATGACGCACAGTGCGTTGAGCCCATACAAGAAATGGTCAAAAATAGAAGGAGTGGTTAGATATCGATGAAATTTAGTATTATAAGTAATTTGGGGTCGCTGAGCTCAAAAATGATCTCAGATTTGTTGTGAACTTTATAGTTTTGCTAAAAACCAGGTATTTAGGACGATTTTCTTAAGCTCCATATATAACGATGATGAAAAAGTATTGCTTAATGTTAACAAATTAAATATACGTATTAGAAATAATGTTTTTTGTACTTTTCAGACCATTTGTGTTAATAAAAACAAAAAAAAATTTTCAACATAAATTTTATATTTCATGCAAATTTTTCCTTTTAAGCATTTTTTAAAAAAAGAAAAAAAATATTTGTAGGACGAAGTAGGAAAAGTTATTTGCAGTTCTTGATTATATAGAATCCGTACTAGTAGATTAAAAAAAAAACGGCACTTATTTTTATAAGATTTGTTTTTTTTTTTTGTCATCGAAATTTGTCAATTTCTGAAGTTTTTCATTTGATAATATCATGTATTAAAATCACTACAATACGTATCAAATTATATATTTTCCAAAATTTTTTAGTTTTTTTCATTTACTCAAATATTATTTATAATAAAAAACTTTACATCACTTAGTTTAATCAAAAGACAAATTTTTGATAATAATTTGTTTAAGAGAACCCAAAACGAATTGAATAAAACATGATTTTTTTTTGAAAAATATCTCAACTTTGAAGTGTCACAGCGTAGCCAAAACTGAGTCGTTCTCCTAAATATTTTGTTTTTATTTTATTGATGCAATTACCTGTCGACTGATACCAATATTATTAGGTTTCGAGTCACAAAAAATTTTGATTTTTGCCCATTAGCCAACGCAGTGTGTGACGTATCACTACAAAGAAAAAAGAAGTGAGTTTTGACTTGGATTACAAACTTGCAAAGGTCTGCAATTTGGGCAAGGCTTTTTGAATAAAACTTTTCTTAGTACACGGAGAAAACAAATAGTTCTTGCTACTTTATTTTTCATAAATTTTACCAAAATTTCAGGTCAGAATAGTGGCACTTCCACACCCAAGTAAATTTCACCTTACTGTTTTAGTCAGTTTAGAATTTATGCTTGTAAGTATTTTTTTTGAAAAGTTGACGTGATATTTACCTTACAGTGAAGTTCTAACCGCACTAGGGTACGAATCCTGGCCCGTCCGTGCGATATGTAGAAACACATCCTCCTGCGCTAGTTGCGCATATGATGGAGAGGCATAAAATTTGTTTATGAAGTAAATGTTCTGCCTGAAAATAGAAAATGTTACTAAAATTATAAAAGTCAAAATGATTCTATATTATTATAAAATGTACCTTACTCGAGTGGAGTGAAAATTATGATACTCATTTTTGTGCGTGAAAAAAATAAAATAATTTTTACTAGAATTATAAATTCAAAATGGTCTCACATTTTTTTTTTTTTTTTTCAAAGTCAAATGTAGGGAATTTGGAGTAAATATGATTTTATTATTTAACTACATTTTATTTATAAATATTACTTTACGTACCCATCAAATAGTTCATATGTAAGAAAATTTATGTATGAAATTTAGTGTTGATTACTTTAATTTTTTGACTACCCGAGTGGAGTAAAAATTATGATTCGTATTTTTCTCCGTGTAGGATTTGAAATAATTCAAGTTTATTTTCCAAGTAATTAAATATAAAAATCTTTTTTGGTTTTTTTTTTTATTAGTTTAAAAGGAAGCTGCAACAGACATGACGTAACCTAGGTAAACCATTGGAAAACTTTTAGTTGAAATTATTTTTCAAAAATTATTTATGTTGATATTTTGTTCGAATGTTG
This sequence comes from Calliopum simillimum, assembly GCA_951812925.1. Classification (NCBI taxonomy): domain Eukaryota; kingdom Metazoa; phylum Arthropoda; class Insecta; order Diptera; family Lauxaniidae; genus Calliopum; species Calliopum simillimum. The sequence goes on from OX638368.1 coordinate 56,208,104, forward strand.
TTTTCTTTTGTTTCGTGGGTGTCGCTTAGTTTTTAGACTGTTGTTTTGTTATGTTTCGTGATTATATGTCTGTATGTTTGCGCGCATTTTTCCGTGTCTGTTTTGTAGTTTAGTCGTATGTTTGATGGTGTGTTGATTATATGTAACATTTCTATTGTGTATCGTTTTTTGTAGTTTGTCTCTTGTTGCAATATTTTTGTTTCTTCTATGTTGGGAGAGTGTCCCATGGTAGCACAGTGCGCCGCTATTGCAGTTTTGTTGTCCAATAATCCTTTTCTTGTCTTGTAATCCGATTTGTGTGCAGCTAATCTTGTCCGTAGTTTTGATTTAGTTGTTCCAACATATATTTTATTACATATATTGGATCCGTCACCGTTGCATGCTATTCTGTATATTACGTTTGATTTGTCTAAATTGTCTAGTTTTGATTTTGTATTTGAGAATAGTTGTTTTAATGTTTTATTAGTTTTTAATGCGATGCTGATTTTATTTTTGTCATATATGTCGGAGTTTACAATTCTATCAGAAAAGCCTGGAACATGTGCCATTGACTTATATATTATTGCTGGTTTGTCTAAAGTTTCATTATCAAGGGTTTTAATCGCGTTTTTTATAATCTCCATCGTTGTTTTATATGTAAAGCTGTTTTTTGTAGTATTTCGCTGATCCTTTTTATGTTGTTTCCGTGATATTGTTTGTCGCTTATCTTCAAAACTCTTTTAGCAAAATTACTCGCGGTGTTCATTATTACGTGTTTTGGATGATTTGAGTAATAATTTATAATTCTACCCGAAGCTATGGGTTTCTGGTACCAGTCAATTAATATTTTATTTTCCGATTTAATTATTAGGGTGTCCAAATAGGGTAGTTTGCCATTTTTTTCCTGTTCGTATGTGAATTGTATTTGCCTATGGAACTTGTTTAATGTTTTAAGTGTGTCTTCAACTTCTGTTCGTTGAATTATGCAAAAAATGTCGTCAACGTACTTAGTCAAGAGTCTTGGTTTTTTATTAACATTTTCCATAGTTTGGTCTAAAAGTTCCTCCATAACTATATCCGCGATTACTGGTGATGCTGGAGACCCCATTGGCATTCCTTTCAGCTGCTCATATATTTTGTCCTTATATTTAAAATATCTATTTTCTTTAATGCAAAACGTTAAAATGTCAAAAAATAAGTCTTTCTCCATGTCCGTATATTTTGTAATTTCGTTCCATTTTGTTCTTATAATGTCTATTGCAACATTAACTGGGATGCTAGGGAATAGTGATTTAACATCGAACGATATTAATATTTCGTCATCATATATCCGAGTATTGCTAACGCGGGTCTTAAATTCGACCGCATCTTTGATGTTATATTTTGAGTCTACCGTCAATTTTTTTAAAATCTGTACAATAAATCTGCAAAGTCCGTAGGATGGCGAATTAATCGAGGAACAAATAGGTCTGAGAGGTCTTCTTTCTTTATGCATTTTGGGTAGCCCGTAAATTCTTGGTGCAGTAGCCGTGTGTGTCGTTAATTTATATTTTTCAGTATCGCCTATTATGTTTACTTTGTGCAGTTTCTCCACTAATGTGTTGTTACGGACTTGTAATCTTGTTGTTGGGTCATTTTTTAATCGTTTATATGTACACATATCACCTACAATGTTTTTCATTTTTGTTTCGTATTCCATTTTGTCTAACGCTACTGTAGTGTTCCCTTTATCAGCTTTTAATAAAAATTTTAAATTAATTGATATACTTGCAAAAGAATAGCTACATATACCTCATTAATGATAATTTTTTCTCAGGGGCGTGGCATCGCCCATTTTTCCAGTGAACCTTATTTGTCCCAGTGCTAAGTACATACTTGTGCGTTGAATATTTTCCGAGATATGATGAAGTGATTTTTTATGGCCGCTAGTGATGAGCAAACCAAGACCAAGACCATAGCAGCAAGACTGAAAAGCAGTCTTGGTCTTGACAATTGTCATGAGCAAGACCAAGACCAATAGCAACACTGCTTTGATCTTGGTCTTGCAAAAATATCAGCGTCTTGCTCTTGGTCTTGGTCTCGCAAAATTACCAAGACCAAGAACAAGACTCCAGACCAAGACTAATTTTGCTCATCACTAATGGCGGCGTGGCACCCCAATTATTTATCTTGGTGCTTCTTACATATGTACCAAATCTCGTCCATGTACGTTAAATAGTTTCAGAGTTATGATAATTTAATTTTTTGGCTCATGGCGTACATTTTCTGGAATAGCCCACATGTACATTTATTATTACATATTTTGTTTTAGTTACCAGACATCTCGATTTTTTTCTAATTCTTTTAATTAATTACAAGGCTTGCACCCATTCGCGTGTTTTAATTTAAAAGCCCACTTTGTTGTCCCTTGGCAAAAAAACTTGTTTTCTATCTTTGTATTGAAACTAGTGATAAGCAAACCAAGACCAAGACCATAGCAGTCGTGGTCTTGGCCTTGTTCTTGCACATTGAGTCTTGGTTTGGTTTTGATATTGAGTCTTGATCTTGCTCATTAAGTCTTGGTCTCGAAAAAATTTTCAGAGATATTGAGTATCCAAAATTTAAAAACCATATTTTTCCAAAGTTTTTAAGATGCCAAAATTCAAATTGAGAGATGATTTTACCTTCGAAACGGGCGTGAAACAACTTTTAACTATAAATTACCAAGACTGAAAAGCAGTCTTGCTCTTGATCTTGCAAAAATATCAGCTTCTTGGTCTTGGTCTCGCAAAATTAACAAGACCAAGAACAAGACTCAAGACCAAGACTAATTTTGCTCATCACTAATTGAAACTCCATCTAACTTATCGTATATTCAACATTTTTGTAAGAAAACTACTTAACTGCAAGATCATACATATAAGTGTACATGGGCATATCCGAAAATAATCTTCTCTTATATGACCCAGGTTTTAAAAAAAGTTTTTTTTTAATAAGAGTTGTTTAGCTGGCTCCAGGTCATGAAACATAGTATAAAACAAAAAAATTTTATAATATTTGAAGTATATTTATTGTGTGTCTTCAATATTTCGAGTTGACACTGCAACTCATCATCAGGAAGCTGAATATAATAAAACCAAAAAAAATATTTAAAACATTTTTTTTTCATGTTCAATAGCCAAATGTGGTGGAATATATTCCTAGACGTATAAAATGAAATTCCCAATATGTGAACAAAAAAGTTTTGACCCGAGAGGGTGTCAGGAGGTCGTTTTATCCATAAATTTTGGGAAAATCAAGATTTCCGATAATATACGGGAGAGGACATATTTCAGAAGTAGTAGATATGTTACGGAGCACATTTCCAAATATTCTGGAGTAAAATTCAGAAAAATCGTATGTGGGTCGCGGCGAGAGAATGGGTTAAAAAGTCTAAATCGCTCATTACGGCCACATAACAGGTTCTAAAAATCTGAAAAAATGTAAGCAAAAATTAAAAAATTAATCGATTTTGTTTGTTATGTTTTTTTAATCAAAGCCCTCCATGTCCCCTCCCAAGGGGGAAAGAAGTACTTCAAAAACCCTTCTGAAGTGCATCTTTTTCACCAATAAGCGCTTCCGTTCCGTAAGAAATATTCTTTCTTTTTATACGTAACATTGCATGTCATAGGATGTAAGCACGCTTAAGCTTACCGCAATACTGCGGTAAGCGTTTTTTCAATAAAATAAAAAAAAAAAATAAAAAAACTGGCAGCACCAGGATTTAAATCCACGACCGTCGCCATAATTTTCTTGATATCAAGTAATAATGGGATTGTTTATCAAAAAATGAATGTGCCCATTTGAGCTTAATTCAATTCAATCAAAACTTTATTAAACTCATTTTTGCTTCACTCAGCCCTTTTGTACTTTATAAAAAAAAAAAAAATATTCTTATTTGTTTATAATAATTTCTTGATTATCAAATAATGAATATGACCGTTTTTTGCCAAATGCATGACATGTCATTTCATTTTTAAAAAATCAATGTACCAAAATGTCCAAAGACACCTCTGTACATCGTAATACCCCATTATGGGAAGTCAGTAGAGTTTACTCTATTATAAATACCCAATTCAACTGTCGAGCAGGAATTATTCAAGCAGTGGGTGACATAGTCATATTGAGAATCATAAACACACAAAATAAACACAGATGTGAAAATTTATTTTTTGATAAACAATCACAAACGAACAATCAAAAGAACGAGTTTGGCGTATTTTAGGATGATTTAATGCTATATTGGGCTTAATTCTAATTTTAAAACATTTTTTTCTCTCCGTGAATGTTTGTGTTGTATTGAATAAACAGTATGACGATCTATAAAATAGACGAACAATATTTTTCCAAATAGAGTTCTGAGCTGTTTCTTCATGATATTTTGATGTTTTTTTAAACGTTTCTCTCTCCAACATACATGGTTAAAGCAATGGATTTAGCTTAGGATAGGAGCTGGACAGACGCAAGAGTATGCAAAATATGAGAACAGAAATTCTTATATATAGGACCCCAAGTTACTAGAAAGTGGATGTTGCCGGGATTTGCGGAGGTCGATCTTCTCCTACCAGCCTTGGTTTTCCGTCTTCTTTTTTTTAGCCGATTATGATGAACTGGGATCTTCATATTACTATCTAAACTTGGTTTTTATCTATCACATAATGATTTTAAGTTATCCTTGCTTTAAAGTGAAACATCACAGTCTTAACAAAAAAGGGATTTTTCAACGCCATACAAATTAATGATTAATGATTCACGGTTTAAGATTTTAATACATACATATCTCACAAATTATACGAGCTATTTTGAAGAACACTGAGAGTTCTAAACGACTTGTTTTTCCAACATCGGTGTTGTTCCGGTGGTGTGCTTACAATTTTAAATGAAAATTTGAAACCTATAAAATAACGATAAACTGTAATTTTGCACATTAGTGTTAAGATATCTTAAAATCATACTAATTTTATGAACTTTAGTCATTGTTTTGCAAGAATCGAAAATTCCATGCATTTTCCAACTTAGAATATTATGACAATTAGGAGAAGAGAAAAAACTACTGAACATGGCTATGGTGACATATGTTTCGGTTACCGCCACGTAACCATCATCAGACCAATTTATGTTTTTATTTAATTTATTTAAATTAAATGAAATAACAATTGAAAAATTTTTTTTGAACTTTTTTGTCTGAGGCCAGGATCGATCTTACCAAACAAACACAACATGAATGATGACAAAGGAGTATAGAGAATGAAACCACGCTACATGCATATAGGCACTTAAGCTACCAATTTTTCCGAGGGCACACAGCGCAGTCCGTTGATAAATGCGCTATGTAGAGAGATTGATTTCGAAAGGTTCATAGATCGATCCTGGCCTCAGACAAAAAAGTTAAAAAATTTTTCAATTGTTATTTCATTTAATTTAAATAAATTAAATAAAAACATAAATTGGTCTGATGATGGTTACGTGGCGGTAACCGAAACATATGTCACCATAGCCATGTTCAGTAGTTTTTTCTCTTCTCCTAATTGTCATAATATTCTAAGTTGGAAAATGCATGGAATTTTCGATTCTTGCAAAACAATGACTAAAGTTCATAAAATTAGTATAATTTTCATATAGTCAACATAAACCATTTTAAATATCTTAAAATCTTGACATGATAAAGCGATGCTGCGATCAAATTCGGATTCAGTATCAGAAAAATACGTCGAAAATGACTGTGATAGTTTGTTTATCTTTACTGTCATTACTGTCCCCTTAATTTATCATCAGTTTCATATGTTACAAAATGAGTAGGTAAATTAAAAAGGAAAATAGAATTTATGTTTTTTTTTTTTTAATTTATTATTTGTGCATTCAAAATTTATTTCAATATTTACATTTGACTTCTACACAGTAGACGATGTCGTCTCAGGATCCCCAAAGAGGTTGAGGCGGCACTGCACTACTGGTTACCTTTTTCTAGTAGTTTTTTTGCCCCTTGTTGACGTTCCAGCATTCACCAAAAAGAAGAATCGAATCAGAACCAAAGTTTAATATGAATTTGCAGCATACAAAACAAAAGCGCCGAAAAAAATATGAAAGTATCTTTAATAGCTTTCTAGATAATGCCTCTAATTTTTTTAAACGACAGCAAAAGCCAGCCACATTTAATTGATTTTCTTTTAAGACAACAACAAGAAAATTAATATTTCTTTACAAATTTACAAATATTTTATGCCACGAGCGGACAACATATACATATGGCAGTATGTTGGTACCCAAGGGGAAATAAAGTGCTTCAAAAAACCTTCCATAGCGCATCTTTTTTACCAATATGCGCTTTCGCTCCGTAAGAACTATTCTTTCTTTTTAACATTGCATGGTCATAGGATGTAAGCAGGATTTGAATCCACGACCGTCCGTGTGATAGATAGAAACATAGAATAGTGAAATAAAAAAATGTTGAATAAAAAATATTTTAATAAAAAAAAAAAAATAAATAAAAAAGTAAAAAAAAAATTACCCGGGCTGGGTTCGATCCCATGTTTTTCTTACTGCAGCTTTACATGGAATTATTGTGTAATCAATTTCAATTCAATTAAACAAAAGTAAGTTAATAACAGAAAAGTAAATAGAAAAGTGAAATAAAAAACTGTTGAATAAAAAATATTTTAATAAAAACTAGTAATTTGGCCTGGCCAAACATTAAATACCCTACACTGCAGTATTTTTAAAATGTTGCTCATATGGGAGGTGCTACGCTCTCTTGTCTGAGTTCACCCAGTTTTTGTCCAGAGCTTGGATTTATAGTTTTTAGTGACTGGGTGAAAAACGTTTTCAGTATAGCGTTTTGAAGCTTTTGCTTGTATAGGAGGTGCCACGCCCTCTTGTCCGAGTACGTCTAGTTTTAGCTTAGAGCGTGCATTTATAGTCTTAAGTATTTGAGTGAAGTTTGGTTGGATTACTTCAAAAAACTCTTTCAGTATAGCATTTTGAAACTTTTGCTTATATGGGAGTTGCCACGCCTCCTTGTCCGATTTCACCCAATTTTTGTTGCGAGCTTTCATTTATGATTTCTAGTGTCTGAGTCGAATTTGGTTCGAATATCTCAAAAAACGCTTTCAGTATAGCGTTTTGAAGCTTTTGCTTATATGGGAGGTGCTACTCCCTCTTGTCCGAATTCGTTCAATTTTTTTTTTCGGAGCTTGCGCTTATAATTTTTAGTATTTATGCGTATTTTGGTTGCATTGTAGTGAAAAATACTCCTAAAATTGCATTTTGAATATATTTTGTGTATGGGCGGTAGGCGTGTGCGTTGACCGATTTCGCTCATTTTCCATCCTCCGAGCTATCTTTGACGACGGAGGCAGTGTACCAAATTTCATTGAATTATCTTACTCAATTTTCCCAAAAAGTGTATTTCAACACACAGCCAGCCAGCCACCCAGCCAGCCAGACAGACGGACATGGCTATATCGACTCAGGAGGTGACGCTGATCAAGAATATATATACTTTTCTATATCTGCCACGCCTCCTTCTCTGCGTTACAAACGGAAGGAGAAAGTGAATATACCCAGGGTGTAGGGTATAAAAATAAAGCAAAAAAAAAAAAAAATAAAAAAAGTTAAAAAAAATCACCTGGGCTGGGTTCAAACCCATGTTGTTCTTACTTACATAAAATAATTGTGTAGGTGCTTCTTAATTTCTATGGGGACAAGCGTTTTAAAGTGCTTGGATTAGAAGCGCTAGAAAGTTTTCCTCTTGGGTATTGACATTAAAAAGATACAAACGTTTGGTGGCGCGTTTGAGGAAACCACAAATGTTGTTGTTCATCCATCGGTTTGTTGTTGAACAGACACTTTCGTTCTTAGAGCAGCAGCTCTTTCACCGCAACCATTAATTTTGTGCATTGTTTCGTTTACCGTTCGCTTGTGACAAGTCAATAGATGTAGCTGTATTCTCAAGATACAATTTAAATAATAAATCTATAGATTTTTAGTGTATATGTTATATACATACATAGATGAATTTTTAATTTATTTTGACCCATATTTAAGAAAATACAACAAATGATTGTCGCTACCTTAGATGCTCGTGAACACTTTGAAGGCATTATGGAAATTGTTTCTGTAGCTTACTCGCTTACAACAAAAAAGAAACAACAAATGCCAAAAAAAAGTTGAAGCATTCGGTGTCAAATAGCGGTATTATCGCTTATATACTACCAAAAAATGTTTGTTCGGAAATAGAAGTTGGATTTTCCTTCCGGCGGATTTCAATTCATCTCCAATTGTATGTTAATGTCAGAAAGACTACGGGCCAGTTTTTCAGTGGCCATTTAACTCATTCAATATTTAAATATTGTTTAAATAGCCTTTTGAGTTTTTCAGTGGCTATTTAAGTCACATTTAAATACTATTTAAAGTACTTAAGAAGCTACTTTAAATGTTCATTAAGTTGTCAGCTCATTTTGACAGTTGTGTTAAAAACAAGTTTGTTTTATATTTTTGCAAATTTATTGGTTATTTTTTTGGGTTTTAAGTAACATTGTTTTGAAAATGCGTTCTTCGGATGAGGACAGTGACTTTAGTGACTATGAGTCGTATACATTGATGACTATTACCATTTTGCGAAGGAAAAAAATCATAAGAGCGCGTCCCAACCACTTCGAGGTTTATGATGACACCGATTTTTACCACCGCTTTCGTATGAGCAAAGCTTCGGTGTATACCATCCTGCAACTCATTGGTCCACACATAAAGCATCCTACTAGTTGGAACAATGCTGTATCAGAGGAAAACATGCTTTTGATGACTTTGCGCCTATACGCAACAGGTGGTATGTTGCGTACAATTGGTGACTTGTATGGAGTGTCAGTTTCGACTGTTTCAAAGGTCATCGCGATCGTTTCACATCACATAGCATTGCTGAAGCCAAAATTTATAACGTTTCCAAGTACTGATGCTGAACTGAGCAAGGCGACAATGGAATTTTATAATATAGCAAAGTTCCCAAATACGATTGCAGCACTTGACTGCACCCACGTTCGCATTATTTCACCAGGAGGAGATGATGCGGAACTTTACCGAAATAGGAAAGGTTTTTTTTCAATAAATGTGCAAACCACATGTGATGCAAATTTAAAAATCACAAACATTGTGGCACGTTGGCATGGCGCTGCACACGACTCCAATATATTTAAAAATTCAAAAATTGCTGCGTTATTAGAAAGTGGCAAGTTTGGTCGCAGTATTATTGTTGCTGATGGTGGATATACGAACACAAGATATGTCGTGACACCTGTATTGAATCCAAAAACACCAGCAGAAAAGCTGTATAATGAGTCTCACATAAAGACTCGAAGCACTGTTGAACGAAGCTACGGTGTTTGGAAACGTCGTTTTCCAATTTTGTCATTAGGAATGCGATTGAAGTTCAAAAAGTGTCAAAGCATCATAGTGGCCACAGCGGTTTTACACAATATATGTTGCATGAACAACGAGTACGAATTACCAGATTTGCCAGATCATATAGCTGAAGCAGTAGAACTTACAATGTCAGTGTCAGACAATACAACAACTGGAACAACCGATTACAACAACAGTATAAGAAATCATTTAATTAATCAGTATTTCAAGAATTTATTATAAAAACACCAACAATAAACAACAAAAATAAATAAAAAAAAAACAAGATTTTCTTATACTACAGCTGTAACTCGCGTTTTAGCTTTACTATTTTCAACTCCTGCTCCTCTATTTCGAGGTTTAACATTTTTTGTTTTAAATCATGTGATTCTTGTACACATTTCATTTCTAATTTAAGTTTTTCTAGTTCTAATTCAGTTTTTTTGATCTTCTTTTTCGCAACCTCATCCCATGCATCCTTCGTATGCAATCTTTTACCACGCAACATTTTGGAAGGCATTTTTGTTGGTTGCAAGACTTTTGAAGGGATTTTAATTGTCTGTGCCCAGGGAGTTACATTTTCTAATTCAACTTCTATTTCCTTGACTTCAGCATTATTTGTTAACGGAACATATTCGATACCTTAAATAAAAAGTACATTATAATTTTAAAGTATTATAACATAGTTTAACAAGGTAACTTACAATCAATAGCGTCATCATCATATATTGCTTCGCCTCCTTGCATTTGTTGCTCATCGCAAATTTCCATTATTTTTAAATCCACCTCCGTTATTGCTGTGGCTGGTTTTGGCCCACCTCCTGTCTTATAACACTCCCTTCTGTCGGTGGCAAAATTCTTTTTCGCGCTGCTTTTGATGTTCATATATTTTATGCGCAAGGTTTTTTCATCGCGAACATTATCCACGAAGGCGCCATTAAATTCCTCCGCTATTTTTCTCCACGTCCTGGCTTTCTCCTCAACACATACCCGGTCTGTTTTTTTATTTTCCAAAATTGCCTTGTTTCTCTCAACTAAATCTAATAATAGTTCCACTTCAAGGGATGAAAAATTGTTTGTTCGCTTAGCCATTGTTTTGTTTTTATTTATTTGTTAAAAACCAGTCTTATTAAGAACAGCTGTTTGATTTTTGACAGAAATCAAGGGTGTTGCCATACGCAAACGTGAAAATTAATTAAAAGATAATTACGCACTGAAAAACTCAACTGAATTTAAACTCTATTTAAAGTTAATGACTATTTAACTAAATAGACTTTAAATATTACTTAAATTGCCACTGAAAAACTGGGCCTAAGTTTTTTGTAAAGATTGGAGTGAATCAATTTATATAAGCCATTTTTGCAATTTATTTGTGGATGATTTTTTAAATGGTGTCTCTTCAACAATTAAAAAAAAAAAAATTGCTGTGGTATGTGATAACATCGTGTCTATCACTTAGAAAAATGGGGAAAGCTTAATATATAAGGTAGTGCAAGTGACAGTTTACTTTTTTTGGGCTGCGTTTTTTGGGTTATTAACGACGTTTTTTGTGAAGATAATATCAAAATAACCATTTGTTCCATTCCGATAGCGCTGCAAAAAATAACTGCCTTTCATCGTGTCTGTAGTTAATCAGAATAGTTCTCTCGAATGCTCCTTAGCGTAAAAATAAAGCAGAAAAACGTTTTACATGCTGATTTTTTAACGACAGACGATTTTAGTATAGAGTAATTTAGGGTAATGTGGTGCACCCTTTTATTTATCATATTAAAGACTGTACAACAATTCCGGTTATTTACACTCTTCGGTTTTTCTATTATGGTTATTACACTAGTCTACAAATGATTAAAACTTTTTTCCCCAGTGAATGCCATTATTCATTTTATATGTAAAATGGGCTGCTGATTCCGAAAATTGCATTATTTTTTTTTATTTCGTGTCGTTTTCGGGATATCGGTCATTTTCGGTTTTCGAACCAAAAAAAAAGATAGTTCCATTTAAATACAAATATCTCAAGAACTAATGTTTGTATTCAAACGTTATATGTCATATTAAAGGTAATTAAATTACCTACAAATGATATTCACATCACTTTTTGGTTGGTTTGTTAGTTTCGGCGAAATAAATTGATTTCTAAAAAAACATTTTTTTTTTTTTCGAAAAAATTAACAAAAAATCAAAATCAACTGCAGATTTATACAAGAAGAAATAACTTTTTATAACTTTTTTTTTTTGTATCATAGACCATATATTTTTGAAGAAAATAAGATACGACTTAAAAAAATCGATGGAAAAGTGCAAAAGTTGTATACAATTCATTGAAAAGTTACCAAAATGCGTTTTTCCCTATTTTTTTCGTTTTTTTGTAATAAACTTTTCGATAATTAAAACTTTTTGTAAAACACATGAGAAAATCCAAAAAATTCTTAAAGTAGGCGTTAAAAAAAAAAATACCCGTGTTTCGTCGTTTTTCTCCAGCACGTCAGATTTTTTTTAATCGATTTTTGAAGTTTTTTAATCCACTGTAAATGAAAAATACAAAAATAGCGCAATACCTAAATGTGGGGGGGTCAAAATGACCCACTTGTAAGGGTCTTAGAGGGTTAAAATTTTCTACAAAAATATTCCTCGTAATATCCTGCATAAGTTTATAAACCGTTTTTTTTAAAAAATAAATGGTGCGTAAACGATACCTTTCATATGCATGTATGTATGTGTGTATATATATATCCATATATATATATTACACATACATACATATACAAGTATATATATGTACGTATATACATATATATGTGTACATAATATGTATATACACACCGAGATATACTCAAAAATCGTTAAAAAAACTTAAAGGTCAAAAAAAAAAAAACGGCTGGACGTTCGATTTCGCTGATTGCGGATTTAGATACTAGAAGGGTCCCCCAACATTATCCTTGAAAAAAATCGCGGGTGGTATTTCAAAAAGTTCAAATTTTTTAAAAACCACCGTGTTTACTGAACACATAATTAATACACCTCAAATGTAAGGATCATATAGTTAAATTCATCGATTTAACACAAGAATGCGCTATTTTTGTATTTTTCATTTACAGTGGATTAAAAAACTTCAAAAATCGATTAAAAAAAATCTGACGTGCTGGAGAAAAACGACGAAACACGGGTATTTTTTTTTTAACGCCTACTTTAAGAATTTTTTGGATTTTCTCATGTGTTTTACAAAAAGTTTTAATTATCGAAAAATTTATTACAAAAAAACGAAAAAAATAGGGAAAAACGCATTTTGGTAACTTTTCAATGAATTGTATACAACTTTTGCATTTTTCCATCGATTTTTTTAAGGGATATCTTATTTTCTTCACAAATATATAGTCTATGATAAAAGAAAGTTCCATTTAAATACAAATATTTCAAGAACCAATGTTTCAAACGTATTATATGTTATATCAAAGATAATTAAATTACCTACAAATGATATTCACATCACTTTTTGGTTGGTTTGTTAGATTCGGCGAAATAAATTGATTTCTAAAAAAAACATTTTTTTTTTGAAAAAATTAACAAAAAATCAAAATCAAATGCAGATTTATACAAGAAGAATAACTTTTTTATAATTTTTATAATAATATTTCGCCGAATCTAACAAACCAACCAAAAAGTGATGTGAATATCATTTGTAGGTAATTTAATTACCTTTAATATGACATATAATACGTTTGAAACATTGGTTCTTGAAATATTTGTATTTAAATGGAACTATCTTTTTTTTTTTGGTCCGAAAACCGAAAATGACCGATATCTCAAAAACGACACGAAACAAAAAAAATAATGCGATTTTCGGAATCAGCAGCCCATTTTACATATAAAATGGATAGTGGCATTCACTGGAAATTTTGGCTGTAGACTAGTGTTATTCGTGTGCAATTTCTAAGCATATGCTGTGAGGGCAAGTTGACTTATTGGTAGTACTCTGTCAGTAACTAAATAACTTTCTCAGAGCTCTGTTTTCTTAAATTCAAATAACTCTAATGCAATTATGGAACTATTATTTAACGAAGAAATTTCTTTTATATAATCAATGATTATTTCAAAAAAGTGATGTATCTGGGTAATGTGGACTACTCCATATTTTATACCGTATATTAACTTTGATTACTATTAAATCTTAAAAAGCTAATTGCATGTGTGAGACACCCGGGTTTGAGTAATGTGGGGTACTATTTTACGTATAATTCGGCAACCCTTATTACTTATTCACTTGTTAGTATGAATTTGGTTTATCTTACTAAAAAATATTCGTTATCTATTGTATATATATAAAAATGAAATGGTGTCCGTATGTAGCTTATGGACGCGGAAACTACAAGGTCGATTTACACGAATTTTTTTTTAAATTGTTTCTTATAGTCTGTGGAAGGTTCTTAAGGGGGTAAGATGCTGCTGAGGGGGACGGGCGTTGCACCCCCCATACAAAAAAAATTCAATAAATGCTATATCTCTGCACTTATGCAAGCTATGATTATGAAAGTTGGTGAACTTATGCATAATGTATCAACCATTCACAATGCAAGACTTGGGGGATATTAGATGTGGGAGAATTGCATTCTCTTTACAAAAAATATGCAAAATGCTATATTTCTTCACATATGTCAGATATCGTTATAAAACTTGGTACACACGGTGGTTTTTAAAAAATTTTAACTTTTTGAAATACCACCCGCGATTTTTTTCAGGGATAATGTTGGGGGACCCTTCTAGTATCTAAATCCGCAAACTGCGAAATCGATCGTCCAGCCGTTTTCTTTTTTTTTCGACCTTTTAGTTTTTTTAACGATTTCTGAGTATATCTTGGTGTGTATATACATATCATGTACACATATATGTACTTTATATGTATATATGTGTAAAATATATATATGTGTAATATATATATATGGATATATATATACATACATACATATAAAAGGTATCGTTTCCGCTCCATTTATTTTTAAAAAAAATCGGTTTTTTCGTATTTAAGAAAAACATAAACAAAAACCGGAAACGAAAACGAAAGTAGTCACTCCAGATGTGATTTTTGATGCTTAATCCGATTCCGGTATTAGAATTGCTCTATTACATCTGGACTTTGAGATATCCTTACATATATGTTTAAAGGACACCATTTTTTTCCCTATTTTTGAAGTTATATAACAAGATAAGGTAATATTATGCCGTAAAATCTGGTATGACAGTTAATAGCCCTTGTTTTTTCCTTGAAAACTCAATCAAACCTATAACGATATCTTTTTTTTTGTCGGAGATATCTTTGCCTAAAAAGTTGAAAAAGTGCAAAAACACGATTTTTGGCTATATTGGATGTTATATGCAGGACACACAAAATTTTTTTGGGAATTTCTATTACAAAAAACATTTGGTACTTTCTTTTGGCTTTAAATTGAGCTATCAAATGTTTATCTGCAATATTTCTCTGCAAAGTTATGTTAACTTTAAAATCACACCATGAAACTTAAAGCGAAAAATCTCGGTTTTCGGCTATATTTGAGGTTGTATACAGTACGCACGAAATTCGTCTGCTCTTTTTTACCAACCGAAGCATTTAAAACCATTCTTTATTTTTAAAATGAGCTAACAAGTGGTCTCTTGTAATTGTTTTCTAAAAAGTTATGACTATTTTAAGACAACATGTTGCAGCAATATAAGGAATACTCGTACACTGTGAGTTTGCACTCCGTAATGTAATTTTTAAACGGTCATAACTTTGCGGAAAACAATCACAAAAGACCACTTGTTAAAGAATGGTTTTAAATGCTTCGGTTAGTAAAAAAGAGCAGACGAGTTTCGTCCGTACTGTATACAACCTCAAATATAGCCGAAAACCGAGATTTTTCGCTTTAAGTTTCATGGTGTGATTTTAAAGTTAACATAACTTTGCAGAGAAATATTGCAGATAAACATTTGATAGCTCAATTTAAAGCCAAAAAAAGTACTAAATGTTTCTTTTAATCGAAATTCCCAAAAAAATTTTGTGTGTCCTGCATATAACATCCAATATAGCCAAAAATCGTGTTTTTGCACTTTTTTAAATTTTTAGGCAAAGATATCTCCGACAAAAAAAAAGATATCGTTATCAATTTGATTGAGTTTTCAAGGAAAAAACTAGGGCTATTAACTGTCATACCAGATTTTACGGCATAATATTACCTTATCTTGTTATATAACTTCAAAAATAGGAAAAAAATGGTGTCCTTTAAGCATATATGTAAGGATATCTCAAATTCCAGACGTAATAGAGCAATTCTAATACCGGAATCGGATTAAGAATCAAAAATCACATCTAGAATGACTACCTTCGTTTCCGATTTTTGTTTGTGTTTTTCTTAAATACGAAAAAACCGATTTTTTTTAAAAATAAATGGTGCGGAAACGATACCTTTTATATGTATGTATGTATATATATATCCATATATATATATTACACATACATACATATACAAGTATATATATGTACGTATATACATATATATGTGTACATAATATGTATATACACACCGAGATATACTCAAAAATCGTTAAAAAAACTAAAAGGTCGAAAAAAAAAACGGCTGGACGATCGATTTCGCGGTTTGCGGATTTAGATACTAGAAGGGTCCCCCAACATTATCCTTGAAAAAAATCGCGGGTGGTATTTCAAAAAGTTCAAATTTTTTAAAAACCACCGTGTACATACATGGTTGTATATTCTATCTACCATTTACCTTACACAATTTGGAGGGGGGGGGGGGGTTGGTGAGAAGGGGGAGTTGCACCTTTCATATAAAAAATATATAAAATGATAAATCTCTGTACATTTGGGAGCTATGATTATAAAAGTTGATACATGGATCTTAAAATCCTTGGTGATTGGAAGAGAGGGACGATGGAGATGAATGCGACTTCATACGTAAAGGCATTGGGAACGGGCGAAAGAAGTCGCAACCAGGCCAGCTAGTAAGCATATAAAGCTATTTCATAGCAAACATAATCTAAAACTAGTAAGGGTGTTACCTTTGGCCTGGCCAAACATTAAATACCCTACACGGCAGTATTTTGAAAGTTTTGCGTATATGGGAGGTGCCACGCCCTCATGTCCAAATTCACCCAGTTTTTTCTCAGAGTTTGAATTTATAGTCTTTAGCATTTGAGTAAAATTAAGTTTGATTATCTCAAAAAACGCTTTCAGTATAGCGTTTTGAAGTTTTTGCTTATATGGGAGGTGCCACGCCCTCTTGTCCGAATTCTCCTGGTTTTGTTCAGAGCTTGCGCTTACAATTCGTATTATTTATGTGTATTTTGGTTGCATTATCGTGAAAAAAACTCAAAAAGTTGCATTTTGAATATATTTTTTGTATGGGCGGTAGGCGTGTCCGTTGACCGATTTCGCTCATTTTCAATCCCCCGCGCTAACTTTGACGCCGAAGGCTGTGTACCAAATTTCATTGAATTATCTCGCTTGGTTTCCCAAAAAGTGTATTTCCACACACAGCCAGCCAGCCACCCAGCCACCCAGCCACCCAGCCAGACAGACGGACATGGCTATATCGACTCAGGAGGTGACGCTGATCAAGAATTTATATACATTTCTATACCTGCCACGCCTCCTTCTCTGCGTTACAAACGGAAGGACAAAGTGAATATACCCTGGGTGTAGGGTATAAGAATACTACTAGGCCTTTAGTCAACAAAAATTGTGAATAACGGTACTACTTTAGGAAATGGACAGGGTGATCCACATTACCCGACACTTTTCTTTTTCAGCTATTTTTAGGTACTTTCAATTTAAATGGCCTCATGCTTGAAAATGTTAATATTTTAGTATATAAATTATCAAATAGTAAAAAGAATAGAATAACCAATACAAATAAATTGACAAAGCTAACCTACTACCATTACTTTGGTAGAAATTGGCAAAAAAAAATAAAAAGGTAACCACATTACCACAAGCTTCTATATGGCATAGGCCGTTTTGGTAATGCAAGCTAGATTAAGTTTGGATAAGGATATCTTCTAAACTATTAGTCGTAAGAAAAATATCTTTTTTGTAGTCAAAGATACGAATAAGGAGCATCCATCTGTTTAATGCCATTTTCTCGAAAACTAGACCTAACTGGAACAAACTGAGCCAAATGGTCTCTTATTTTGGCCTATATTTTTTTAACCCCACAGCGTCAGATCCGAGTAAACTTTTGGCGATAAAATTTTGTTCCACAGTGTTATTTTATTTTTTTCCTTTTTTTATTGGTTTATCTTTTTATGTATTTTTTTTTTTATTGAATTGAATTGAAATTGAAATGATTTTTGTATGGAAACAGACAAAAAAAAAAAAAAATATAAAATTTTGTTTCGAGAGACATTCCCGTTTTAAAATTTTCTTAATATACAAATATTACACCTCTTCATCCCATTGGTCAATGGTGTAGAGGTCTAACGAGTTTTTTAAATAAAAATAACATGTTTCTATCTATCATGCAGACGGTCGTAGGTTCGTATCCTCCTGCGGATCGTTTATTTTTTTTTAAATGAAATTTAAATTCGTGTACAAATATTTTGAGCTTTGACCTGAGTTTAAGTTTGCCCAACTTAATTTCAAATAAACTCGTCAAGGTCTCTATTTTATATATGAAAATAATAAAATTGAAGATGTTTTTCTTCATTTTTATTTTTTTTTCCTGCTCAGTGTAGCTACTTCAATGGTTACGACAAATTCTCTTGCATTTTCAAAATGGTTGGGGGCTAATACATATAAAGAAAAATAAAAATAGATCAACACAAAAATTACTCCGGACTTAAGGCGCAAAAATTCTGCAAATTCTATTAAAGTTCATATACTGGCCTTAAATATTTTATTTGTATTTTATATGTTTATTATTATTATTAGTTATTTATATTATTAAGAATTTTAAATTTTATACTACATTTAGTAATTATAAAGTTTTATTTTAGCCTAAAAGTTTTTTATTAGTTTATTTTATACGCAAATTTTTGTGTGAATTTGTATTTACTTTTTCTAGTTGTAGTAGTTAGTATTATTTATTGAAGAAAATCTGAAATAGATATAATGTAAAGTATTGGCTAAATTTGTTAAAATAAAATAGAACAAGAAAGATCTTCTGACTCAATTGACTTTCACTGACAAGGAATCGCAAAGCTTCTATGTAGAGTTACATATTACACTACGTATACTGTTAAGTATAACACGGGCCGACAAATTTTTGCCCCATGAGATAATCCAACATATCCTTAAAAAAACATTCCCGGGAAGAACCATATTAAATCAACAAAAAAAACTTTGATTTTTAGCCCTTACCATCTCCAAATTTCTGAAATTTGGTGTAGTTGCTAAGTACCAAAACTAAGGATCGAGCAAAATTTTGCATTCCAGACCCAAGTAGTTTTCAAAATAGAGGGACATAAAGCTCAAAAAAGTCACAAAAAACTTTTAAAGTGATTAAAATATGAGATTTTTTTATGTATATTTTTACTAAAAAATTCATTTGACGCTTAGACTGTAATCGTTTCTTTTTCAACAGCTCTTAAACATTGGATTTTTGCATCCCAGGTATAGTTCGTGAGTTACAAAAACGCTTTTCTAGTGTTTTTTCGTCATTAATATAATTTTTTTCAGTTAAATACAAGTTACTGTGTCAATTAAATAGCTGTTGATGTAGTGTTGAGTTCTTGTTCTTCTCGATTCTGTTTTAACTGTGCTTCCAAGGCCGTCACTCACACATACAGAAATGTCACTCGGCCGGACATCCCAATATTTCCTGATAGTAGCATAAGATTATTTTTTTATACCCTACACCCAGGGTATATTCACTTTGTCCTTCCGTTTGTAACGCAGAGAAGGAGGCGTGGCAGAAATGGAAAAGTATATATATTATTGATCAGCGTCACCTCCTGAGTCGATATAGCCATGTCCGTCTGTCTGGCTGGGTGGCTGGCTGGCTGGGTAACGGCTGTGTGTGGAAATACATTTTTTGGGAAAACTAAGCAAGATAATTCAATAAAATTTGGTACACAGCCTCCGTCGTCAAAGTTAGCTCGGGGGATTGAAAATGAGCGAAATCGGTCAACGGACACGCCTACCGCCCATACAAAAAATATATTCAAAATGCAACTTTTTGAGTTTTTTCACGATAATGCCCAAAATACACATAAATACTACGAATTATCAGCGCAAGCTCTGAGAAAAAACTGGACATTCGGACAAGAGGGCGTGGCACCTCTCATATAAGCAAAAGCTTCAAAACGCTGTACTGAAAGCGTTTTTTGAGATAATCGAACTAGATTTGACTCGGACACTACAAACTATAAATGCAAGCTTTAAGGAAAAACTGGATAAAATTGGACAAGAGGGCGTGGCTCCTCCCATATAAGCAAAAGCTTCAAAACGCTATTCTGAAAACATTTTTTCAGATAATCCAACCAAATTTCACTTAAGTACTAAGAACTATAAATGCAAACTCTGGGAAAAAACTGGGTGAATTCGGTGGGCGTGGCACCTCCCATATTCGCAAAATTTTCAAAATACTGCTGTGTAGGGTATTTAATGTTTTACCAGGCCAAAGGTAACACCGTTACTAGTTTTTTTTTTCGAATTGTGGGTCGGATCCGAAATATGTACATACAACCTTTTATGAAATAGATCCAATCTTTATATGTTTCTGATTTGAAACTGTTCTGAATTTCTTTTAGTTTTTTAAATTCTAGCTGCATATCATCAACTTGACGTTTTGATAGTTCTTGCAACATCAGATATTATGAGAGCCATTAGCAACAAATGTTTTTATAAACTTGTGATACCATCAGGAAAATTTAGGATGTCCAGCCTGTTGCATTTCTTTGCTTCTAGGTATAATTTTAAGAGAAATCCGAATAGCAAGCATTCAACGACCAAGAGATAATTAAATTACAACACCACATCAGCAGTTGTTTGATTTGAATCCGATGAACCTACGTTTTTAACTGAAAGAGATAATATCAATGCAGATAAAATTCTAGAAAAATTATTCTAAGACTTACGAAATATACCTGAGTTGCACTGCTTTAGAGTTGCATAAAGTTAAGGTTTACTAAGCATTTTATGAATATTTTATTGAAAAAATCTACAAAAAAAATATAAATGTATTCAATATTTGTGCCTTATTTTATTTATAAAACCACGAAGAGCTACTTAGTTGGTCTTTAACATATATTTTTTTAAAAATTTATAAAATGTCGTTTTTTGAGATACACTAAAATGGCCTTTAAATCGGTTCTCTTGAAAAGTTATTTATTAATTGCTTAAAAGTTACAGCCTTTTAATTTACTTTACACTTTAACATTTTTTTGATACTTTTTTCGAACTTTATGGCCCTGTATTTTGGGAACCACTTTAGATCAGTTTTAGTTTGGTATTGAACATTGATACCCTAATATTTGCTTTAAAATTGCAAATAGGAACTTTCACCAAAAGTAGCCTACTGGCTGTATATTTCAACCAAACCGATATTTTCATATTAACGAGTATTTTCAGTTTATTTAAATTAAATTTTTAATTTTCAATTGCAGCTCCATTCGCAGCAACCGCCTCGATGATCCACGCGGTTCACATCGAACACGATCCATCATTATGTACGGACGGAGTGAGCTAGCCAGCACTGTGGGCGAAAGCTCACAGCGTTCGATTACTAGCATCCTACAAGAGTCCTCTGAGAACGCAAAGATCATTTCGGAGGCAACAAAAAAGGATGTTCGACGCATGAGCAACAGTGTGCAGGCACAAATCGAACAACTCTTTACAGATGTAGCCAAAGATGCTACAAGCAGCTTTGCAGTCACTTGCTTGGGCTCACTACCACTGAAGGATAAGGTGTCCAGCTTACAGGGTCTGCAAGAGCCACTGCGTGAACTTTATTTAAATGAAATTGCAAATAAGGTAAAGAAAAAATTTCAAATAGCGTATTCTTTTGTGAAATTTGGTTTTTGTTTTTCTATACTGCGAACTGCCTTATGTGCGTGCAGTTGTACTCTTCGTGTAAACATGGAAATTTACGTCATATTGCCATGTAGTAAGAAAATAATTAAAAATGTCGATACCAAATAAGCACCACAAGGTTTTTGAATTTAATTTTGCATGCTTGGTTGCACTATTTTAAGTGATTGGTGATTTAACCTAAAAATACACATGTAGTGTTCACTACATAGGGTGTTTCAATAAATGTTGGTTATACATTTCGATAATCAAAACTACGCTGGTAAAGCAAATTAATCGTTTTGCACATGACTATTGCAAATCTCAATATAGTAGACGACGGCTATAAGAAACTCTCTTAAAAGAAAAACACGGTTATAGGAAACAATTCCTAAAGTACCATGCACATATAGCTTCATGCTAATTAAACCTTATATAAGAAAAACGCATATAAGAAAAACACTGCTATAAGAACCATTTTTTGACGGAAAATTGTTTTCATTTCATAGAAAAGTAAACGTGTAGGTATAAGAAAGTATTCTGTGAAACTAGCTTTTTGTCAGATATATTGCTCAGTATAATTTTGTGATATTTACTTAATTTTCAAAATTCCCCCATCTTCGTCAGGGATATTGAAATCTAAATAACTCAGCAACGATGAACCCGCTTTAAATGATTTTTTAAGGGATGATATATTGTCCGGTGAGCTTAGGTTTTTTATTATTCCAGCGTCTATGGAGACGTACTGCCTTGATAACAATACTGTCGACATTGTTTGTTCTTCTGCATGGCTTGGAAAATTTTTACCTATTTCGATGGCTATGATTGAATTCGACTACTATGAGCCCTTAGGGGCTGTCCATAAACTCTGTGACGCTAAAATTAGCTATATTGAACCCCCCTATGTGACGGTAGCTTCATATAAATAATAAATAAAATACACCAAGCGCGACCCCCCTAGGAGCGTCACGGAGTTTATGGACAGCCCCTTATGGAAGAAGAAATTTTTAAGAAGATTTGGTGAAAGTGGGACCTACAAAGTGTGCTTAAACGAGGATAACATATAAACATAATGCCTAGAGGACGAAAGGCCATCCGAATACTTGCTTTCACAGATCACTGGAACAGATCACTTAGCAGCACCAGTTATTTAAATCTTACATATGTATATATACATATATGTATGCAAGGCAAATATCTTAGATTTTCTTGACTGTGATACTCAGCGATCTAAAACTGAGACTAACTCGGTAATTCAAGTGAGGTATAAATAATTACGTTAGGACTTTACAAATAGATTGAAATGCCTAGATATTTATGCTTGAGCATACCTCAGTTTTCAAATGGTAACTTAAAGTTAGGTTTGTCTGAAATTTCTTGAATTCGATTTAACTGAGAAGAGTACATAGGTTTGTCTACTTTAAGGCAAAAGCTAGATGTCTTGTCGTTAAACTTATTTCAGACATTTTGACCATTGTTGGAATATCTGCCTCTGGCTAAGAAAAATTGAATTATTTAGTTTGGGTACCATGAATGATAATGGGTGAGCAGATATCTAACAAAATAATAAACTTAACTTTAAATAGAAATGTGATTAAAGTATTAAACCATAAATAAATTGCTTATTTTTATGAACGAAAACTGAAACCAATCCCATCAAACATGTTTGGGTACGAGATTTTAAGATCATTACACACCATTTGTTTACATAGAGATAACACATGAGAAATATATTCCTACTTTTTAAATTAATTTTTTTTTTTTTTTGTTATTTTCTTCATACAGAAACAAAATTCCGGGTTTTTAGATATTTGCGCAACTGGTCTGCGAGTGAAAATGAACACTAATTCAACGGCCAACAACAGTTCCAACAACAAAAGCATCAGCAGTGAAGGCAACATAACACCATTCCACAACATTGCAGTCTGGTCAGCAGTGAAATTTGTTGTGTCTGAAGATGATGGTGGCGCTGCATTTCTACCATTAATAACGGATCCCGATAACATTGACAAGTCGATGTTATTTCAACCGCTAAGGTGAGAATTAACCAGAAGCTTAAATTTTTGTTATAAACAGATATCCCGGTATTGTACTTAATTTGAGTGTGAGGCCTAATGAAACTTAAAATGCGGAAAAAAATTTAAATTTAGTTTTGTAGATTTTTGTATTCACTTTTGCTAACCTTGGTAATACACGTACATAACAGAAATAATCTAAATAACTTGGCGATGCTTGCGTTTTCTTAAACATAAAAATGCTGGCGACTTTTCTTTAGAGGCAATTTTCTGAGTTACAAAATTGTGGAACCATTATTTTTTTGTAGAAGGAACCGTTAGCGAGATATTTGCAAGCCCTGGATTTTTGCGACCTTTGATCCTGAATAAGTTTTAATACGACAGTGATCTCGTTGCAATTTTGATAACAAACAAAAAAATTTTGGATTACATTTTTTTGATCAAAAGCCCCAGGTATATTCACTTTTGTAACGCAAAGAAGGAGGCGTGGCAGGTATAGGAAAATATACATATTCACATAGTCACCTCCTGAGTCGATATAGCCATGTCCGTCTGTCTGACTGGCTGTCCGTCTGTGGAAATATTTTTTATGTACAGTAGATTTGCCGTAAAAGTTAACTCGAGGGATTGAAAATGAGCGAAATCGGTTCACGGACACGCCTACCACTAATACAAAAAATATATTGAAAATGCAACTTTAAGAGTAATTTTCACGAAAATACAACCACAATAAACATAACTACTAGAAATGGTTAGCGCAAGCTCAGGGCAAAAACTAGGTTAATTCGGACAAGAGGGCGTGGCACCTCCTATATAAGCAAAAGTTTCAAAATGCAATACTGAAAGGGTTTTTTGAGATAATCCAACTAAATTTCACTCAAACACTAAGGACTATAAATGCAAGCTCTGAGCAAAAACTGGGTGAACTTTGGCAAGAGGCCGTGGTATCTTCCATATAAGCGAAATTTTCAAAATACTGCAGTGTATTTAATGTTTGGCCAGGCCAAAGGTAACATCCTTACTTGTTTTTTTTTTTTTTTTTTTTGGGGTACGACTATGTTACCTTAAGTTTAGCCACATCTTCTTAAGTGATGTATTGAAAAGTACACCGCATCTTTAGTTTTTCATTTATCTTATTTTTCTTTAATAATTGATTTTGTTTTTGCAACTTCTCCTTTCTTCCACAATAACAATTATACAAACCAGTTCTATGGAGCGCAAACGTGTTGCCACCAGCACACATGCACCAATTTTTGCTGTCGTCATGCGCTCAGCAGGTGTTCCAAAACTGTTAGAGTGTCATGGTTTTATTTGCAAAAGCACTGAAGATGCAATTGTCATTGCAGCCACCCTGTATCAAAGTCTGATGGCGCATGTCAGTACCAATTCGCATCGCAGTACAAAACGACGCACACCGCGCCAACAAAATGGAGTCAGCTGCATCAGCATCGCAAGTAGCTCAGCACAAACAGGTTCAAACTATCTAACGCGCTCTCAAATTGTTTCCAGTGGACGTAAAAGTTCATTCAGAAGCTCAACTGGCAGTCGACGTGGCCAGGGGATTGCTGGCGCCGTTACTGGCATTACTTCGACCAGCCCGAACAGTCGACTGCCATCTGCTTCACGATCGGTGCGTAAAAAACGTGTCTCCAACAGTTCGCTCAGCTCTAGCAGCAATGTAATCAAAGAAGCTGAAGAAACGACAACTGAGGAGCGTAAGCGAAGATCACACAAGACAAAACGTGCACCCCCAGTGCCAGCGCCTGGTGCTCCGGGCGTTATGACGGAGCTCAATGGCAATAAATATCATCATGGAGGCACCAGTAGCAAGATTGCAACAGCATATGGATCAGAGAGCGCAAGTTGCCACAGCAGCGGACGCAGTGCTTCACAACGTAGTGGCTATCCGCATACGAAGAAGAAGGAACATCACAGTGATGCGGCTGCAGTCTATCGTGCTTCTGAAATGATTGGAGGTGGTGCAGCAGCAGCTGTAGTAGCGGCTGCAGCTGCTGCTAGTGGTGGCATACGGAACGATACAAATGGTGATATATTGACGCGAGTGGCAATACCTAGATCCGGTAGCTTCCTTAATACTGGAGGGCTTACGCGGTATAAATCCAGAGCCGCTCGGCGTCATTCTGGAAAGTTAGGTGGCGGCGGCGGTGGAGGGTAAGTACAATCGGGCAAACGAATGGGGGGGAGATGTAGATTTGGTGGTGTGATATGTGGCTTTGGGATGGTTGTATACTTAGGTATTTGCTTAAATTGTGCTTCTAGTTCACCGCTTGGTTTTAGCGAACTCTTCAATGAATTCAGATTGCACGAGAATCTACACTCATTGGATGACATTCTGTATGCCATAATTGATGCGGACGGTATGTCGTTTAACGATTTGAAGCCAATTTACAAGGAATTCCTACTTAAGTTAGCGGTGACACTAACCAAGGATGAGTTATATCAACGTTCGAAGAACATCATGAGAAGACAGAAAAAGAAAAACATGAAACACAAGACTGGTTCCGCAGGTTCGCAGGTGAGTGTTGTGATAATGCTGGGCATGCTGAACTACATTGGCCAATAAAAATTAATATTTCACAATTATCGAATTGCAGAAAAAGCAACGTACACTGTTTTTTAACACCAAAAGTCTGAAGAAGGTTTTTCAGTTGGGTCAGTTTCGCTCTTGTCGTGGAAAACCGCCGAAGCCGCCTCGGAATAAAGAAGTGGACAAAGAGCGAAAGTTAAACACTCAATTGGTGATCGGACCACCAACTAGTACGCATCATCAGCAGCGCAGTCGAGTCGCTACCAGTGGTTCCGATGATTCTGTAGCGCGTCTTGAAAACGGTTTCAATGGACTCAACAGAAATAGCTCTAGTGGGTTAGTATTGAGGAATTGCAATTCCTCTGAAAATGAATTTCCAATTAATATCTCTTGTACTCACGTATTTCTTATAAAAATTTTGTTTTTCAATTTATAATGTTTTTCAGTTACTGTTCTCTTGCCGAATGCGATTCAGAGGCCTGTATCGATCGTTGCTATTGCAGTCTTCGCAAAGAACACCAGAACAATAAGCTCCGTCGCAAAAACGAACTTAATGCAGCCATGGCGAAAAAGGGTACTGCCTCGGCCACATCACCCAAATACAATAATCAGCAAATGTCGTATACGCCCCGCAGTAATCGATCCACCGCTGGCAATCATAATAATCGACACTCGCTTGTTTCATGCAAATCAGAAGACAAATGCTATTGTTCGCTGGTCGAGGAAGAGCCACACCACCTCGATGCCGATGCCGACGGTGATGATTCCTTTAATACGCATTCGGATACGACTTGGTGTGATACGGATAGCTGTATCAGCGCTAGTAAGTGCTATTGCAAGCGCGATCGGCATCATTCGGGTGGCGAACATGATCACTCGAACTCAATATCTTCAAATGAACGCCGAAAATCACGCTCTTCAACGCGTAAAAGTGCAGCTGATAAGTTGGCGCTAGATTATGAGCTTTTCACAATAAGCGGCAATGGAAAATCAGTGCAACCGCATGAGGCATTGAGCGTGAAAAAAAGTGTTGAGGCAGCTGCCATATTTGCTGATGTGAAGTTAAGTCAGACCACAGATATAAAAAGTCTATGTCCAACAACCCCATCACTGAGGCATGCCCCCAATAGAAAAAGTTCAGGTGGTGGCAACGATAGTGTATCTAAAAGCTCTTCAAGAAGGCAGCACAACTCCTATAGCAAGCGCAACGAGTCGCAGAGTATCGATCGTAAGAATGAGCGTAACATTATTGCCACACTCTCATCTAACTCTTCGCAGAAGTCTTACAGCGCTGATGATCTACTAAGCAAATTGAGCGCCATTGAGGAAGCCGTTGGACGTGCCACCTCGGGAAAATATGGATCTGGTAAATTTGAGGAAATACATCAGTACGCACTGAAAGAACATTTTCCAAGCAACAACAGTAACAACATAAGCAATTACCAATCAATGAGAGCTGTGAGTGCTTCGCTTGAGGATACCTTGGGATATTTGCCATAACAAAAGGAAAAAGTAGTTGGGATGAAGGATAAGTAGCTAAGTTCAATGGATGCATAAACCTATTTGCATCATTAATATTTATACACATACGTATATACTAGGGATATTACGGACGTGGTTTTACAGGAACTGGAATCGGAATCGAATACTTTAAATTTAATTTTTTGGAGCGCAAACTTTTAATCAACCTCCGTTATAATCTCAAATTTTTCCGTACCCAAGGACAAAACCAATCGGAAGTTAAGATCTTTCGGAACCGAAGCTCCGTAACATCCCTTATAAAAAGGTTGTCTGATAAGTTTCTGGAATAGAGTTCCCTATAGTGTTTTCCGTTGCAAGTCTTTTTACCAGTTGAACAGTTTTACATTTTTTAGGGTAAGTTTCTTCAGAAGTCATCTTTCATTTCGCAATGGAACATTGTGTTTTATTTACTTGAAAACTTTAGTTTTAACAGGTATTTTTTTGAATATCTGTTTATTCATCCAATATTATTTCTATGCTGGTCCCACTAATCTCTAGACATCCCTCGATTTCTCGATAAGTCTCATGATGATATTTTTCAATTACTTAGTTTTCGCATAGCATCGACGTTTTCTACCACAACAGCTGTTTTTGTCGTCTTTAAGTGAAGTTCGTCCGTGCTTGGACTATTTTGACCACTCATATATACAGGTTTCTTGCCAAAACCCTGAAATTTTCCAATGTATCAAATACAGTGCTTCACTGTGAAAAAAAAGATGACGCCTGAAGAAACTAACCCTAAAAAATGTCAATCTTTTCAACTGTCAAAAAGATTTACATCGAAAAACACTAGTGGTACTATATACCTGAAAGTAATCATACAAACTGCGTATGTACATTAGAGTGGTCCAAAATCCAAAAGTGTTAAAAAGTCAAGGTGCGCGCGAGTTTTCTGAATCCTTAATCGTTTAAATTAAAAAAAGTACACAAAAACTCAAAAATTCCTAAAAAAAAGTACCTTCAAGCTCGTTGCGGAATCTATAAACGCAATTTTTTTTTTGGTTCTAAAACCGTTTTTGTAAACAGCAGGATCCAAGGATTCAGAAAAAATGCGCGCACCTTGACTTTTTAACACTTTCGGTTTTTTCATACAAAATTTGGACCACTCTAATATATATATAGATATGTATATTTATTTAACTATACATTTATGATGACTAACTAGTGTAATTAAAAGTTTAAAGGTACATTTGTGTACTTTATTCTTATTAAACTTGTTTTAAAGACAGGCCATGTTAAATTTATCATCCTATTTTGTGTGTATTTATATAACAAAATATGTTTGTATATAAACTCAAGAGATTTGGATTATGTACTAATATTGACTATCTCAAAAAAATATAAAAAAAAAAAAAAATTCAGCTTTCGGTCGAGAAGGAGATTGTGATTCCTTATGTGGAAGGTTTTTATTTTATTTTTACATATTCTAATTTCAAGTAATACATTTTCTATACACCTACATATGTTTAATCTAAGCCAATGCTCATGTTTTGCAATTGAATTTAAAAGAACAATAAAATGTGAAATGAATTTTTTTGCGAAACGTAACCATTAACCATAATATACTTACTACACATATAATGTACTTAATTAGATGCATTTCTTTTTATTAGTAATATGTCGCTAGATTATAGTTTTGATAAAAATTTTAATTGATGAAATTTAAAAATTTTTTTATTGTAAGATTTGATAATAATTTAATTTATATCCGTACATAATCTAGGAATGAGCCATTCTGACATACAAATGTCATTTAAAAGGTAAAATAAATATTTTTTTATAAAAGTTCTTATTAATTCTCATAATGCAATACCATTTAAATCCATAAGTGCAATATTTAAATACCGAATAATGTAACTCTTGTGCAATACACATAGATTTCTTTTTTAAATAAAATCATATATTTACAATAACAACACAAAGTCTATTATTTATACACACAGTATAAACTTATTTATAGGGGAAGAGTACCGCCAGCGGGCAGGGTTCGGGTGTGGGCACCCCCACGTAACTTTCGACAGAAAGTTATGACAGCACGAAGTTTTTGTGAATTTACAGACGCATTTGCTTTGTACTGAGAAGAAAATAATTTTTGAATTAGTGAATTTCAACACAAAAGTTATTTTCAATAATTTTCCAAGTGCGATAAATCGAAGTGAATCACTCCAAAATCTGAATGCAATCTATATTTATGCAGTAAATTTTTTATATTTTGTGATTCAAAACCGAATGCAACCAAAATATTCACACAACACAATTTGCTCATTGCTTTTCAAAGTGGCTATCAAAGTCGAGTATGGGCCCCGAATTGCTTCGGGTGTGGGCACCCCTCTTTTTTTATTTAATCTTAATTGTATTCTTATGCCATTTTACGCTTTTTTAGTGGAAAAGAAAGAACCAATAGGCTTTTTAAAGATATCGTAGAGAAAAAAGTTATTTTCATTAAGTGTGAGTGTTAAGGTGGCATAACTTTTTGCAAAAAATCTCGGTATTGAGTTTCCAGCCAAGTAGACCGAGGAGCAGATGGCGGGCATGGATTGGTACAAAAAATGCATTCTTAGCAAAAGAGCAATGTCAAAAAGGGCTAGAAATTTCGTCACCTAGCTAGCTTTATCTGCAAAACAATTGATCTGTCATCAGTCGAAGATAATCAAGTCTAGTTTCGGGGCTACAGGCATTATGCCATTCGATCCAGACGTTGTCAGTGACGCTGATTTTGTTAAAGCCGTTGAGCAGAACTTGTTAAATTTTTGTGAGGCAATGTTTCCGAAATAAATTAATTTTTCTTTCTTTTCCATTTGATTGCGTTTAATTTCATATTTTCCCATTTTTAGACGATTTTCTAAGGGTGCCCACAACCGGACCAACAATTTTTTTTATCAAAAATTATCACTTTACTATTTTTTTAATATAATTTTTTCAACTGACGAAATCAATTTACTTACTTCACCAATAGTAAGCTATGGTCTTTAGCTTTCCATTGACACTTATATGTCTGCATAATATACATTTTGTCAAAAGTTATGAGTTGAAAACCAAACGGCGCCCACACCCGGTACCCTTCCTCTACTATTAGGGTAAGGTAGGGAAATATGGACTACGTGGGTAATATGGACCACACGGTTATTTCCCACTGCATACATAGGTTTTACCGTTATTCATGTTCAAACTTAACGCTAATACCTAAAGCTTATAATAGGGCGATTTTAGCGTTCGGTGAAGTCGCATGTTTCTGTAAAGTTGATTTTTCTAAAAAAAAGATCAGTGATAATTTTTTTCTAGTGAGTATATTTCATTATTTCACTTTAAAGACATCGCGTTTCTAAATAAAGTCAGTGAATACCATTTATAATTTATTAGCACAAATAAGTTCATTAACCAAAAGAGTTTTTGATAAAAAAAAGCCATTTATTTCACCAACACGTGCTGTGGGTAATATGGACCACCAAAGAAAAAAGCCTCAAAAACAAATGTATTTATCATCTTTTTCAGATGGGGAATCTAGTTGCAGTTTTCATGACGAGTCTGATGGTCATTATATGTAATTCGTTAACTACAAAGGAAAAAAATTATAAAAAATGCATTTATTGTAATACCCTTTACTCAGAAGATCGACGTGGCGAATTCTGGGTTGAATGTGTAATCTGACGTTCTTAGAGTCATAAGAAATGTTCCGAATGTGGAAGTGACATTTTTATATGCAACTTCTGTACTAAATGGACTATATGGTCCATATTACACTACATTTTTTTTTTTCATCTTCATTTTGAGTATTTTCAGTTTTTTAATTTTTTTTCTTTATCCTGATGAGATATTTATCTAAAAGTGAATCAGAATAAAGGTAAATTGTTTCCTTTACTGAATGACATAAAATTAATTGATTTGTTTTATGTATTTTGGGTTTTATTTAAAAAAGAAAGATGGGTGATCCATATTTCCCTCCCTTACCCTAACTGAATGAATTTGACTATCGAATGATTTTTTTCGTTCATGAACGACTTTACTGAATGAAATTTTCTGGCGAATTCCCTCATTTAGAATTTATATCATTCCTTAAAATGAGGTACTAAGGATTTTAAAAAACTGTATACACTTATTTAGTATAAAATGTATAGCCGAAAACTTAAAAAAATATGAATTATTTTAATCAAAATTTACTAAATTCACTTAGCTAGAGATCATATTAAGTATATTTAATACATTAAATGCAAATTTTTAATAAAAAAAACAGTAAGTAACTAAAACAAATAAATTTTTCTTAAAAAAACTAAAGTAAACAATTGAAAGCCAAGATTGCTGTTTAAAAAAATAATTTGATCAAATTTTGACCTTTTAGCCTATTCCTTCTGTCGTTAATGATTTGGCCAGCCTTGGAGAAAGCTCTGGAAAAGCCCTAGGGTGAAACAGAATCAATTCAATCGTTTTCGTTCATTGCTTATTCATTGCTAAAAACAAAAGAATTCAATAATTTTCATTACTAAAAATCGTTCATCAATGATTTTTTCAAAACAATCAAATGAATGAATTTTTGCAAACTATCGAATAACTCGATAGTTTTTATTCGATAGTTCGCATCACTACTTCACTCCGTGTACTTTTGTTACATTTTTGTAGAATTTGATTTTAGTAACAACAACACTGCTTTGTAATTCTCTTTAATTTTGTGGGCGCCAAAACTGCACACGGTGTCATTAATAAAGCGCCACTTATTATCATGCGACAAATTTTGTTTGTATATTGAACACAAGCCCAATGTATTTAAAGGTTTGTGGATAGTCTATCAAAGAAGGTTTGTGGACTCACTTAAATTTTCCAACAAAGCAATAGTTTTTTTTTTGACAATAATAGGATAAGCTGGCGCAAAATAGAAAATTCCCAATAGAAAATAAATGGAATTCGTTTTCCGTGAAGTACCAGGTAAACAATTTTGATGTTTCCGATTTTAGTGATGCAGTAATCCCCGCTTATATGCACGCCGTTTATAAGCATTTCTCGCTTGTATGAATCAAAACTTGTGCAATTTTAGTTTGCCATTTAGATTTGTTAACATTTTTCTCCTTTATATGCACACGCTTATATGCACCAAAAATCAAGCATTTTCAGAAATGCCTGTACATATTTGATTATGTTGTATCTTGACCCAGATATAAAATATTTTAAATATTTGACTTATCGGCAGGAATGCGTTACTTTGAATCTAATTTTTAAAACCCTCGAATTCGTGAACTGTAAAAATATTTGTGTCTGGATCGAGTACATATATCGTCGGGTTAAAACTACAATTAGACATCTAGACATTTTTTGATATTTTGAGTTAACAAAAACATGAAGAAAGAATGGCTCTACGCCTCAGTCTAGTCGGTTTTTTGAAATGTAGAATCCATCCAATTTTATATTAGAAACAAAAAGCAGAATACTTAAAAATCTGATGCAAAAAATGAATATCAAAAAACTTCAAAAGCATTATTCACAAAACAATAAAAATGTAGATGTTTAGTTATAGTTTTAACCCGACGATATAGTTACTGAGGTCTAATACAATCATTTACATATTACTAAAATCGGAAACATCAAAATTTTTTTGTACTTCACAGGGAAAACCCCAATTTACATAATTTCTCGGAAAAATTGGGAGAACCCATTTTGATACGTTGTTTAGGGCAAAATTTTCTATCGATTGGTATAGGTTTTTATGAAGCTTGGAATTAGTGCAAGACTCACATATATAGCCGGTAACTAATTTGACTAGTCTATAGTTTAGGAGATATAGTCCAGTAAAATAAGACTTTACAACCCAATAGCTAGCTTAGACCCAATATCTTTATACCCTGTATTCACTTTGTCCTTCCATTTGTAACGCAGAGAAGAAGGCGTGGCAGATATAGAATAGTCTATATATTCTTGATCAGCGTCACCTCCTGAGTCAATATTGCAATGTCCGTCTGTCTGGCTCAATGTGGGTGGAAATATTTTTTACGAGAAAACTATGCAAGATAATTCAATAAAATTTAATACACTGCCTTTGTTGTCAAAGTTAGCTAGTGGGATTGAAAATTAGCGAAATCGGTTAACGGACACGCCTACCGCCCATACAAAATATATGTTCAAAATGCAACTCTAGTAGTATTTTTCACGATAATTCATCCAAAATCCACATAAACATTACGAATTATTAGCGCAAGCTCTAAGCAAAAACTGGGCAGATTCGGACAAGAAGGCGGGGCACCTCCCATACACGAAAGCTTCAAAACGCTATACTGAAAACGTTTTTTGAGATAATCCTACCGAATTTCATTCCGACACTAAGAACTATAAGTGCAAGCTCTGAGCAAAAACTGGGTGAACTCGGACAAAAGGGCGTGGCACCTCCCATATAAGCAAAATTTCCAAAATACTGCAGTGTAGGATATTTGATGTTTGGCCTTCCCAAAGGATACACCCTTACTTGTTTTTTTTTTAATCGGGTTGTTTTAGTGACTTAAAACAAATGTCAAAAATTGACATTTAGATCACGACTTTCAAAATTTTGCATAATTAATGCCCAACGAGAACCACAGTCGATACGTTGCTGAAATTTTCAGGAGTTAGCCTCCTGGACTTAAGCTGCTGAGGCAAAACTCTTGTTAGCAAATGCAGTAAAGCATTCAAATGTAAAGAGCCATAAAACTTATTCCCTAAAAGTCAAAAATAAAAACCTAACATGTAGATTTTATACCATACAAATTTGTCTTTTTAAAATAAAACTGCGTGAAAAAAATTTCAAAATATATGTAGTAGAGTGCCTGGGGCTTTTAACCTAGGATTTCTGCAAGACCGAATGAAATATAATTATTTTTATTCCTTTCAGCCGTTTCCGAGTTTTTTGGTCATTTCTATTTTCGAGATTATAGCTTATATAAATCAATATATTTGTATAACTCCAAATCTGATCGATTTATTTATTTTACCATGTTTACAAAGAGTGACTAATGGTGCTTCTAACGAGTACACCAATGATAATGATCCGAACAAAATAAACTGAGTTATAGCAAGAAAAACTAAAATTTTTTAAAATTAAAAATAACTCAGGTTCAAAAACCCCAATAAACTTTCTATGTAAAACTACCAAATGACCACACTACAAAAAAGATCACAACTTTTTAATAGGTAAACTTTTTTATTTATATTATAAGCTAAGCATTCCTTTTTTAATAATTAAATTTCATGCGGTCTTGTATTTAGAAATCCCACGTATACGTGTTTTTAACGCCTTGGGAGCTCTACTAATGACTAAATAACGATAAAAAGTGACCTTACCTCAAGTCATACGGCATCAAAATATTTTTCACTTTTCTGCCAATAAGCAATCAAATAACGATAACTACGACGAACTCTGGACATAAACAAACGAAAAAACAATTTCCAATAGCTGGAAAAATATCCAAATTCATATTTATCTAGTTTTAAAACTCGTATCTTGTTTTCATTAATTTTAAATCATTTTTGAAGTGAACTTATGGGTAAGCAGTTCATATTACTATGTACTTTTGTATGCGGCACATACTTACTTTAAAATAGGATATCTTCTCTACAAAATACACGAAAGTAGCTTTCACCATATGTGACCGTCCAGTGGAAAAGGTACCTTATCTTTACTCACAAAAATTAGCAGTACAGCTTAAGGTGGAGTTCAGTGCTTAGACATGTACTGAACATTTTACAACTGATTTTAGGTCGATTCACAAATCACAAATACCAATAGAAGCGGTCTTACCGAACTTCTATCATATATAAATTGAGGAGTGGCGGTACCAAAGGGCCTAAGTACCAATACGAGGCAAAAGTAGTGTACTAATATGGATCGGGTGACATTTTGTTAGAAATGATTATTATGCCACATAACATGTGCGACATTACTTTTGCCTTGTAATGGTTCTTAGGCCCTTTGGTACGGCCACTCCTCAATTGATAATTGACAAACTTTGAAATTCGATATCTACAAACATGAGCTTTTCATGATTTTAAAATGCCATAACTCAGTAAATTTTTGGCGTTTTCCAGTGATCGAGGTGTAAGAAAACGGTTTTTTATTTTGTAAAGGTAAGGTACCTCTTCCACTGGACGACGGTCACATATTTATATAGATAATTTTCTGAGTTTTTTGTAAAGATAACAAAATGCCGGCTTAACGAGTAACACTTTACCGTGACGGCAACCCAGACAAATTACTCGTTACTTGGTGAAGCAGTAATCAGTAATTCGTTGAATCGTTTTTTCAATCAAATGTTTAATTACACAGGCCCACCAAAAAAAAAGTACCCTGCGCGAAAGATCAGACCACCTGAACTTTATGTTTTCGGGGTCGCTGAATCCGAATATACTGCCAGAATAGCGAAGTTGGTTCGGGTTTTTTCAGAAATCAACAATAATGCTGAAAATTGCAGATTTTTGCTGGTTTCTGAAAAAACGCGAACCAACTTCGATAATCTGGCACTATATTCGGGTTCAGCGACCCCGAACATATAAAGTTCCGGTGGTCTAATCTCTCGCGCAGGGTACTTTTTTTTTTTTTTTGGTCTGTGCACAGAACCACAAAAAAAAATTCCCTGCGCGAATGATCAGACCGCCTGAACTTTATGTTTTCGAGGTCGCTGAATCCGAATATGCTGCCAGAATAGCTGAGTTGGTTTTCAGCGTAATTGCTGGTTTTATGAAAAAACGCGAACCAACTTCGCTATTCTGGCACCATATTCGGGTTCAGCGACCCCGGGTGGTCTGATCTTTCGCGCAGGGTACTTTTTTTTTCGTGGGCCTGTGTTATTTTAGATTTCGAACTTTTTTTAGGCATTTTATTACTTTTGTGTATAATTTTTATAGTCTTACTTGCAATGTCAGCTGTGTTGAAAATTTTTTAACAATTAACAACTGACGTACAAAAAAGTGACTTTACATTTGGCAAGCTGTAACAAATTTAACGAAGAACGAATAACAAATAACAACGTTTCGTGTGAAAACCCCTAATGAAAATCTATTGTCTCATTATATCCAGTCGGAGGATAGTATGAATTCTCCAGTAACTAATTGGAAGCATAAGCCAAGATGACTTATCTTTATCTACAATAATAGTTTTTTGTTCTTTGTTTTCTTTTACCAATTGGAGCACGGCATTCACATAATTCTTCCAACTTGCACTATGATTCAAACCAAATTTTGTATCCATAATTTATTTCTTAAAACCTAATTAGAAATATAATATATGTATTTATACAATAAGATCTATGTACTCTATTCGCTATGTTCTTCTTAGAACACTTATTTTTGGTTCCACATCATACCTGAGGCTTATGTTAGTAAGAAGCTTTAAATTTTTATATTTAAATGATGTTGTAAACTTTAAATTTCGCACCAGTGTTATTAACATAACCCGCACGGAAATATACGCATAACGCATGCCTGAAAAAGAAAAGAAAAAAAAAACAGTTAACAGTTCTTACAGACAGTTTCTAACTAATTAACCTATGCAATTCCGGCTGCCCTTTGAAAATGGTATATAAGCATATACTGGCCTGTCAGCAACATTATCCGGAAGAAAGTTATCCGGATTAAAATTATCAGCATCAGAGCCCCAAAGGTCCTTGTGGCGATGTAAATTGTAGATTGGTATAATGATCTGCATGCCCTTGGGTAGCATAATGTCATGTGCAATGACTGTATCTCTTACAACTTGCCTACCTATAACAGGTATGGAAGGCATTAAACGTAACGTTTCATTGATTACCATATCAAGATATGATAGCTTGTCTAGAAGTTCATATGCAACATCAAAATCAAGGTTTGGCGAAACATCACACAATTCATTGAATACTTTTTCCTGTACATCTGGATGCATTGCCAACATAAGAACAACTGAATAAACTGTTGTTGATACTGTATCGAAAGACTAAAAATGAAACGCTATTAGTTCAAAGTAATCGGTGATGTATCATTGGTAAAAATTTTATCAATCTAAATAAAAATAATCACTCACTCCTGCTATCATTGTATGTGATTCACTTATTACATCCTGCATTGTAAATTTACCATTTTCCAAATGTCCAATAGCTTGATCTATGAAAATATTTGTACTTTTCTTGATTGAGTCATTATCACTCTCACAGTCACATTTTTTTTGCTCCGATTTTAGCGACATTCTTTGTGTTACTAACTGAAAGCGATTTTTAGTTAATACGATTAGGTTGTTGCATTTAAAAAAATTTATCAAGGCCTTACTTTGTATGCAAATTCTCGTAGGAATTTTATCGTTTGAAAATATTGTGGTGTATGCACCATAATTGATGGATAGTAAACATCCTGGACGCACTTCTCTAACATGCTTCAGAAATTAAAACAAACAAAAAATAATGCTTAATAAATATTGTAAGAGTTATTAAATTATCTCGGGTAATAAATAATGGTCTACTGAATACAAAAAAAAAAAAACTAGTAAGGGTGTATCCTTTGGCCTGGCCAAACATTAAATACCCTACACTGCAGTATTTTGAAAATTTTGCTTATACGGGAGGTGCTACGGCTTTTGTCCGAGTTCACCCAGTTTTTGCACAGAGCTTGCATTTATAGTTCTTAGTGTCGGAGTGAAATTCGGTTGGATTATCTCAAAAAATGTTTTAAGTATAGCGTTTTGAAGCATTTGCTTATATGGGTGGTGCCTCGTCCTCTTGTCCGTATTCGTCTAGTTTAAGCTCAGAGTGTGCATTTATAGTCCTTAGTATTTGAGTGAACTTGTGTTGGATTATCTCAAAAAACTCTTTCAGTATAGCATTTTGAAATGTATGCTTATATGGGAGGTGCCACGCCCCCTTGTCTGATTTTAGCCAGTTTTTGCTCAGAGCTTGCATTTATAGTTCTTAGTATTTGAGTAAAATTTAGTTCAATTATTTCAAATAACGCTTTCAGTATACGAGTAGCGTTTTGATGCTTTTGCGTATATGAGAGGTGCCACGCCCTCTTGTCCGAATCCGCCCAGTTTTTGCTTAGAGCTTGCGCTAATAATTCGTAGTATTTATGTGTATTTTAATTGTCGTGAAAAATACCACATTTTGAACATATTTTTTGAACATATTCATTGTGGTAACTCTTTAACGGTTACATCTAAAGAAAAATATTGTGGCGCAATATTGTAACTTATATCTCTTAATTGTTTTCGTACGACTTATAACTCAGGAGATATCCTCATTCGAAATATGAAAAAAATTATTAAATTGTGCATGTCGCTTATGAGCTATGTGTTGAGCTTAAAATTACGATAACTTATGAACGGTGAGTTACACGTTTAAAGTAAAATACTTATTCATAGGGAATAACTTGCGCTACAAGCTAAAAATTGTTTTTGTATGAGCTATAGTTTAAGAGATATTTTTTCAAAAAACCTAAAATTTAGAAAAAAAGCGTTTTTTCAAAATTACTCCGAAACGGTTCGTCGTAGAAAAAAAATTTATCATGTATTTGAAAAACATTCGATTCCCTATAAGGGTGTCTTGGAACTGCTTTTTCGTACAACTTACCCTTCGTGAGATATCGCGACATAAAAATCATTCAAAATTGAACAAAGTTGTACTATGCGCACTAATACATATGTTCAATTTTGAATGATTTTCAAGACGCGATACCTCATGAACGGTAGGTCGGAGGAAAAGACAATTTGAAGAGACCTTAATAGGAAATTGAACGTTCTACAAAATGCTAGAAAAAATTTTTTTTTCTAGAACGAACCGTTTTGGAGATATTTTGAAAAAACCGTTTACATATTTCTAAATTTCAGGTTAAAAAAATATCACCTAATCTATAGGTCATATGAAAAAAAGAACAATATTAAGCTTTAGCGCAAGTAATTCCCTATGAATTTTGACTTTAAACGTGTGACTCACCGTTCATAAGTTATCGTAATTTTAAGCTCAACACATCACTGTGCCTACTCATGAGCGACATGTACAGTTTACTAATTTTTTTAAATTTTTATTTTAGGATATCTCGTGAGTTGTAAGTCGTACGAAAACAATTAAAAGGTAATTTTTATAGAAAATTTTATATGCTACTATACATTAACCGTTAAAGAGATATTTGTAAAAACTGA
Source organism: Calliopum simillimum (assembly GCA_951812925.1). NCBI lineage: Eukaryota > Metazoa > Arthropoda > Insecta > Diptera > Lauxaniidae > Calliopum > Calliopum simillimum. Next base: position 56,247,682 of record OX638368.1, read on the forward strand.
TTTTGGACGCCATTTTTCCAATATGGCGGCGCGAACAAACACTATTCGAGGAAGCAAAGTTGAAATACTGAAAGAGAACATTGAAATCTATAAAATAACTCATTTGCAAAAATCCCGCAAAACTTTCGAGGTATTTCAGTTTATTAAACATGATAAATTATCATTTTTAGCACATCCTTAATTATAAAAATGTGCTTAACTGTTAGCATAATATAGCATATTTTGGAAATAACTTACAAGTTGAAACCCTGTACAACATTTTCATTCATTTCATCACCATCATTGAGTTGAATTCCTAATGTTGTTTCTGAAAAGGTAAAAATATGCGTTTTTACTTTGATTTTGGAAATGAACATTTTTCTAATTGTTGATTTTAACCTTGCAAATCAATTGTAAAAATTCTAAAAATATAACATTTTCCAAACGGTTGCAAATTGGTTATGAAAACATTTGGAAATTAACTTTTTCCAGGCGCTAAAATTGTAAAGGTTATAAAATTGTTTGTTGGGACTTAATCTCATTAATGTGTTAAATAGTAAGGTAAGAACAATCTAGTTTTGAACGCTCACTAAAATAAATGTTTTATTTTGATTTAAATACCATACGTATTAGACCTATCGTTAAAATTAAAAATGAAAAAAAAAAAAACCTTTCTCCCAGCGGCTAAAAAGTTTCCTATTGGTGTAAGTATCAAGCATACAAATTTTTGTCTCAATCGAAAAATATTTGACCGTGCCGCAAGGCCGTTGAAGGTCGGACAAACGCTATTTATCAGGTAAAATGGGGCTTTAATCGCATGAATCAGTCCTATCTTTGAATGAGATTTGGTATGTATATGAACAGTGCTTGAGTAAATTGTATTCAATAAAAAAAATGGGCGATGCCACGCCCCTTCGACCCAAAATTTTATAAAAAATGGGCGGGGTCATACCCCCTCCTTCTAAAAAAATCAAATTTGTCATATCTCTGAAACTATTTGACACATATGAATAAGATTTGATTTCAGGTAAAATGAAGCGAACAGGATATGGCACTTTAGAAATGTTAAACCAATTTAAGGTACTTAGTTGATATAGAAGCAGTATTTTTTTCTATTCTTATTTTGGTCTCCTAGGTATAGACACCAAGCAAGTTCCGGATCGGAACATATTTGACCGTGCCCGCAGACTGTTAAAGGTTGGAAAACGCTATTTATATGAAAATAATGAAACTATTTGGCATAGGAGGACGAGACTTAGTACATATATGAACAATACTTGAGGAAATAGTATCCAATAAAAAATGGAAAGCGCCAAGCCCTCTCCACCCGAAATTTGTCGTATCACTGAAAATATATGACTCATGTAAATGAGATTTGGTACATATCTAATTTACACTGGGAAAAACATTTTCAATAAAAATATGCTTAATTAAATTGCATCCAATAAAAAAATGGGCGATGCCACGCCCCCTCGATCCGATATTCTTGTATCTCTGGAAATATTGCACTCAGGGGATGAAATTTAATAAAAAATGGGCGGGGTCACGCCTCCTCCTTCTAAAAATAACAAATTTGTCATATCTTTGACACTATTTGGCACAAGTGAATAAGATTTGATGATAGGTTTAATACGTATGCTTAATTTCATATACTTAGTACTTTTTCATACAATTTTTACTAACAAAAAAATTTAGTTTTACTTTAGCAAATTGCTTGACTAACAAAGTAAGAGAGTACATTACTCTTAATCAGACTTGCTCATCTAAGAGTCTAAATTTTCAAATTTGATCTGAAGATTAAAAGTATTGGCTCCATTCAAAATTTTAAAAAATTATATCTTTTGCAATCATTCAATATTATAAAAATGAACACCAACCAAAAATAACTTTTTTTTTTTAATTTAGTTATTTCTTCCGCACAGTCCTGCGTGTATCAAAAACAAAACGACAAAAATGTATGTATTGTAGTTGCTTATAACCCCATAAGATTTTTTGTAGCCTTTTCATTTCCAAAAATTTGGTTTTGTATTACCCCGCGAAATCAGACGATTACACTGTTCGACAATTTCGAAATTTTTTAAAAACACATGAGAAAATCCAAAAAATTCTTAAAGTAGACGTTAAAAAAAAATACCCGTTACTGGTGGTTTTTCTCCAGCACGTCACCTTTTTTTTTTAATTGATTTTTGAAGTTTCTTTATCCACTGTTCATGAAAAAACCAAAAATACCGCATTCTTGTGTTAAATTGATGAATATAACTATATGATCCTTACATCTGAGGTGTATCATGTGTTCAGCAAACTTATGCAGAATATTGCGGGAAATATTTTTGTATAAAATTTTAACCTTGTTTAAACCCCCACATATGGTTCATTTTTGCCATTTTCTTAAAAAGGTGCAAAAATGACATCCAAAACAGGGAAATATTGAGTCAGTTCGTACTACAGAAATATTTGCTATAAAATTTCACTACTAGTTTCCAAATATGTAAAGGTCCAAATTTGAGCCCGAAACCAAAAAAATCGTAAAAATCAATTAGGACTTTTCACACTGCATATTAATTACATCCCTGACGCGCTTACCTAAAGTTTTAAGAATTTTTCGTCTTCGTTAACTCTGAGTGAAATTTTTTGTAGGATATTTTTGCAAATTTTTTTAACCCATTGTGGCTCAGTTTTAGAAAAAGGGGTCAAAAAGGCCCATAAAAACAGGATATAATAGGTTAATGTATTCTAGAAAAATTATCCTTGTGCGATTTCGTTATGATCTTGTGAGAACGAGTTTTGTCCAAAAAGTAGTTTTAGAGTTTTACAGTGGGGTGAAATTTGGAAAATATTTATTGTAAGAACTGCTTCCTGATTTTAACGATTTTTTTGCTTTCGGGATAAAATTTTGCTTTTTTAGTGTTCAGCAACTAGTAGTGAAATTGTATAGAAAATATTTCTGTAGTACATACTGGCTCAAAATTCCCCTGTTTTAGGTGTCATTTTTGTACCTTTTTAAGAAAAGGGCAAAAATGGCCCACATGTGGTGCTTGTACAGGGTTAAAATTTTCTACAAAAATATTTCCCGCAATATCCTGCATAAGTTTGCTGAACACATGATACACCTCAGATGTAAGGACCACATACTTAAATATATCGATTTAACACAAGAATGCGGTATTTTTGTTATTTTCATGTACAGTGGATAAAAAAATGCGACGTGCTGGAGAAAAACCACGAGAAACGGGTATTTATTTTTAACGTCTACTTTAAGAATTTTTTTTGGATTCTCTCATGTGTTTTTTTTTGTGTGTCGAACGGTGTTATCATTTTTGGCCCACACAGATGGCCCGCGTGCACGTGTTTGCTCTAGATTGTGGTTACTTCTATAGTTATAGTAAAAAGCTTATAAAAATTAAACAATTTTGAAAAAAGAGGAAGAGTTGAAACGAATTGCTCCAGTTAAAAATTGACAGCTATAATTTATACACATACTTATGTATGTATATGAACACTTACCTATACCAATAGTCAAAATAACTCTTTTAATCAAATCGAATAGTTCGTGTTCCTGTTGTCCTATAAATTTTTCTAATTTACTGACAGCTCTTCGTGATCCGCGATTAAAGATTGGCAGAAAATTTGTCAAAATTTTGTGCGTAAAAGACGAATTCAATAGTTTGCGATTATGATGCCATTTTGGTTCTGAAAAAGAATAAAGAAATAAGAATAAATAAATATGCCTAGCACTGGAAAAACTTAAACAAATACTTACCTCTGCTTGAAATGATACCGTCATGAATTGCGTTATTAATTGGTGTGTACAGTGATTTTGATTTGTTCAGCAATTCTGTTGATGTTAATATGCTCGCTATAACTTCTGGTTCCACAGTTATTAAAAATGGATTCATTCCAATCCATGTAACATATGTTGAGGCTTTTACTCTACCAAAATGTTCATCTAAAACTGGGAAGATTTCTTGAAAAACAAAAAATAAAAAAAGCAAAATGACACTTAATGTCTAAAGTCAACATTTCATCATTATTTTTGTATTTCCTTCATGGACATATTGAACGCTAATCAGTCTTGTAGATGAGGGTGATTAACTCCTCTTTGAGTCTGAGAAACATATAAAATTTGCGGAATTTAATATGGGCATATGACTCCGTAATGGCAAATAGCTATCAACGGCATTCGAATATAAATGGAGAAACAACAAATACTAGAAAAGCGACAAAACCTTGAAGATGTGAGGGTGATTTTAAATTTTGAGGAAAATGCCAACAATATCACTAATTATAGTTTTTTTATTAGTATTTAGAAATAAATGCAAATATTACTTTCAAACAAATAGGAAATTAGAATATTTTATTTCATTAAAAAACCACAAACATTTTTTTTTGTTTGATGTTTCTAATGTAGTACCCTTACACTTCAAAAGATTATTCACTAGTCAATTGTATAGATATCGATTGATTTCTTTTGTTCAAAATTAATTTTAGTTTACAAGATAAAATGTAATTACTACACTATTTATTACATCATTACAAGTAATCAGCTACTTAGCTTTGTTTCCAAGTAACATAGCTAGTTTGAAAAGCACTGGTATATCATAACAATATGACTTTGCTTCATGATATATCAATGACGTCACTAACATAGCGTTTCAGTGGGAGTTACTGTTCATTTCCTAAAAAAATGTTCTTTCTTTTTGCTGTTTATACTCCATCAAGTCAAGTTCTCGTGCTTTTTTTTTAATTACTTAAAATTTAAACCATCTTGAAAAGTTTAATCAAGTGTAGTATATTTTTTGCTGAGTGTTAACTTTTATTTCGCGAAGTATATAAACTCGAATTAAAAACTAATAAAATGTATATAATAATTTCGCCACGGTTTACCTAACCTCAAGCGACAAAAACGAGTAACTTCATGCAGATCCCTGTGGAGCACCTACTTGGTAACCTGGAATCCCTTTCAATAAGGTGAAATACACGTTTTGTTCAAGCAATGAGATTTTTTTTTATCATTAAAAATAAATTTTAGGGTCCCGGTTGAGGATTTAAGCGAATATTATAAAGTATAATATACCCACGCTTTTGTGTCTTTGGAACTCGAAAAGTGCCTTAATTTGTTCCAAAGCCCATGCAGACAGCATTATTTGGCACGCTAACAGAAAAATACGTGAGTTGCAGCCATCAAAAGTTAGAGGTATCACCACCACAAATTCATCCAACTTTGCAGCATAGAGCGTACGTGGTAAAATTTAAATAGCAAAAAGTTTGAAAAAAAATAAACCTTAATGGTATACCTACGTAATAGCAATAATCAGAAAAAGAAAATTAATTGATCTAGTTTTGTTAACTATTGGTAAACTAACTAAAATTTAAGAAAAAAACCATAAGAAATTTAATTAACAAAACTTTACTTTAAAATCGGCCAACTGCCACAACCTAACAAAAAAAAAAAAAAAAAGATAAAACTAAGAAAACAAAAATTTTATAACCTAAGTTTAATACTAAATATCGGAAAAAAAAGGAAATTAAATTCATTAATAAATAATTAGTTTAAGTTTTTTTTCCAATGCTTTTAATTTTTTTTATACGGTGGAATATTTCGAACACCGCCACTGTACATTAGCTATTAATTTTTCTTCTTCTTTAGTATCTAAAGAAATTAAAAACATATCTTTTGAGATTGACAACAACAATCTATTGTGAAATTTTAACAGACCATTGTTGTTGTAATTGCAAAAATTTTGTTGTAAAAAAAATAGCAATTTGAAAAAGAAAAGAAGAAAAAAATAGAAAACAATATAAGTGTACATGTAGTAAAAGAAAAAAATTTAAGCACTGGGAAACAAAAACAATATTCGAATGTAAGTAAAAGTAGAATCAAATGTAACAACAACAAATTATAGAGCTCAGCAAAGTCTCCAGTCTCCAGTTTCACAGGCCTGCGACAACCGAGAGAGTGAAAGTGAGTACCTACTGAAAGTTGTATTTTATATTTTATTTTGATTATGCTTTTTCTTAAAATATCATTATTGGTTTTGTTTTGAGTATTGGATCGCGCAAGAGAATTGAATCCATATGCGCATAGTACATATTTTATTGAAATTGATAAGGCACTGCCAATCGATAGTTAAAAGTTCCAAATAGTTTAAAAATTTTGAAAAATGTCCTAAATCGTGAATTTAATATGGATAAAAGTAATTGATTTAAGATTCCAAAAACCATTCAGTTTCAAAGCTTAAATCATCGTATGAAGTACAATAAATAAATCAAAGTAGGTTTACTTTAGAAACCTTTAAAATAGTTAAATGAAAATTTAAATTTCCTACATGATGTATAGTATATCATATCGAACTAAATTTTATAATTAAGAGTTTTTTTTTCTTATAACTTTACTTTTCTCATGTTTGTTTTTTTTAAAGTATCTACATATGGTCAAATTGATTATTTTGTAATTTTAGTAATTACATTAGGGTGGCTATAGATAAAACGATTATAAAAAAAAAAATTATTTTGTTTCAAACAATGTTGAAAGATAGTTTTACCTTTTGCAATGATTGAGCATATATGTATTTAGCTTATACCATATTAAGTATGTTCTATCCTATATTTTCTAATAAAGTTTTTTTTGTAAATTTTGAAATGAAAGGCTAAGATTGTTTTCATTGAGTCACGAAATGTGAAGTATGGATAGGTAGTGAGGAATCTATAGTGGGCTATCAAACTAAAATCCACATATTGGTAGCAGGATGGGCGAGTTGAGATCGTAGGCTGACCACCTTACCTTCGACATTGTTACTCGTATGTTAATACAGGCCTTCCATGAGTAGTTTTAGTATAAAATAAAATTTTGGTTTTGATTAATAGCAACCGGTGAATGCCTAAATGTTTTTTTTTTAATATTCGGTTAATAGTTTTATATCAAACTCTGCATACAATTTTGATGTATGTAGCTTCCGTCCGTGTCTGAACACCAACCCCCACTCCCAACCCTGAGCTTAGACCGATGAAAATGAAGTATGCAGAACCGGTCAGTAGGATACGGGTCTCTTTTGGAGGCAGGTTCGTTACAAAGAAAGTAGAAAACTGGAGAGCTGCAAAGCTCAAGAGATTATGCTGCACGGGCCTATTTATAGCTCGCTTAACAAATGTGGAAAAGCCTCCTGTTTGGCTTGGCCAAACATTAAATACCCTACACTGCAATATTTTTCTTTATTTATTTATTTACTAAATATTAGCCAAAAATTTAAATTTAGAGCTAATAGAGATCTAGCTTTGGCAACATAGGCCTTAAGCTTAACTTATGTAGTTATTTTAGCGGTTAAATTATTTCACTATAACTTAAAAAAATTCGACTAAAAATAAAAATAAATTCATTTGATGTGATTAAACGTAATTACAGTGCAAATCACAAAGCTTAAGGAACTTAATAATTTTTTCAATGTTTTTTGAAGTGGGGATAGATATTATGCTAGCTACACATGAGGCAACCGTTGCAGCAACATGGTTGTAAAAACTGCAGTGAACAATAAAACGCATGAAGCAACGGTTGAGGCAACCGACCAAAAAAATCAAAATTTTTTGATATTTCTATTCTAGCGTTATGGATAAGGGGTTTGTGTTCTGAAATAATTGTGTCTTAAGGTAATGGAATTTTGGGCAGTAGGGTAAGAGGTAAGCTAAATCAATTGGAGTTGCAATATGGACATGAGAGACGAGAGTTATTATTCATAAGGTGTTCGTGTGTGATTTTTGTATGTCCTAGTCGCAGGCGTTCGAATTTTATTATGTCTTTCCTAGAAAACTTAGGCGCAGACAGAATTTGAATATCTTTGCCAGATATCTTGGTAGTATTGACTTGAGCATTTAAGGTTAAGATATCTCCGACAAAAAAAAATATATAGGTCTAATTGTGTTTTGAAGAAAAAAAACTAGGGCTATTAGTTGTCATACCAGATTTTTCGACTTAAAATTACCTTGTCTTGTTATATACCTTCAAAAATAGGAACAAATGGTGTCCTTTAAACTTTTATGTAAGGATATCTCAAAACCCAGACGTAATATAGCAATTCTAAGACTGGATTCGGATTAAGCATCACAAATCACATCTAGAATGACTATTAGTGCTTCTGGTTTTTGTTTGTGTTTGTCTTAAATACGAAAAAACCGATTTTTTTAAAAAAAGCTTACAAAATAGTTTAAAATTCAATATCTCATGAAAGAATTCAGCTAGGATTTTTTGGTTTGCAGTTTTTAAATTTAAAGACATGCAGAAAATTTTCTGCATACTCAGTTTTTTATCTTTTTTATTCAAACTTAAAATAATCTGAAAATAAATCTGTGGTCGCGCGGAAATAGCTGGTAACTCCATTTTTTTGGAAAATGGAAAAATCATGAAAAACGGAATGTTTTTTTGATTTACAATCATTCTATCAGAGCGAAATTTTAATAATGCAAATCATTGCCAAGTCATTAAGAAACAAAAAGTTGCGTAAATGATACATTTTGAGAAAAAGCCAGGCAACTCCACAAATTTTTCAATTTATTCAGAAAATTCAACAGAAATCCAAATACAATTTCTGTATATCACTATATTGACAAATAAAACTGAATATTTGAATGTGCAATTTCGAAAAGGTCACATCTCCAAAACGAGGCAAAAGTAATGTCATATAAATTATGTGCCATAATGATCGGTTATTTGATCGATATCATTTTTTCAACTTAACTCTACATCATCAAATAAATTTTTCGTGATCAAGTAAATTTTTCTTAAAAACAGAGATCAATTTTATTCATTCCTAACAAAATGTCAGCCAATTAATATTATGACATTACTTTTGCTTTGTTTTTGAGTTCCGACTTTTTCGAAATTGCACACTTATACCATGAAAATAAAAAATTTCGTGTTTGATTAATTCCAAATAGCTGCTTTGATGAAATACAGCAACTTTTTTTTGTGTGGACCCCTATTTTGTCGAAGGCTTTTTCGAAGTCAAGAGAGACTAATAAAATATGTTTCTGAGATGCCAGGCAATTTGCAATTTGATAATCTACATAAAGTAGAGTGTCAGATACTGATTTGCCCCTTTTGAAACCCATTTGGCGGCTATCAATTAGTTTGTCTGAAACAAACCACCATAGCCTATTCGCGATGATTTTATCTAATATCATCGATAGACAACAGTTCAGCGAAATGGGTCGGTATGATGTTACCTCAGTTTTGACGGAGTTGGGTTTTAAAATTGGAATAACTAGGCCTAATTTAAATGACTGTGGAATGTGGTTATTGAATATTAGTGCGCCCATATGTGCAAAATTCTGATTTTGCTTGCTCCCCGTCCATTTCCTAAAATTAGAGGTCAAAAAACTATGAAAATTTGGAATCGGTAGCGCTGCGTGCACGAAATTCGAAATTTTCGATTATCTCTGTTGGAACAGCCCAAAAACGCACTAAAACGAAAATAAATGCTATTTTCGTGTTTAGCGATCCCAAATTAATTAAGAAAATATGACTACCAAAATGGTTTCTTACCAATTAAAAATTAAGAAGAAAAAATAAAAAAATAAATTTCTTTTCTTAATTTTGAAACGGGCTCCATTTCTTAAAAACTAACATTATTTAATAGTTTTTCTTTTAAGTTAATTAGCATTTAATTTCCTACAACATAAGATTTCCAGAACAATTATTCCGCCTTTTGAAAATTACAAAAAAACAATTTATAGAAAAAAGTCATGAAAATTTTCTTAAAAAATTTAAATTTTTGTACCGAAACAGCAACAAATTTAATTTTCGGACCAAAACTTTCTAAGAAGATAATGTTGACCGAGTCATTCTCTATAAAAGTTGTCTTGAAAACATCACGACAAAATGAATAGTTTCCAAGAAACGGGCAGTCAAAACGACTTGCCTTTTTTCAGTAAATTTTTAGACCTTTGATCGAAAACCGGCTGGGTTTTTTCCACTACCGATTCCAAATTTTTTATTGAGATATTAGTTTTTGACCTCTAATTTCAGGAAATGGACGGGGAGCAAACAAATTCACAACTTTGCACATCTCATATACCTTGTGGGCGCTCTATTGAATATGTTGTTATAGTGATTTAAAAGACGGTATTTGGTTTCAGAAGAGAGGTTTCTTATCATTGGGTATGATATTCTATGCAAGCCAGGAGTGTGGCCCTTTAACTTTGCTAACGCTGATGCTAATTCAAGATAATTTATGTTTTTTTCCAGTGTTGCCAAAAACAAATTGTCGAAATCCTTAAAAATCTAAAAAAAATCCTCAATTTTTAACGAAATTCCTTAAATTTCGTTGTTGAGCGTTGTATTGACGATTTATTGACTAAAAAGCCGCCTGGCCTCAGTTTCCTGGAAACTTAAAGATCTTATTTTTGTTTTTTAGCAGTAAAATCTATTGGCCTGTAGCTATAGACAAATTAAGAACTTTAAGAACTTAAACGCACTCTAAGTTCTTAAAACTTTAAAACCATGTAAAAAGCACTCTTAGTTCTCAAAACCTGTTTTTAATTTGTCTATAGCTACTGGCCATTGTGTTTTAACAAACAGCGCTTTATAAGATATAGTAGTTTGCCTAGGTACTTGGAAAGCTCCTTTTTCTTTTAAATAGCGAAAAATTCGTGCATCTCATTTTTTGACCGGCCCGTTTTTAAAAAGTACAAAAAAGACCCAAGCTATACCCCACTTGTCTGAACTCAGATAAAAAAAAAATTGTGCCGAAAAAAATGCATTTTCATTCCTTCGTGAGTAGAATCATCCTTATATAAAATAAATAAACTTTTTGTAATTGTTTAGTGCGAAGTTTTAAAACTTAAAAGTAGGGGAAGGTAACCGGTTGTGGGCCGGGTTTCGTTTTTTGCCCGTAACTTGCATTTAAGTATACATTTTTCGGACTTGTGGGTACCAATGGAAAGCTAGAGGCAGTAGGTAACCAAATAGAAACAATTTTTCTATAATTTTTCAACAAACATTTTTTTTTAACAAATTTTGTAAAGAGCTTGTTTTTGGACAGAACAAATTTTAAAACCGGTTGTGGGCCACCCTGAAAAATCAACTTCAAATGCAAAATTATGAAAAAAAAACCAGTAAAGAAATATGTACTATCAAAATTTATTTATCAATGAAGCCTCTAGTGGCGAAAAAACAAGAAAATGTGACTTTTTCAAATTATTAATCATCCTCATCGGATTCGCAATTTGACTTTCGGCCGCGATTTGATGATTTTTTGGGTGAAGCGGCTTGCAAGGGGCCAAGTTCATCCAAAAGACAACTTACAGAAGTCGATTTATTTATTTTATGGTAACCCACAACCGATTACAAAAGGTGGCCCACAACCGGTAACGGCAACCATACCTTAAGTGACTGGCAAAATTCTGGTGGCGAAAAATTTTGAGCAAACCCGATATAAAATCGGAAAATTTGACGCAAATACTGTATAAAAATGCATAACACTCACCTCTTTGCAATATTTCACTTCGCTTTATCACACTCGCAAAATCTTTAGAAATTACTTTATTGAAAATTTCTTAGTACATTTTTTTTGTTTTGTTGTAGCTGCGGGTCAGATGCGTCCCTTCACTTCAGTGTTTGCACTAATACTGTCTATTGTCAATGTACACATAACCTCATACTCAGATCTGGCATATTTTATAAACGTCAAAAAATACAAGGGGTGGCCCACAACCGGTGACGGCCCACAGCCGGTTACCTTCCCCTATATATAAATCTCATAAATATTATGTGCCGGAAGCATATGAGGTACATTTCATATTATTATAATACAATTAATAAATAAAATTCAGTAGAATAACTTTATACCTATTCTCACTTGCCTGGTTAACCAGATGAATGCTGATTAAGCACTAACCAGGTTAGTTTTCCATATAAAAAGCTTTTCGATTTGTATGGAAAAGATTAGCTAGTTTTTAAATAATTAGATCATTTATCCCAAAAAAAATTCAAAAAATCCCAGGGAAATTAGGAAATTTCCTTTTCTTTTGTCAAATCCAAAATGTAAACAAATAAAACATTTTTAATAAAAAGCAAATTATAGCTAAAATCAAAAATGTGTTCGTCTCAATTGTTTTAAAAAAAATTTAAATAACGAAATATATAAAAACTTTATTTGAAAAAAAAGTGAAAATAGAGTCGTTATTTGGTAGACGCCAAAAAAGTGTCATTGAAATGATAGATGACTCATCCAGGTAACAGGTGTGAACGTGGTTCTGTGACTATCAAGATTTTCTGATTTTAGACTGGTTGACCAGGCAAGTGAGAATAGGGTATTAGAATACAAAGTGTTCTTTAAATTTTAAAATTAATTCAGAGTGCAGTACTTAGAAAAAGTGGTCTCAATAAGTTTCAAAGGAGTTTTTGAAATATATAAAATCAGTTGCTCCAATTTATTTGGTACATCTTTTCTCCTGTCGAGCAAACCAACGTTACCAGAGTTACGTGTGCTAAGTTTAAGCAATTGCAAAGTGTGAATATCTCGCGAGTGTGACCCTTATTTATGATAGTAAAAACAAAAGCCAATTCAATGGGTAAAGTAGAAATAATGCGTGAGTAAAAAAAATTCCTCAAAAAATCCTCAAATAAAAATTACTCAAAAATTCCTCAAGAGGGTCATGAATTCCTCACGTTTTGAGGAATTCCCCACATTTTTGGCAACACTGTTTTTTTAATAATATTATCTTTACTTGACGGGATGATAATTGGTGAGTTCACAGTCATATTCTTGTGATTTTGGAAGTTTAAAGGGAAAACATTGTTGGAGGAGTTTTCAGACCAGAAGTTGTAAAGTTCGTTGGCTATAGCATGTGGGTCTGTAAGAGGCGTGTTAGGAGGGACAGAAGGGATTATGCAATGGATGCCGTGCGTAATTTTATATCCAAAGAATCTTCTTATATTGTTCCATATTTTATCTATGTATAAGAGTCGAAGGCTGTAATTGTTAACTGATGCTTCTTTGATCTCACGTTTAAGTAAAGCATTAGCTTTTTTGTACTTCCACAAGTTTTCTTGGGTAGTGTTTCTATTGAATGTATTCCAATATTTGTTTTTTCTTTTTTTAGGGTTTCAAGTTTTGTATTCCACCATGGCACACTGCGGTTAATGTGAGATTGACTGGTGAGCAGATTGAAGAAGGATCTTGTTTATATTAGCTGCTTCTTTATTGATGTTAATACTAATGGTCGCTTCCTGAAAGATTTTTTTCAGTACCTTTTGTACCTTCCTATTGTTGGTTAGGGAAGTCCCAAAATTATGGCTGAATTGGAGGATAAATTCAATACATTGGTTATATTGTTAAAGTTAAATCTGTTTTGTGGTGGAATGTATGCTGATTTAATTTTAGATTGTATTTCACAACCTACTGCATCAAAATCATTGTTAAGATAAATCTGTTTTTGTTGTAATGAGTTGTGAACTAAAAGCATTACTCCGCCGTATGAAGTCGTCGAGGTGTTTAAAGTATAGTGAGAGTAGTTTATGGGAATAGGAATATTTGTGGTGGAATGAAGGTGAGTTTCTTGTTTTGCTAGAATTTTTGGGTTATAACGTTTTATTAGATCAGTAACGGATAAAAAAGCGGAGATATGAACCGTTTGGCACACTGGGTAATAACTCATTGTATTTATTTGTATAACCTTTAATGTTCCATTGGACTATATTGAATGAAATTTTTTATTTTTTTTTTAATGGTAGGAATGAGTAATAATATATAATTTTATACTATGCATATTGGAGCTGTTCAAAAATGCGAGTTTTTCGGGAACACCAAAATTATTTAAAAACCATTCATTAGAAGAAATATGGTTCATATTTCGGTGAAAAACTCCAATGGAGGTTTTCTTAATTTTTTCATACCTTGCACTTCATGTATTTAATAATAAAAAAATGTTTTTTTTTTTAAATCTAAAAAATATCATATACCTATATTTTTAAATTATTTAAGACACTTCGTTTACCTTCTACGCCCCAAAACATAAACGTTAAAATTGGCAAAAATATCGAGTTTGCCATATAAAAATAAGTACATACAACAAAAATATTTATTCCATTGCAGACCGAAAAAAGCGTGAAACCTATAAAATTTTGCTCAGATCTGCATTTACGTTACTTAAGAACAGATTTCTAGATATAAGTAAACTGAATCTCGCTAATATGCACTTTCAATTCAAGCAAGAAATGTCGGAATTTTGTGTTTAAACCATTATTTTCGACATTGAAATGCAATAAAAACACTTTGTTTAAAATTCCTTTTTTTCATCCTTTCCGTTGATGTATCATGAGTTATGTTTTTTTTGGCAATTATATCCAGTATTCATACGAATATGGAAAGCAAAAAAATTTCAAATTATGATATTTCAGGTTAGGATATCACAACAATAATTCCGCAGCCTTATTTAGATTCGGCATCAAAAAATAAGTTAGAAATGTCTATCACGCCAGTCTTTTGGCAATTTAAAAAAATTTTCTAGTACCCCAAATTTTTTTACGGGAATTTGTTCATCATCGTATTTGGACATGTTTTCAACAAAAAATTTCAAAAACTTTAGAGCACTTTGTTTTTATTCGATTTTCTTTCGAATTCTTTTATGTTGGTCTTTCAGTCGCATTCAAGCAAATATGTATAATATTTCAATGCCTTTGATCAAACCTTTCCGAATTCGGAATCAGAATTGCTGTTTTGCAAATGGTTTTCGAAACATCATGACCTAACAGTTAAAAAAAATCACCATTTTTCGATATTTTTGAAGTTATGAATAGAGACGATGTAAACTTTATTCATAAAACCAGATATGGTACCTAAAAGCATTAGCTTTTTTCATTAAATTCCAATCTAAATTATATATGTAGCTTTTTTCTTCTCTGAAATATCCTAACCTAAAAATAAGGTTGGTTTTTTTTTTTTTTGGATATTTTGAATGAACAAAATTTTTCTGCACTTTTCTATAAACTGCACTACATAATACTATTCAATATCTACTATTAAATAACTTCAGTTCTAAGTAAAATTTTAAAGGTTTCACGCTTTCTTCGGTCTATAATGGGGTTAAATATTTTCTACACTTTGAAAGTGCATATATCTACCAATCAAAGGGCACTATGATCGCTAAAATCAATGACGTGGTACCCGAGTTTTACTTATATTTTTAGTGCAAACCCAAGATTTTTGCCAATTTTAACGTTCTTTTTTTTAGGGCATAGAATGTATACGGAGTGTCTTAAATACTTAAAAAATATAGTTATATGATCTTTGGCAGATTTGAAAAACCCTTTTTTTTTTAAATACATGTAGTACAAGGTATAAAAATATTAAGAAAACATCCAAAATTTATAAAAAATTTACAAAAGTTCGAGGCTTCGAGCATGGAATTTTTCACAGACATATGAACCACACTTCTTCTATTGAATTATATTTTCAAAATTGCGACGTTCCTGAAAAATTTAACCCAATTTTTAAATTTTGTACCGCTCTAATGCATATGTTATGGAAGTTCCCATATTTTCATATATGAACCATTACTTGTGTTTTCAATTACTTTTAATTGGTGTCAGTTGAAGTGCTACACCCACAAATGGTAGTCCCCATATGGTAGGTACTTTTAAAGACAGCTGATAAAATTTCCATTGCTTAAATATATAAAATAATAACAGAAGACAGCAAGCCAATAGAAATTGATGTAGGTTTAAATTCAAATCCATTCTCTTTAGATCCATTTTTGATAATAAATTTCCTATTGAAATATCCCAAGCACTTGGAACGTGTTTAGTAACTGTTACCGCACTATATGAAAAAACACTAATAAACGAAACAGATGCTGTCTTCATCTTTTATAGAATTACAAAATTATCCCTATTACATATTTATTTTCGCGGTAAAAAGTTCACCATATGACTGATTCAGAGTATAATCAAAAAACACTAAATGCAGTCCAGTGCTTATAGAACGTAAGTCTATGCAATTCGCAGAATCTGTATGAATTGAGAAGAGTTACTTAAACTAAATGTTTGCTTGGCATATGCTTTTAGATTACTGGAACAAGTACTGGATTGAAAAATTTATTTTCAAAATGAATTACAATTTCGATGGACCTTGCAAAAATGTTATATGTATTTATGAAAAACAATAAACATAAAAAAAAAATTTCGAAAACTCCCAAAAATCTAAAATTTTTTAAAAAGATCTCGAACTAATAATATTTACCAGATAATTTTTACCATGAAAAGACTGCTATTGTTTTAATTCAATTTCAATTTCTATTCAATGTTTCTATATTCTGTAAAATAAACCTTTGAGTAGTGGACCATTTAATAGCAGCATTAACTTTTTGTTATGGTTACGCTTTTAATGGATTTATTAAGTTTTTCATTTAAGTACGTATGTAGATAAACTAAGAACAAGTAATGAAACAGGACCTGCGTGACCTTAGCATATAACATTAACTAAGATAACAATAATAAGAAACCCAAAAAAACCGTGACGTAAAGAATTCTCGAAAACAATAGCAACAGGAAATGAAACGCTCTAAAAATGTTTCCGACTTTCTAACCCAGCAAACGTACGGAAGATTTTTCAATCTTCCAACATAAAAATTTTCCGCGAATAACAAAAGTTTCTTATAACACTAGAGATGCCAATTTTCGGGCTGTTACTTATCCCGGGATTTTCAAACGCAATCCCGGGAGTATAGCATTTTTTAAAAATACCATAAAACGAATAATTTCGAAACATTGAATGTTCAAATTTTGAACATTGTTCAATCACAAAATATATTTTTTATTTAAAATCAGAAACATCGAAACTATTTATATATATCAGCTCCTCAGAAATTTAAATTTTTTTTATTCTAAAAGGTCACGAAGAAATATGCCGAACTATCTTTAATGAAATGTAAATTTTGACCATTAATTGCAAATCGCATGCGATTTCTTTCAGGGAGTTATTTGCGGAAATAACTCAAAATGCATCGGACAGTTTCTCCCGATGAAGCCATCACCTGAGATAAAAATACGATCTCGCAAGCGATTCATTTGATCACCCCCAACAATTAAGTATAATGCGATTCTTCCGCGATTGAAAATGTTTGCTGGGAATTAACGTGTCAAAGTTCTCTCATCTCTATTATTTTTATTTTTTTTTGTTTAAATACCAATTTATGTAGTTAATGTAAAAGTAACAGATAATTTTGTTTGTGTAAGGAAAATTGTTAACATTTTTTAAAAATGTTTGTCTTACATAAAAACGTTTTCTTTCATACACAAAAAATTGTTAAATGAGAGCGAAAAACAACATTCATACATACATATAAAACCATTTCACCTCCCTTCTTCCTAAAAAACAAAATTTCATGAGGCAGTACAAGTGAAGGAACTGAAACTTATAATTGAAAAGTGGTTCAGGTACTTATTTTTGACCAGTTTATGATATTCATGGTGGACAACTACTAACCAAATTTCACTAAAATAGCTTGCAGAGATTGTGTCCACTTTTCGATTAGTGTTTGTTCAGTACATACCTGCTGAATTTCATAGAAATAGCTAACATACTTTACGATATATAATTTTTTAAAATGCCTCAAATTTATAGTGAAAGATAAGGTCCCTTTGAAGGGAGTAACGGTTGGATAAGACCCTTTTTAATGGTATGTGTAATTTCATTATCCATCTAAAATCGTTTGTAAAATGTTCAGAACATGTGTTAGCACTGGAAACTCACTTAAACTGCAAACGAACATTTTCCCTAAGTAACTACAGGGTGGCTGATTCGAAGTGTTACCAATTCAAAAGACTATATTTTTAGTTTCCATACACAGATTTTATTGATCAAACGCTATAATTGTTGGGAAATGTTCAAATTTTAAGAATCTACTTGAGATTTCCGATATGGCCACCTTTGGCCTTAACTATGGCCCGTAGACGGTCGAAGAACGAGTCGCATGCTGCACGAATTTGATTTTGTGGAAGTTTGCGCCATTCTCGTTGAAGGGCCACTTTTAGCGCATCAACGCTCTGGTATTTTTTAGTCAAGACCTTCCTGTCCAACATACCCCAGATTGAGAAATCCAGCGGATTCGCATCAGGCGAATTTGAGAGCCATTGTTGAGCAGAAATGAAGCTAGGAACGTTTTTTTCTAACCATTCTTGATTCACACGAGCTTTGTGTGACGGTGCCGAGTCTTGTTGAAATGTCCATGGCTTGCGATCGAAATGTTTGCGTGCCCACGGTAGTAAAGCACCCTCCAACACTGATTCACGATACACCTGGGCGTTTACTTTGACGCCAGCGGCCAAAAAAACGAGTGGTGAGCGCCCATCAGCAGTCACTGCAGCCCAAACCATCACATGCGGTGGTGCCTGCGTCCTGGTGGCCAAACGAACATTCAAATTTTCGTAGGACCTCTCTGTCAAGTAAACCCGATCATTTTGTTTGTTTACATATTGCTGGATACAGTAATTTTTCTCATCAGAGAAGACAATTTGTGACAGATTTCCGGCGGCGTGCAAGCGCAACAACTCCTTGGCTCTATCGAGCCTAACTTTTTTTTGAGCTGGAGTGAGATCATGCGCCTTTTGGAACTTGAGGGCCTTTAGTCCGAGCTTGTTTGACAATATGTGTTGCATTCGTTCACGCGATATTTTCAGCTCGGCAGCCATTTGTCTGCCACTGCGTCTCGGATTTCGCTCAATTCTGGCCTTCACCTTTCGAACCATTTCTGGTGATGTTGCAGTTATTTTCCGACCACCACCATGTCGTTTGGCAACGCTGCCGGTACCATTGTAACGTGTTATGGTCCGATACACAAACATTTTATTCACTTTTAAATGTTTGAGCTCACGAACAATTGCTGGTTGCGATTTTCCAGCCAAATAAAGAGCAATCACACTATTACGTTTGAATTCCATTTCGAAAATTTTTTATTTTCAATAAATTGACGCGCAAATGCTTTTGGTTACTTGTTGACAATAGAATGACAGCTGTCATGTTCCATCTGTCAGATAAGTCTATCTGAAGTTGGTAACAGTTCGAATCAGCCACCCTGTATATCTTATTTTAAGCTCTCGTGTAAGATTTTGTCAGTGAGAAGATAAAGTTTATTTTCTTGTGAAGCGTGACCAGTGGCGTAACTACACTATTCGAGGCCAGTTTTAAATAAATAGGAAGTGGCCCTCCCTCAATATGAAGGAACTTAACTTATTTTACTTCATCTATATATGGGGCATTACATACGTAATGGAATAGCATTTGGCTTTTCCTTCTCCGTTGTTTTTAAACTTTTTTGTTTTATAGAACTAGCTGAGCATGATTTTAAAAAATTTTTTTTTTCAAGTTGTTTCAGAGACATAAATTTTTAAAAAACTGGAAAAGCTGCAAAAACGATATTAATTAGTTTTCTGAAATGCTCATAACTCCGCCTATAGTCGTCCAAATCATGTAATTATTTTTTTTTAAGTTTTATTTTTTTAAGAAAATTTTTATAAAAAATTAAAAAAAATTGCAATTTTTATCAAAGATTACACTCTTCGATTTAAAAAAAAAAAAAATTTTGGAAAAAACTTTAACGTTTTGGAGGAATTTTAGGATAGAATTTAGAATAGGCAAATGATGGAAACTATTTTTTTTCAATTTTTTAATGAACAGAAGTTAGTCAACGAGCGCTTAAATATTCCTCGTTACCGGGAGAGGGAAACAATGTTCACCGACCCCCATTAATTTTTCCTCTCCAACATTTCTCTTAAATATACTACAGCATTTTTTCCATCCCTAAGGGGAGCCCCTACAAAAATTTTATATAAATATCAAAAAAATTCCTCATTGCCTCTTAGGTGGCGATTTTTGATTTTGAAGCCTGTTTTTCATATTTTGTTTTAGATTCGCTATAACTTCTTCAATTTCAACAATATGAGTAAACTTCGCAGAGATGAATTTTATGATTTTTTATGGGCTTTAATCCTATGAAGTGCCCTTGGCACCTTAGGGTGGTAAAAACTGAGATAATGAGTACAACTAGTCGAAAAAAACATTTGAGATAAATTACTTCTATGAATGAAATATAGCCCACATTAAGAGATTAACAACGATACACTATACTTGATGACGTCAAATGGCGGAGCAATACGAAAAAATCATTTAAGAGCTTATTTAGAGGTCGAAAAAAAATTTTTTTTTTCCTTAAAAATCAAAACCGATATGGGGGGCTTACAGCAATTTTTTTTTTTTTTTGTGATACTATCTAGTGTTCACAAACTATGTTTGGCCGTATTTGCATGGGATTTTGTCGTATAGGCTGGCCAACGCACCATGGTTTTTTTTTTTGACAAAAAAGTGTGCAGAAAAATAATTCACTACAAGGACACATTTTCTTTAAAAAAATAGAATGCAAAATTAACGGTTGTACATTCACCTACCTGAAAAGAAATAGTAAAACGGGTCGAAATCTCTTGAATTTTGGAAAAATCTATTTTTCTGTTTAAAAATGTTAGTTGCATTAAATGCAGGAGTGATAAATGAATAAATTTATATGCATTCAATCAAATCAAGTATAATGAAAACAGCTCAAAGTGAAAGTGGGCGGTGCCACGCCCCAAAAACAAATTCGTCATATCTCCGAAACCATTAGACGCAGATAGATAAGATTTGGTATATTTGTAACAGGTACTGTGAGAAATGACATGCACTGAAAAAATGGGCGGTGCCACGTCCTACAAATATAAAACTTATCATATCTCCGAAACTATTTGACCCATATAGATGAAATTCGGTTGATATTCAAAAGTCATCAATACAAACAACATCTGTTTAAAAAATATGTGATGCCACGCCCACAGGCAGAGCTACATGAATGAACTTGTTCCCTATAGTGGCAATTAATGAGGATATATTCATTGCTGGGTGTGGTACCGTCCTTTTTTTCAGCAAATGTTATTTGACTCACTACCCTTTATATATATACCGAAACTCATCCCTATGGCTCAAATAGTTTCGGAGATATGATAAGTTTTATATTTGTTGGGCGTGGCACCGCCCA
The DNA here is from genome assembly GCA_951812925.1 of Calliopum simillimum. Classification (NCBI taxonomy): domain Eukaryota; kingdom Metazoa; phylum Arthropoda; class Insecta; order Diptera; family Lauxaniidae; genus Calliopum; species Calliopum simillimum. Next base: position 56,268,712 of record OX638368.1, read on the forward strand.
TTATTTCAGTGGATATTATTTTTTTCTGTGCCTGTCACAAATATACCGAATCTTATTTATCTGCGTCTAATAGTTTCGGAGATATGACGAATTTGTTTTTGGGGCGTGGCACCGCCCATTTTCACTTTGAGCTGATTTCGTCTAACTTGATTTGATTGAATGCATATAAATTTATTCATTTATCACTCCTGCGTTTAATGCGACTAACATTTCTAAACAGAAAAATAGATTTTTTCAAAATTCAAGAGATTTGGACCCGTGTTACTATTTTGTGGTTCAGCGTTTGATTTTTTTAAAGAAAATGTGTCCTTGAAGCGAACTATTTTTGTGTACACTTTTTTGTCAAAAAAAAAAGACCATAGTGCAACGTTCGGTTGATCGAGCAGTAACTTTGACTCATACCTGGGCATATCAGGTATTGACAGGTGTTGATTTTTCGATTGCAAATGAAATGAATGTAAAACCTCAGCATTAATTTTTTTTTATTGTGATTATTTTACCCGTCTCTAATTACTGGAGGTGGGTTGGGAAGTGCAAGATAATATTTTCGAACTGCCAAAAGATCTAAATAATATAAGGCTTTGACTTTCTTTGTGATATCGTTTACTTTCATAGTTTAAAAAATTATTGAAAATGGAACAACGGCCGAAAATGGGTTAAAAAACTATATACTCGATTTTTGGTGGCCAATTCTAAAAAAAAAAACTAGTAAGGGTGTAACTTTTGGCCTAACCAAACATTAAATAACCTACACTGCATTTTTTTGAAAATTTTGCTTATATGGGAGGTGCCACGCCCTCTTGAGTTCACCCAGTTTTTTCGCAGAGCTTTGCATTTATAGTTCTTAGTGTCTTAGTGAAATTTGGTTGGATTATCTCATAAAACGCTTTCAGTATAGCGTTTTGTAGCTTTTGCTTATATGGGAGGCGCCACGCCCTCTTGAGTTCACCCAGTTTTTTCTCAGAGCTTGCATTTATACAATTTAATGTTTGAGTGCAACTTGGTTGGGTTATCTCGAAAAACCCGTTCTATACAGCATTTTGAAACTTTTCCTTATATGGGAGATGCCACGCCCCCTCGTCCGAGTTCGCCTATTATACCTCCAAACTTTGCTTTTATTGATCTGAGTGTTTGAGTGCAATTTGTTTGGGCTATCTCAAAAATCGCTTTTAGTATAACATTTTGAAACTTTTGTATACATGGGAGGTGCCACGCTTGAATTCGCCTAGGTTTTGCACAGAGTTTGTACTTCCTATCCCTAGTATTTATGTGTATTTTTTTCTGTTATTGCAAATAATGCTCTTATTATTGCATTTTGAATATATTTTTTGTATGGGCGGTAGGCGTGTCTGTTGTCTGATTTCGCTCATTTTCAATCTAACGGACACAGTTTTACGGCAAAGCCACTATACCGAATTTCATCGAATTATCTTGGTTAATTTTCCCGTAAAAAATATTTCCACAGACAGACAGACACCCAGCCAGCCAGACAGACAGACGGAAATGGCTATATCGACCCGAGAGGTAAAGCTGATCAAAAATATACATATATACTTTTCTATATCAGCCACGCCTCCTTCTCTGCGTTGCAAAGTGAATTTACCCTTGGTGTAGGGTATAAAAAATTAAGCGCCCGACTACTAGTGCCTCTATTCTACATACCCTATAAAATATTAAGTTTGACTACTCTTCAGCTCAGTTAAATGTGGAAACTATTTAACCAGAATTCAACTAATCTGATATATTCTGATATATATATTTATTTTCATAACCACCTGGAGTAAACGCTGGATGAATTTCGAAATATAATAAAGTAAATCAATTCCATTAATGCAGCTTTAAATGTATAAACCTTTAGACATTATTGCGTATGTGTCTGATTTTACGTTCCACAGTTTTAAAATATGTAGCTATGCAGACTTAATACTATTCAAAAGCACTTGGAAAGTATATTAATTAAAATTTGTAATTTAAAGTATAAACAACACATGAGGTGTATGCACGCAGTTAATGTGATATGTACTACTCGGTTGTGTGCCAGTCTTGAATAAAACAAAAACAATTTTTTTTATTTCTCCTATGGTAGCTTTAAGCAGTTCATACCTTGAAACGGTCATGTCTGGTCATGTCGTCGAGTATATTTACACGTCTATCAAATATATTTTCAAAGATGTCTGATTACATCAAATCAAACATGGCATTTGTGGTGGAAGCTACAATGGTGGCGCTCTTCTTCGGTGCAATCCTAAATAAATATCTAATAGTATAATCTTAAAAGTTTGGATTTCGATCTTCAAGTGTTAAAATTAATAACTTAAGCTAAATTGTTTTCAACGTTCGAAAATTGTATATAATATAGATAATCTTCCTCTAACACTAATACTTATTTAAAACGATTTGTATGTATTATTTTCATATATTCAAATTATTATAATGATGTATGCAAGTGTAATAAACTAATATATGCTGTAGGTACTCATACTTATTCTAGTTCTTCTCTGTAACATGTATGTAAAACGCTGGAGTCGTAACCGCTGTCAGTTCTTTAAAATCTCCAAAAATTTTGTGTACTGATTTTTCTCCAAAGACATCCTTGATCATTTTTGTGAATTTTACTAGTTCATGTGGATAGTAGGACAGACGAAATTCGCTAGTCGTGTCATTGGCTTCAATCTGATAATCCATTGTGACCATTGCTGGTTTGCCGCAATAGAACAGAACGGATGTCTTAATGTCAGCAGTGTGACTTGTCTACAAAACAAAAAACAAACAAAATCATTAAAATTTTTAATTAGATTTAAATTAAAATAACAAAGTAACAAAAAACATAGACAGCACTTTATTTGCGCGAAAAAAATCTATGAGTTTATTGGGTAATCAAATCTGTTGTCACCAAGAGAGAAAAATAATTTCAGCTTTTTATCTGTTCACAATGTCAAAGGGCTCTGAAGAACTAAGACAGTCCGATTAAAAGTTATTTATTTATAATGAGTTCATATACCATTTTGATTTTATAACCATATAAAAGTGTAATTTTTCTAATTCATGTGCAGTTTTTTATCACTAGATTTAAGTAAGTTCAATTTAAAACAATTGAGGAGTGACCGTACCAAAGGTGCTAAGTACCAATACGAGACAAAACTAATGTCATACATGTAATGTGCCATAATAATCGGTTATTTCACCGGTATAATTTTTTCAACATAATGCCATCCACACCATCATGTAAGCTTTTCGTGAAAACCGAAAACAATTTTCATCATTTCTAATAAAATGTTAACCCCTTCATGTTATGACACAACTTTTGCCTCGTATTGGAACTTAGCGCCTTTGGTACGGCCACTACTCAATTTACAACATAGTAAAAATAATAGAATTATATGTGAAAAATTCTTTTGCTCGCTATACGCGAATATATTTTGCACAATTTCATTTGGTTCTTATTCTTCAATGTATTAATATGTAGGGGAAGAGTACCGCCAGCGGGCAGGGTTCGGGTGTGGGCATCCCCCGTAACTTTTGACAGAAAACAAATGCGGCTGTTCTGACAAATGTTAAGCGCGTGTTATGACAGCACGAAGTTTTTGTGCATTTATCGGAGCAAACAGGCGCATTTACTTGATGCTGAGAAGAAAATAATTTTTGAATAAGTAAAAGTCAACACAAAAGCTTTTTTCAATAATTTTCCAAGTGAATCAATCGAAAAGCTGAATGCAATCTATATTTATGCAGTAAATTTTTTATATTTTGTGATTCAAAACCGAATGCAACCAAAATATTCGCACATCACAATTTGCTCATTGCTTTTCAAAGTGGCTATCAAAGTCAAGTATGGGCCCTGAAGTGGTCCGGGTGTGGGCACCCCTCTTTTTTTATTTAAAGCGTGTGTTTTACTGAAATATCATCGTGGATGCCAACGTTACTAATCTTAATGGTATTCTTATGCCATTTTACGCTTTTTTAGTGGAAAAGAAAGAACCAATAGGCTCTTTAAAGATATCGTAGAAAAAAAGTTATTTTAATTAAGCGTGGGTGTTGAGGTGGCTCTTTGCAAAAAATCTCGGTATTGAGTTTCTAGCCAAGTAGACCGAGGAGCAAAAAAATCATGCTTGGCAAAGAGATTACGTCACCTAGCTAACTTAATTTGCAAAAAAATTGATCTGTCATTAGCCGAAGATAATCAAGTCTGGTTTCGGGGCAACAGGTATGATGCCATTCGATCCAGACGTTTTCAGTGACGCTGATTTTGTTAAAGCCGTTGAGCAGAATTTGTTAATTTTTTGTTAGTCAATGTCCCCAAAATAAGTTAATTTTGCTTTCTTCTCCACTAGATTGCTTTTAGTTTCATATTTTCCCATTTTTAGCCGATTTTCTAAGGGTGCCCACAACCGGACCTAAATTTTTTTTTTTGTCAAAAATTATCACTTCACTATTGTTTTGATATAATTTTTCTAACTGACGAAATCAATTTACTTTCTTCACCAATAGTTAGCTAAGGTCTTTTGCTTTCCATTCATACTTATATGTCTACATAACATACATTTGGTCAAATGTTATGAGTCGAAAACAAAACGGTGCCCACACCCGGTACCCTTCCCCTACATTTATCAGCGATGATCTAAGATTAAAACTATACAAATTTTATTTGAAAAAAAATAAGACGAGGAATAGGTAGTACTTAGAGAATAGCAAAAAACTAGTAAGGAGGTTAGGGGAACTGATGCTATTGTGGCATAGTTTTTCAATGTAGTATAGTCGCATATCTCCGATTTGGGTAAGAACCTGCGAACGTCACTGCTTTTATCCTGTCAGAAAACATGAAAAACCAGGGATGTGTTGCTGTCATGCACCAAACAAAATTTTTCCGATGTCAGTTGAACGAAACGTAAGTCGCGTGTGGTTAATTTTTTCCCAGATTTTTTGCGAAAAAATTTTGTTAAGAAAAAGTTGCTTTTTGGAGAAGTTTTATTTATATTCGATAGAGGTTAGTGCTAAGTATTGCGAAATAGGTGTTTAACTGCGTAAATTCACAATTTTCCCATTTTATTTTTAGAATTTTGTAATTTCTAAAAGTTGGCCAGTGTGGTATAGTCGGGATTCGCTAATGTGGTATATGAATATTTCTTGTTATTCTAAACATTATTTGATTGCTGTTTATTTTTTTTATAAAAACTATGAGTTTGCGAACCAATATTATATTTGGTTATATGGTTAAGTATAACACATTACCCCACTTATATGTACCACATTACCAGCCCACTTTACAAGTACTGATCAGTATATATATCACATTGCGCCACCATACATATACGGTGACCATGTCTGTGTGAGTAAAATCGGGGACAAAACGATATTTATACGAAAAAAAACGGGGACAATCGGGGACAGTCGGGCAAAAATCGGGGACACATAAATAGTCAGGCAAACAATGACTGATGTGCAAAAATAAAAGATTTTCACCTCTAAATGTAACCTCCTTCAAAGCGCAAAATTATACCTACAAACGAGGGCCTCAACGGTACAATTTTCTTCATAAATTTATACATTATTTATTGCTCGTTAATGAATATATTTATTTCTTTTAATTGTATTACATTTAAATTGGCTTTAAATTATTTTCAAAATGTCTCCGTGTGACCTCAAATATTCTTTGAGCTCGAGACAGTTTAAATGATAATTACATTTAGTTATCAAAATAGTTTTGAGAGTCTTTATTGTAAGCCAGGATTGTGCACACGTACAGGGTTTTGGAGGTTCAACCCCCCCCGCCAGAAAGATCTTTTTCCCATATAAATTATATATGAATTGAATAAAATGTAATAAAATTAATCTATATGAAAAACCTTTCCCAGAGCAAATCCTGCGCATGGTGCTGCTCAAAACTGTGTCTACGTTATATTCATAATGGAGAAAACTTTCCGTGGAAGCATTTGATTCTGGCAAACACAAGCTAAACTCAACAATTTTTACAAGCCAAAAAAAAAATAAAAGAAATACAGATGATTTTGACATTTCAGTTGTTAATTGTGGAAGAGCCGTTTATGAAATGATTCTATCTGTTGCGAAACTATATAACACTGTTTAAGTTTGCATACTCTCAGGTTTTTAACCTATTGATAAAAATATGAAAATGTACAACTTCTTATTGTGATGAATTAGCTAAACAATTACGGTTTTGAATGATATTTTATAAATATTAATAAATGAACTGTGCTAATACAGGACAAATAGGGGACACAAAATAAAATACAGAACATTTGTATGTCCCCTATTTCTCAAATAAATTCCGGGGACAAGCAACCGAAATACAGAACTGTCCCCGGAAATACAGGACGGTTGGTCACCGTACATATATACCACATTACCTGCCAACACTTTGAAAACAGCTTTTTTGACTTTTTTCAGATTTTGCTCAATAACTTTTTTTAATGAAATTGCACACATTTCATCGAAATATATGAAGCAAAACACTCCAAGTGTACCAGGTTTAATTTTTTTTGTCTCCGATTTCGCTCAAATTTGGCAATATCGTAGATCCGATGTGCAAGAACAACAATCCGGGAGGATTTGGTCCCAGTACCATTTGTTGTTAAAATACAGTTTGTTGAAGTTGGCGTTTATAGTCATTTTCATGAAAACGGTGTTTTTTCAAAAATTTTTAGCTTACACTAAAGTTTGTAAATTTATAAATCTAAGTTACTGGTCCCATTCATTTTGAAGTGTTATTTTTATAAAAAAATACTTCTTGGTGAAAAAATTTTTTTTTACCCAAAATTTTTGTACACTTAAAAATACTTTTGAATTTTTTTTAAAAAAACCCCCCTTAGATTTTTTTTAAAAATACTTTGAATTAAAGCATAATTTATAAGCTTTAAAATGATGTATGACTCAAGATGGGATTCGGTCGCTACATGGATGTTTTTGGCTTTTGAACGCCCGCTGAAGGCAAAAATATTTTTTTTCTCGTGAGGGAGGCATCTTACGTAAAAAGTCAACAGTTTTTAAAAAATTATTCAAAAAAAAAAAAAAAAAATATTTTTTAAACTTTCCAAAAAATTTAAAAAAAAATCACACGTATTGCTTGGACAATTCTAAGCATTTTTTGCCCCATACACTTTTTACGGAAGATGCTTTCCTCTCGAGTAAAAAAAGATTTTTGCCTTCAGCGGGCGTTCAAAAGCCAAAAACACCCATGTAGCGTCCGAATCCCATCTTGAGTCATACATCATTTTAAAGCTTATAAATTATGCTTTAATTTAAAGTATTTTAAAAAAAAATCTAAAGGGGGTTTTTTAAAAAAATTCAAAAGTATTTGTAAGTGTAAAAAATTTTGGTGAAAAAAAATTTTTTCACCAGAAGTATTTTTTTGTAAAAAGAACACTTCAAAATGAATGGGACCAGTAACTTAGATTTATAAATTTACAAACTTTAGTGTAAGCTAAAAATTTTTGGAAAAACACCCTTTTCATGAAAATGACTAAAAACGCCAACTTCAACACCCTGTATTTTAACAACAAATGGTACTGGGAGCAAATCCTCCCGGATTGTTGTTCTTGCTAAGTTTTTAAGTTAAAGATTTCTATGTAAATTCAAGTGTACTGAAAATTCTTCGAAAGTACTAAAGATTGTTCCGTTCTGCTAAAGATCACATATAAAAGTACTAAAAAGCAGTCCGTTTTATTTATGAAAAAAGTACAATTGTACTAAAAACTCTATCACTGTTGTACCTATTATATTTAAAAAAAATATATTGTCATCACTTACATTATAGTAAATACTTTTGGCGGGTGTTGTTCCTGTTTCCAGAATGTTATCATAATTGCGATGATCGATCAGCAGCATACCACCTGGTTTCAGGCATCTCTCGAAATTGTTGATTGCCTGCACATGCTCTCGTTGATCGCCAAAACTGTCCATTAAATGAGCGAATGAATTGCCTAAGCAGATAACAGCATCGAAGCCATCCTTAACATGATCTTTGATATCATCGTATAATGTCAGCCAATTTGCCTCCTCAATTGCTAAAAAAAATGTATTTAAAATATTTGTCCATGGCCTTTGCTATTTAATAACTTACTCCAATTATCAAAAGCAGCTTCCTTACGACGATTCCACCGTTCTTTCAGTGCAAATTTTAGCATTTTATCAGAAGCATCAACTGAAACCACTTCAAAACCTTCCTCCAATAGCATAATAGAGTCGACGCTGCAAATGTAGACATGGGATTTATTATGAAATAATTTTAAGTAAAACTTTAATTGAATACCACTAACCCAGTGCCACAGGCGACATCTAGCAAACGCTTGCAACCCTTTGAGCGCAACAGATCAATCAGGAAATTTTTATAATTATCGGTGCGTGAACTCTTGTCACCAATAAAAATTTCCCAAACTTTAGCTGCTTTACCATCAGCATATTGATCTCTTACACCTTCAGCGGAAATACCCTCGGAGCGAGCAACAAAAACACTATCAGCAGAGGCAGGCATCTTGCAAAGACGATCGATCACAGCAAACTGATTTGGTCAACAGATCGCCAATTAAGAAATACTGCTAAAACCTCAAGATGATCCAATAAATAAGATAATGTTGCAAGTCAAAACACAAAAAACAATGTTCTGATAATAAATAAAAGGAAATGATGTGTACACATGTAGTGTTATCAGCTGCCGTTACTCAGCAGCGATCGTCGAATAATCAGAAATTGAACTTGACATTGAACTTTCAAGATTTGCAAATAAAAGTATAAGCTTTCAGTTTCACTTTTGTCGAACTACGGAACTATTTTCAAAATTAATGTCTCTGTCTGCATACGCCATGGTTACAAGCTAAAATCCTTACAGCATTTTAGGTTCTACAACATAAGTACTTAGTTGTTTCTTCTTTACGGTTTTTTACTATTTGTTATCAGTATGTATAAGCTTAATAAAGCTCCATATCAGAGACCCCATGGCGTTATTAAACGTCCGATAGGGCTGCTTATCCACACCAAATCACTTAATTATCATTCTTGACAACCTCCCAGATAAAGCTCCGATCAAGGTAAAAAAAATCTAATGGAATTTGAAAGAATAGATTCGCTGATGACATGAGCTTACTATCATCCAGACATTCAGATATGAAAAATTTAGTATAGTAGGACTTAAGGTATTAAGTAATGGTAATGGTGATATTGAAAACGTTAACTGCTTAACTTATATAAGCACCATTATATCCATAGACAGTGGGCAAAAGAGGATCTCAAAAGCGGAAAGAGCTTGCTCAATTGATAAAGTGGCCGGAAATCTCTTCAGTGGAATCTACGAGGCAAAAGAGGGCATTGTCCACCAAATTTCACCTGGAAATGGTACTTTATTGGAGAACAAAATTTAAAAATCAGTTACAAATGGGACAGTCCTTAAATTACGTAATGGGAAAAGGAGTTGTTATTGTTTGCGTTAAGAGTGCATTACAAAGGAAGAAAGCTATCAAAAATTGTTCAAAAAAAATGGGTCGGAGAAATAATCAGCAGGGATGTTCACAATCTGAAATAACGTATTGAGTAATAGAGTAAAGGGGTAATGCCAAATGTTCGCAGGATACTCTGTTACTTGGCCATTCCACGGCATATTTTTCTATTGTGGAAAAATTAAAACCTGTCAAATTACAAATTTTTTTTCATTAACTTATTGGTTATATCCGTAAGTATTTACTTTTTTGTCTTTGACAATCGCCTAAGGTAAATTAACTTACGTTTTACTAAGCTAAGTCAAAATATTATTTTTATATTGTATGAAAAAATCTCTTATGTTGCACAGTTGCCCATGAAAAAATAAAAGCCGCAAATGTCATTTTCATTATTTAGTGATATTTATTATTTTGTTATCTATGTTTTCTTCTAGTGATGAGCAAACCAAGACCAAGACCATAGCAGTCTTGGTCTTGTTCTTGCACATTGAGTCTTGATCTTGGTCTAGGTTTTGATATTGAGTCTTGGTCTTGATCTTGCTCATTAAGTCTTGGTCTCGGTCTTGGTCTTGGTCTTGAAAAAATTTTCAGAGATATTGAGTTTTCAAAACCATATTTTTCCAAAGCAGTTGGGTTTTTAAGATGGCAAAATTCAAATCGAGAGATGATTTTATCTTCAAAACGGGCGTGAAACAACTTTTAACTATAAATTAGCAAGACTGAAAAGCAGTCTTGGTCTTGATAATTATCGTGAGCAAGACCAAGACCAAGACCATAGCAGTCTTGGTCTTGGTCTTGCAAAAATATCAGCATCTTGGTCTTGGTCTCGCAAAATTAGCAAGACCAAGAACAAGACGCAAGACCAAGACTAATTTTGCTCATCACTATTTTCTTCTATAAATTTTATTAAAATTATGCAATCTTTTCTTTAGTCCGCCCAATAATGATAAGAACCTAGTTTTCGTCAAGTCCATCGCAAAATAAGCATTTTTTTATCATCATTACAGTAAAACAGGTTTCTTTAAAATAGGGTTCCGTCATATGTAAGTTTACATAGCGCACAACATGTTTTTGTCACGATATGATGTTAAAGATAGTTACTGCAAGATTAAGTCATACTACGAAATCTGTCCTGTCTATCCCAAATTATTTATAATTTTGTAACTTTTAAATTATTGCATTTTATTACATATTTTACGCTTATTCTTAAGTTTTAAACATTTCTCGGCTTTGGAGACCCAAAATAAAATTTTCCGTAGAAAATTTTTGTAGAGCCCATAAACCCATTATAACTAAGTTGTTGGAAGAAAACCAGGGGTCAAAAAGTCCCACAAAAACAGGATATAATGGGTTGAGATGCTATAGTGAATTGTTTGTTGCTTGGTTTCATGGTGTCGCTGGAATAACAAGTTTTATCCGAAATGAAGATTTAGAGTTTTACAGTTGGGTGAAATTTCGAAAATACGTTTTTATACCCTACACCCAGGGTATATTCACTTTGTCCTTCCGTTTGTAACGCAGAGAAGGAGGCGTGGCAGATATGGAAAAGTATATATATTCTTGATCAGCGTCACCTCCTGAGTCGATATAGCCATGTCCGTCTGTCTGGCTGGCTGGCTGGCTGGGTGGCTGGCTGGCTGGGTGGCTGGCTGGCTGGGTGGCTGGCTGGCTGGGTGGCTGGCTGGCTGGCTGGGTAACGGCTGTGTGTGGAAATACATTTTTTGGGAAAACTAAGCAAGATAATTCAATGAAATTTGGTACACAGCCTCCGTCATCAAAGCTAGCTCGGGGGATTGAAAATGAGCGAAATCGGGCAACGGGCACGCCTACCGCCCATACAAAAAATGTCTTCAAAATACAAATTTTTGAGTATTTTTCTCAACAACGCAACCAAAATACATATAAATACTACGAATTGTCAGCGCAAGCTCTGACAAAAAACTGGTCGAATTCGGACAAGAGGGCGTGGCACCTCTCATATAAGTAAAAGCTTCAAAACGCTGTACAGAAAGCGTTTTTTGAGATAATCGAACCAGATTTGACTCGGACACTAAAAACTATAAATGCAAGCTTTAAGCAAAAACTGGACAAAATCGGACAAGAGGGCGTGGCTCCTCCCATATAAGCAAAAGCTTCAAAACGCTATTCTGAAAACATTTTTTTAGATAATCCAACCAAATTTCACTTAAATACTAAGAACTATAAATGCAAACTCTGAGAAAAAACTGGGTGCATTCGGAGGGCGTGGCACCTCCCATATTAGCATAATTTTCAAAATACTGCTGTGTAGGGTATTTAATGTTTGGCCAGGCCAAAGGTAACACCCTTACTAGTTCGTAGTTATTTTAGCTAAAAAAATAATTGGTGGTTGATTTTTTGGTTCCAGATTTTATTTTTTATATGCTTTGATTCAAAATAAAAAATTTGAGATACCGCACAACTGATTCCAAGCATTTTTGAGATCGTAACAAAATGAAAACCGCATCAAGCCAAGATTTTGTATTAACCGATATTGCATGACCTCTAAATGACCTTCAAAAAAATTTTTAAAAGTCTCAGCTGACTTATTTGACACCCTCTATCATATTTTTTGGGGTAATACTTAGTGGTTTTTCAAAAAAAAAAAAATTTTTTTTTTTTGAATCAGTCTACTGTTGATGCATTTCCCAAAATTGAGTCCAAGCAACTCAAATATTATATTTTTGTAAGCCATAAATTTATAAATAAGTTTTGTTACAATTATTTTTTGTTAAAATTTTGTCCTGTTCATCCCACAAACTTTAGTACATAATTAATTTGTTAACAATGATCTCAAAATTTTTTAAACATTTCTTCAAAATATGAAGCATCGATAATAAGTATACATTTATTTAGATAACCCTATTTAAGTCATTTCGTAGAAATATCAAACCGAAAATTTGTCCAAAAGCAATATATTTTTTATGTCCCGTCCATCCCAAACTTTTTGCGCGAATTCTTCGGAAACAGGCTTCATTATAGGTTTGACTATTATATCATTCGTTATTCTAAAAATATTCTCCTTTAAAAGAAAAAACAAAATCGCTGTTCATACTTCTAAATTACCACTTTCTACAAGCATATATATCTCTATGAAATGTCCCGTCCATCCCCGTGAAATGGCCGTACTATAAAAAAATTCCTAAATAAAAAACTTAGAATTACCATGTTAAAAAACGTTTGTATTTTCAAGTTTTATTTTTTTAATTTTGATATTTTTTGTTCTAACTCTAAAACAAGGTATTCTACGAAAAAATGTACAAAAATGTTAAAACTTTACAAAAAAGTTTGTGAACATTTTTTCGGATTTCATTGAGGCATTTTTCAGATTGAGGAGATTGCTTTCGGCCAAAATTCTTAATTTTATATACAATTTTCACCTTTACATACTTTTGGGCTTTATCATCAATAAATATTCTCGAGAATTTTTTGCCTTGCAGTTTCCATTCTCATAAAAAATTCTCATGAATCATGATAATGACCATCGAGTGTTCACGTTCGCACAAACTACAGTTAAGAGTTAACAACGAAACCTCAAAAAACGCTTTATGTATAGCGTTTTAAATCTTTTCTTATATGGGAGGTGCCACGCACTCTAATCCAAATTTACCTATTTTTTTTTGCTCAGAGCTTGCATTTACTATTTCAAGTATTTATGAGAATTTCGCTTGCGTTCTCAATTTTGCATTTTGAATATATTTTTTGTATGAGCGGTGGGAGTGTCCGTTGACCGATTTTGCTCATCTTCAATCCCTCTAGCTACCTTTTACAACAAAGGCACTATGCCAAATTTGATTGAATTATTTTGCTTAGTTTTCCCGTAAAAAGGCGTGACAGGTATTAAAAAAGTATATGTATTCTTGATCAGCGTCACCTCCTGATTCGATATAGGTATGTTCGTCTGTGTCTGTCTGGATGTCTGTCAGTCCGTTAAAATCATTTAATATTTTTTGGGAGCAAGATAATTTGATGAAATTTGATACATTGCCTTCATCGTCAAAGTTAGCTCGACTTTTTGAAAATTACTGATACCCATATAAAAAACATATTCAAAATCCCACTTCAGGAGTATTTTCCACGACAAAGCAACTATAATACACATAAATATTGAGAACAGTATAAATGCAAGCTCTTAGCAAAAACTAGGCAACCTCGGATAAGAGGGCGTGACACCTCTCATATAAGCGAAACCTACAAAAAGCTATACTGAAATCGTTTTTTGGGGAAATTTCACTCAGGCACAGAAAACATTTAGTGCAAGATTTGAGCAAAAGTAATGTGAATTCGGACAAGAGGTCGTGGCACCTCCCATACAAACAAAATTTTCAAAGTACTGCAGTATAGTGTATGTCATGTTTGGCCAGGCCAAAGGTAACACCCTTACTAGATTAAAGCTATGTATATCCAAAGAGTTTGCCGTAAAATCCCAATGTCATGAAAATTATTAATATTTATTCGTTTATTTAAAAATTGAGATACTAAGTAGTACAATACGAAATAATTTTTTTATCTCCATTCATATTTTAAAACTAGATGCTTTTCTCAATTTGTTAATGCCCTAGGGTGCACGTTTTTTAAGTATGTATAAATAAGTATATATAAAAAAAACTTTCTTTATACTATTTTATAATTTAAAAAATTCTATAATCCCGTGATCCACAAAGGCCTGAAGATTAGCATCCCTAGCTAGAAACTATACAAATTTTCATGGTGCAAAAACAGATAAGAATTTTTTGAGGCACGTCAACAAAGAACCTGATGGAAAAAGATTAAAACGCAATATAATTAGCGGCTGATTAACGTATAAGCAGTGGCGTAATTAGGATGGGCGATAAGGGCAATCGCAAAAGACTTGGTGGAAACAAAATGATGTACGTTGTTCATTCTTAACTATTGGACTAAGAATTATTGTAAATCTCACAACTTTACTTTGCTCATTTCAATCTTTGTTAATTTACTGACGATGTCCTTTTAATCTAAAATTGCAGCATTTGCAGTCACTATCATCCTTGTCTAAAAAATTAACTCATTTTCAGTAAACTCGTCCATATTTAATAATTTTTTAAACTATGAAAGTAAAGAATATCAGAAAAATTGTTAGTGCCTTATGTTACTTTAATCTTTTGGCTGTTTGAAAATATTATTCACCACTTCCCCACCCTCTTCCATTTGTTTGAGAGGGTGGTTGAAAAATGCCCGGTCGATAACCCTTTTTAAAAGAATATTAAAAATATAAAATAGTCACAATAAAAAAAATTGATGAGGTTTAATAGCCAGAAAGCCAAGCTTTCATTTACAATTCAAAAATCAACATCTGTCAATACCTGATAGGTAGCGGCATGAGTCAAAGTTAGTGTTCTATTAATCGAAAGTTTTCCGGGAAAGCCTCGTGACGCTAAAATTTAATAAAATTCTTCCCATTCCCACCTCTCCCCCCTATGTGACGATAACGTGGAGTAAAAAACAATCCGTCACATTGAAGATTTTCCAATTATTTCTGATTATCCATACCCTTTTTTGAATTCAGTCGAAAGTAATATAAAGAATATCAAAATCAATTCAAATCTTCCAATGTCATTGATATACCTAAGACCGGGACAAAATTCAGATTCATCCCGAAACCGACTCAAAAGTTAGAGGGGCTCTTAAGAACGAGAAAAACCAATGGAGCACTTTTAATTCTACTGAAGGCCTATTTTGTCTAAAAAACATGTTTTTTGGTTAAAACTTTTGGATACCCAAGAGTGCTTTAGATATAAAGATTATGTTGTTACAACAATTTTGGAGTAAAAAATAAATTTTTTGTTTTGGGTATAGATAATGTTCGGTTCCAAAATCGATTTTTTTACGTTTTTTAAAAACAAGGTCGAAAAAAAGATTTTTTACTCAGAAGCAAGACATCTAATGAAAAAAGTGTATATAGCAAAAAATGCTTAGAATTGTCCAAAAAATACATGGGAATTTTTTCGGATTTTTTTGAGATACAGTGTTCCAATTATGTCTTCGTACAGCAGCTGTTTCAAAAACTTAAGTGACAAAGAACCATATAGTGGGGCAAAAAATTTTAAAAATTTTTAATGCAGATTTATTTAGTAAATATTTATGTTCAATTTAGATACGAAAAATTAATCACTTTAATTACTTTTTGCATATTTATTGACTAAAAATAAAACAAAGTCACAAATTTGCCTCCAATAAAGTCTTCGTACACTTGAACTTTTGTTTGCATTTTCGTTCTTTTTTGCTGGAAATTTCCTTTAAAAATAACGGTTTCTAACAAAGAGTGATGCACATTCACACGTGATATACATACGTAACAAGGCAAGTGCCAATTTGAAGAGTTTTGATTACAATTACGCCTGGTAAATGAAGAGCGTAAGCTTTCATTGGATCTACATGTGAAGAAGCAAAAATCATACGCGGTGCTAGCCAAACTTTTGTCCCGCAACCTCTCTACTATCTAGTGTGCAATCGGCCGCTTTATATATGAAGACCGCGTAGAGAATAAGCCCAAATTAGAACGCCCTACAGTTCTCACACATGGAGATTGGCTGCAAATCAAGCGTATGTTCGCCGTGGAAGCGTTCATAACTGCAAAGAAACTAATTGCAGAGCTCCTTCAATCCAGTCAAAACAAACTTCATCCAGAAACTATTAGAAAACCTGTGATTTTAAAAAAAATCGAAGGGGGCTTTTTTTAAATAAAATTCAAAAGTATTTTTAAGTGTAAAAAATGTTGGTGAAAAAAAAGAAATAAATATTTTTATATAAAAAGAACACTTCAAAATAAATAGGACCAGTAGCTTGGATTTATCAATGTACAAACTTTAGTGTAAGCTATAAATTTTTGAAAAAACACCCTTTCCATGAAAATAACTTAAAACGCCAACTTCAACACCCTGTATTTTATCATTTTATCCCGGATTGTTGTTCTTGCACACCGGATCTACCATTTCGCCAAATTTGAGCGAAATCGGAGAAAAAAAAATTTTAAGCTGGTACACTTGGCATATTCTCATGAAAGTAATGATGCATAAACATTTGATGTATCGATGCCACTGTGGTCATTTTGAATATGTAGAAAGTGGGGAGTTGCGCAACAAAATAAGAAAAAGGCCGTCGCATCATCACCAGCGAATCGCCGTCGCAGTGCGCGTTCTGCAGGTAGCAAAAAGAATTTCAAGTCCATCCAAATCTGAAGAATTGCAATACTTGTGAAATGTGCCAATTTAACAGCCAGCTACTACACTTTTATTCACTGGGAATTAGATTAATTGGGTTTTTTTTTTTTTGATATTCAATATGATTTTCAACTTTACCATTGTTCACAAATAAATTACATAAAGAATATTCATCAAAATATGTAATTTTCCTTTAATTTAAAGCTGTGTTGCACAACTCCCCAAAAACGCGTCTTTTGCGCTAACAAGCATAACTTTTAAATTTTCCAAATTTCAACAAAACCCTTTAGCCAGAAGTTGTGTTTTGAGGCATACTAGTGATTCTATATACTGAGATGCTAAAAAAAATGAATGAAACCAAACCTCTCGCATAACTCCCCATTCTCCCCTACCAATATACAATGTATTCTCTTTTATTTTTGACCGTCTGAGGTTGGAACGGAAAAAGTAATATTTCTACTCAATGGTAAAACATAGAAATATCACAGTTACGTCATTTGATGCTGCAAGCATTGTAGAAATATGTATATCAAAAAAAGCGGAACAAGGTACACAGATCTCCCATATTCTTCAAAAAATTTTTAATTTAAGCAAGATTAGAGATAGCAGTGTGTATTAAACTGTATTCTCCTGAAACTCCTAAAGGGATCATAGGGCCAAAAACCCTTCAACAATAACAAAAAACTAAAGAGATGATGCCCTTTGAACTATAACACCAAACACAAATGATTAAAATGAGAGAACAAAATACCAATAACAACATGAATTTAAGAAGCAGCATAAGTTTAAGCAACGGAGAAAATTAATAAAATCTACCCATATAGTGTTAAACATTCTAAGGTGCTACCAAAAGTAAATTAAAATAAAAGAGTAACATACATACATCTGCATTTTCGAGTGGTATTGGTAGATCTGGATTTTTGGATCATGGCGAAATGAGAAACGACATTGCTAGTAAAATATATTGTATTTTTTTTTTTTATAAAAATGGGTTTTTTTATTTACCTTTTGCCCGTTAGAGATAAAAAAATTTACTCCAAATTAAAATCAAAGCAAATAAGATTAAGCTTTTTCTTACATTAATGTGCAGTGAATTTAATAGATGTTATCGAGTTTTAAGCTAAAATTTGGACACCATTTTGGCAACCATTTACACTAATGAATATTTCCATTTACGTCATTATGAATTTATTTGTTATTTTTTATTTATTTTATTTATTTTCTATTGTTAAAGTATATTTACAAATTGTAAAGTTGTAAAGTCATCTTGTTATTGTTTTTAATTATTTAGTGCTTGCTGAAAACGTGCTGTTAATGTGTTTTTTATTTTCTAATTCATTATCACTTTCAATACAAAACATTGTGAATTAGAAATGATTTAATCATCGAAGTTAATTAATGTCTTTCAACTTTGACAACAACTGAATTGTTTGCCTTATCATGCTTTGAAAAATTATTATGTTGTTAAAAATGGTACGAGTGTTTATTTTATTAATATTTGTACAAGAGAGTTCTGGGTAGTACGCACTTTGCCAATTTCTAGATCAAACTGCGTGGCTTTTGATTATGTTGCAAAAATGTATAACACTCGAGCCTAATGAAAGCTTTCATATCAGCAAGCAGATAAAACTTTTTACTTTTATTTGACAAACTTGAAGCTACAAACATACATGCATATGTACTTATATATCTATGAAAATATGTGTTTATTTTTTAATGTTAAAAAGTATGCAGTACAATATCAAGTTCCTAAACCAAGCAACGCAAATTTAAAAGTTAGAAGGAATATGAGTAGTATTCACGATCCAGTTCAAGTGGCCAGGCAGATTAACAAAACAGCAGCAGTAACAGTAAATTTGATGCAAACCTGTTACCTATCTTTTGTTTTATTCTGGAAATAGAAAAGTGGAAACTCTTATGAAAATTCTGGTTTTGATTATATGGAATGACTTCAACTTTTGGGATATTTAGAAAAGCCGATAATACATGTTACAAATTCAAATTTTTATTAGTCAATCGATTAATAGTTTAATTGTACTGAGCAAACAAAATTTTTCATCCGATTTTGTTATGCTAGTGAACTTTTTTTATTGTAGCGGGAGTGAAGTTATATATGTAATTAAATGTAAAAGGGAGCTTAAAAATTATATGTAGAGATGAAAAACAGGCTACAGATCGTATGTTTTTATAAATTATTTTTTTATTTTTTTAAGAATTTTTTAAGTATGTTTCTCAATGACTTGTATAATATAAATACATGCAAGCTCTGAACAAAAACTGGGTGAACTCGGACAAGAGGGCGCGGCACCTCTCTGACAAGCAAAATTTTCAAAATACTGCAGTGTAGGGTATTTATTTTTTAGCCAGGCCAAAAGTAACACCCTTACGTATAATAAGCGCATCAAAATGTTATGTTGTTTTTAAACACAACATTGACATTATTAAATGCAAATCCGTTTTGAATTCGTTTTTGATGTGCGTTACGGGTTATTATTATTATTAAAATTTTTTTATTTTTTAAAATTTTTTAAATATTGTGAATTGTAATTTCAAAAATGTAAGAAAAATGTAAGTATTTTTGTTGTAATTATTTATTT
This sequence comes from Calliopum simillimum, assembly GCA_951812925.1. Classification (NCBI taxonomy): domain Eukaryota; kingdom Metazoa; phylum Arthropoda; class Insecta; order Diptera; family Lauxaniidae; genus Calliopum; species Calliopum simillimum. Next base: position 56,287,954 of record OX638368.1, read on the forward strand.
TTACTAAATTAATTTTAAATGAAAAATTGCAAGTTGTAAAACTTTTGTGTTTGGTCTGGGCCGGAGTTGAACCGAGGACGTCCCGGTTGGTACAACACTCAATCGCAGTGCCAGTCGCTAGACCCTTGGCCCTCTTACGAAGCCGACTTATTGCCAGATTTGTGTGTAAGTTAATACGTCACAGAAAAATGCCATAATTTGTTGTTTGTGTTATTTATTGATATATGGTACAGCTATTCCATTGGAATTAGATTCAATTCCGTTTGGTCGGTGGCAAGTGTTACCATCTTATCAGGGTGTGTTCTCCCAAATAACTTTTTAAGAATTTTTTAAGTATGTTACTTAATAACATTTAGGGCAAGGGAAGGATATATGGACCACCAATCTTTCTTTTTTAAATACAATAAAACTCAAAAAAATAAAACAATTAATTTTATGCCATTCAGTAAAGGAACCAATTCACCTTTATTCTGACTTACTTTTAGATAAATATCTCATCAGGATAAAGAATAATAATAATTACAACAAAAATAGTCTGATGAGTCTAAGTGGCGAAAGAAGAATCATAGGTCACTATAGCCGTGTTTTAATTCGTTCCTTAATTTGTCATAATTATGTGTTAGAAAATGCATTCATAGATTTATATGTAAATCGATCTTTGCAAATATATGACTAAAAGTTCAATTGAAAATTAATTTTCAATATATACATTGTATAGTTTTTAGTGTCTGAGTGAAATTTGGTTGGAATATCTCAAAAAACATTTTCAGTATAGCGTTTTGAAGCTTTTGCTTATATAGGAGGTGCCACGCCTTCTTGTCCGAGTTCGTCTAGTTTTAGCTTAGAGTCTAGTTTAGCTTAGTCTTTTGTATTTGAGTGAAATTTGGTTGGATTATCTCAAAAAACTCTTTCAGTATAGCATTTTCCCACGCCCTCTTGTCCGAGTTCGCTCAGTTTTTTTTCGGAACTTGCGCCTACAATTCGAAGTATTTATGTGTATTTTGGTTGCATTTTTTGTATGGGCGGTAGGCGTGTCCGTTGACCGACCAGCCAGCCAGCCAGATAGACGGACACAGCTATATCGACTCAGGAGGCGACGCTGATCAAGAATATATATACTTTTCTATGTCTGCCACGCCTCACAATGGGAGGGTTTGTATGGAACGGCGGTCATATATAGTAATAATAGAGCTAGGCTATTGAAATTTGGTACAGATGTTTTTACATTAAAGTAATAAAGTTCTGTGAATACGAACAAAATCCGCCAACGGATACGCCTACCTCCCATACAAAGATGGGGCGTGGTCCGAATTTTTTTTCAAAATGGGTATCAATTTTCAATAACTTGACCCCGCTTATTTCAAAAATGTTAAAAATTTTGCGCTATCTTTTATAGTTTTCAAGTTATGAGGAATAAACGAAATTCTACTTTATAAAAACTAGATTTTGTTTGTTTGTGTATTTGTCCCTTATTAACTCGGAAACTAAGTAACCGATTTTAAAGAAGTTTTTATATTATGCTAGTACAAAAAAAGTCTAAGCTATATACTAAAAAAATGGGCGGTGCCACGCCCCTCAAAAAATTGACTAATCATATCACCGAAACTCTTTGACGCAGATAAATGAGATTTGGTAAATGTGTAAAAATCATCAGGACAAATAATGTTCACCGGACAAATAGGCGGTACCACGCCTTCAAAAAAAAAAATTGCATTATATTTCTGAAAATATTTGACTATTATTTGGTACATATGAAAAGACCATCAGAACAAATAATTCGCACTTGAAAAATGGGCAGTGCCACGCCTACCAAAAAATTAACTTATCAATATCTCCGAAAATCTTTAATGCAGATTGATGATGTTTAGCAAATATGTTGAAGATATTATGACAAATAATGTCCACTAAAAAAGTAGGCGTTGTCACGCCCTTTAAACATTTTATTTATTATTTTCATAAAAACTATCAGAAAAAATAGTCCGCACTAAAAACTTTTTCATTGCAATTCTTTTGGCTCAAATTGGCGGTCAAATCAAAAAAGGAGGACACAATCAAGTCGAAACTAATGTATACAATAATAGACTAGTAAGGGTGTAAAATTTGGCCTGGCCTGCAGTATTTTTAAAATTTTTGCTCATATGGGAGGTGCTACGCTCTCTTGTCCGAGTTCACCCAGTTTTTGTCCAGAGCTTGGATTTATAGTTTTTAGTGTCTGAGTGAAAAACGTTTTCAGTATAGCGTTTTGAAGCTTTTCCTTATATAGGAGGTGCCACGCCCTCTTATCCGAGTTCGTCTAGTTTTAGTTTAGAGCGCGCATTTATAGTCTTTAGTATTTGAGTGCAGTTTGGTTGGATTATCTCAAAAAACTCTTTCAGTATAGCATTTTGAAACTTTTGCTTATATGGGAGGTGCCACGCTCCCTTCTCCGATTTCACCCAATTTTTGTTGAGAGCTTTCATTTATGATTCTTAGTGTCTGAGTCGAATTGGGTTCGAATATCTCAAAAAACGCTTTCAGTATAGCGTTTGAAGCTTTTGCTTATATGGGAGGTGCCACGCCCTCTTGTCCGAATTCATTCAGTTTTTTCTCAGAGCTTGCGCTTACAATTCTTAGTATTTATGCGTATTTTGGTTGCATTGTCGTGAAAAATACTCCTAAAATTGCATTTTGAATATATTTTTTGTATGGGCGGTGTCCGTTTACCGATTTCGCTCATTTTCAATTCCCCGAGCTGTCTTTGACGACGGAGGCAGTGTACCAAATTTCATTGAATAATCTTGCTCAGTTTTCCCAAAAAGTGTATTTCAACACACAGCCAGCCACCCAGCCAGACAGACGGACATGGCTATATCGACTCAGGAGGTGACGCTGATCAAGAATATATATACTTTTCTATATCTGCCACCCCTCCTTCTGTGCGTTACAAACGGAAGGACAAAGTGAATATACCCTGGGTGTAGGGTATAAAAATGGAAAATATTAACTTATTTCATTGTTTTAAATTTATTTTAATCAGTTTTTTCCATTTTTATCACGTTTTACTCGGATTTGGCTAATAATCGGATCAGAAGAGATCAGCATGTAATGCAAAAAGTCTTCGTTGTTTGCTACTCTAGAGCACAATCTGCTGTACATGCTAGTGCTTTTAAAAATTTTGTTTGATGCTTCCTGAGCTTCTTCGGAAAGACTACCAATTGGTATTTGAAGTGCTTGTATGATTTCGCTTCCGTGAATCAAAACTTTATGCACAGAAGTGGGCATAGTATACCAACTATAATGTTTTTTGTGTAGCCTTCAATATGCTCTTGGCTTATTTTAAGAAAGGGTGAGTCCCAAGGGGGAATAAAAGGAGGAAATATACCCCTTACCTGTCACTCTTCTGTTAAAATTTTTTTTTTTTTGGAATTTAAGAAGACTGTAAGCTTAAAATTGATAAATATGTTGTAAAACGTTGCAGAATGTAAAGAAATAAAAATATTTTTTTTTCTGAAAAACTGCTACAGGAAAAAATTCATAGAAAAAAAAGTTCTCAAAAAAAGCAGTAGGGACTTTGCATTTCGATTAAGCATACTTGGCCACATATTATATTGAAAAATAATAAAAATCAGAAAATGTATTTTTTTTTTTTAATGTCAAAGTTTGTAAAATTTATCGATTTTGGCTTTTTGAGCTTAAATTTTCGAAAAATCACCATAATTCACCTATCATACATAAAAACTCAAGCAAATGTTTTTTTAAAAGCTAAATGCTTGTACTTTATGACAAAATGCTATTTTGATATATTTCGATGCAAACGAATTAAAAATAGCGTTCCAAAAAAGTCAACTTATTTTGTCCAGTCAAAAACCACAATATGAAAAAGTTTATAAAAAAAAAAGTTCTCAAAAAAAGCAGTAGGGACTTTGCATTTCGATTAAGCATACTTGGCCACATATTATGTTGAAAAATAATAAAAATCAGAAAATGTATTTTTTTTTTAATGTCAAAGTTTGCAATTTTTCCATTTTTACCATTTTTTTTTAAATATTTGAAAAATCACTATAATTCACATAAAATCGGCAAAAAAATATTTTTAACAAAGTAGAAACAATATACTTTCAAACGATATGCTACATTAGTGAATCGGGCTTAAAACAAATTAACTAGAGCATTTATCCAGCAGTGTTTAATTTTAGAAGTTCTGTAGAGCATTTTTTCTGTTTAAAGTCCAACTTTGGGCTCAATGTGTTGCTAAACCAAAACAAAATTTTAAACTTTTATAGTTTTTTTTTCCGTCCCTAAGTATTATCTGACGATTGGCGTAAAAATTTTTTAAATCCATAGCACTTTCAAATTTTACCTATTTATGGCCACAATCTCCCATTGTGCGCCTGCTTCTTTGCGTTACAAACGGAAGGACAAAGTGAATATATCCTGGGTGTAAGGTACAAAAAAAAAATTTGACGATCCGCCTATGGTAGGGTTCGAACCCTGGTAAATTTGCAAGACGCACCCGTTTCGAACCCGAAACGTACTTAAAAACGAATTCAAAACTGATTCGCTTTTAAGGGGACATTCGCTTTGTAATTGAAACAAAAAATACTTTTTAAAAATTTTAGTATGAAAAAACTATTATATTTACTGACAAAATTTCTTTTGGACATTGTTAATTATTGTCTAAAAAATATGAAAAAATTTTTTTTTTATTTTTAGTTTCCCTTGGCTGCTGTAGAGGGCGTCATCCAAAAGTAACTTTTTAAACGGTAGGACATGTTGTAGATTTCCTGTAACAGATTTTTGAAAAATTCAAAATGGATTTTATTCTTGAGACTTAAAACTATACAATAAGCCCCTAAAATTCATACTTTATCTTTTGAAGTTTTTGTATGAATATTTATAAAAAATGCGAAAAAATTGAGGGACTTACCCTCAAAAAATGCCCCGTAAAAAAAGGTGAGGGTATTTTTTAAAACTTTCAGAGGCTTAATGTTTAATATTTTTTATGAGTAATTGAATGCTCTTTGGTTTTTTAAAATCGGTAGAGTAGATTCGGAGAAAAATGTCCTACCAGTTTGAACTTTTGGATGACGCCCTCTACAGCAGCCAAGGGAAACAAAAAATAAAAAAAAAAAAAAATTTTCAGATTTTTTGGACAATATCTAACAATGTCCAAAAGAAATTTTGACAATAAATATAATAGTTTTTTCATAATAAAATTTTTAAAAAGTGTTTTTTTGTTTTCAATTGCAAAATCGAATCGAATCGAGTTTAATCTAAAAGGAAACTGAATACGTACGTCGATATATTATTGATTCCTGATGAAAAATTCGTTTTTCAAAGTTATGCTTTCTTTTTCATTTACACACACATTTTTCACTTCCGCATAAAGAAGAAATGTAAAAATGCATATGTATTTGTGTATATATATTAGGGTGCAGCAAAATTCAAAAAAAATTAGTGAATCAAAAATTATCATAGATAAAGATCTTAAAACAAAAACTTTTTATTGTGCAGATATGATTTTTGGTTATTTTTTTGTATCACAGAATACATAAAAACTGTCAATTTGAAACTGAAAATTTGCAAGAAAAAACATCAAAAGGTCGCTTCGAAATAAAAATTTCTCAAAATTCGATTCTTTTTATCATAAAAATCGGCCTCTAGGGCACAAACTGTTAGCTGTGGAAAGATAACCATCAGGAACAAAATATAGCAAAATATACTTCCTTTAGTTTTTGGGATATAATAGTACACATTTTTTACGGTATTTGGGGTATACAGTCGCTCATACACAAAAAAAGCCGTATTTGACAAAAATTTTAAAAAATCCAAACTCTCAGGCTGAAATTCGCAAGGAAACTACAAACCGCTTTTGACATTCTTGGTCCTGAAAGTTGCCCTTTAACGTAAGGTAATAATCATAAAAAAATCTTAAGTTGTGTATGCAAAATACACTGTGAAACAAAAATACCCAAAATCAGAACTTTACAAAAAATACCAAGTATGTGAGGATTATCATATCTCGCGAAATTTCAATCCGATTTCCATTCCAAAGACCATGTTTGGAAGTTCTTAATTTTTTCATTAGTTTTTGATCAAAATTTTGGGTATATTTTAAAATCAAAACAATAAAAGGTCGCTTTTTCATGATACACAATTATTTTCAACAAATTTCGGCCTCTAGCGGGAAACCGTTTGCTTTTGAAATAAAGATTTCAAAGCAAAACTATAGAAAAACAGATTTCCTACATTTATTGAGGTCTAAAGTTTTTGTGTGTTTCGTGTATCTTGAGTTATAGGAAATAACCGTTTTTTGAATCAAAAAATTTGAACTTCTTCCGGGACTTCCATAGGGCAAACTTCACTGTGGAGCAATGAGAAAAAAACAAAAAATGTAGAAAATTAATCCCTTTCAAAGGTTTAGGATGAATTACTGCCAATAGTTTCGTAGTTTTTGAGATAAAATAAAAAAACTGCGAAAAAACAATGATTTTTGTCGTTTAGACCTTCATTCAAGCCCCGGGCGGGCCATCTTTTCGGGGGTTTTGACCAAAACTAAGTATGCAGTTTTTGTTATAAGGCCCGCTCCTAAGATAATCTTTGATGCAACCTATCATTTTCCCATTATTTCGAAAAAGTGCTGCACCCTAATATATATATTAAAAATGTATAAAATATATATAATATATATATTTATGTATATATTAAATCTTCAAAAAGTTCAATTTTAAGTAAATATATATATGTATACAGTGAGCGTCAAAATGAAGTAAACACCTTGTTTTCAAATTCTAATTGCAACAAAGCAATTTGGCACAGGTGGATAAGATTTGTTTTGGATAAAGTGATGCGAACACCTGTGTCAAATAGTTTCAGACATATGACAAATTTGCTTTTTTTAGAATGAGGGGGCGTGACCCCTCCCATTTTTATAAACATTTTTTTTTCCCAGTGCCAATTAGGTATGTACAAAACCTCATTTATCCGAGTCAAATATTTTCAGAGATACGAAAAATTTCGGTTGGAGGGGGCGTGGCACTGCCCATTTTTTTATTGGATACTATTTACTCAAGTATTGTTCATATATGTACTAAATCTTATCCCCTATGTAAAATATTTCCAAAGATGGGATTGATTGTTTCCTGTACACGATACAAGTGTCAAAATTAAATTTTGACAGCTGTCAACGGCTACACGCGTCGACACAAGCTACCGGTTTAACCTCCATTTCTCGGTGTTTTGATTTGAAATCAGCTGTCAAAATTTAATTTTGACACTTGTATCGTGTTCAGCGACCCGAAAAACAATAAGATACACATTTGATGGCGAAAAATATTTCAGGCAACGCGATTCCCAGCAAGTTAAAACCAGAAGTATATAAAATCTATGTTAATTTTCATTTAAATTTGAATGTCTTCGTGGCACAGGTTAATTCGTTTAAAAAAACCTGTCGTTTAGAGGATCTCATTTTTTTCTCAAAGTCTTTCGATTCTGGGGGAGCGCGACATAAAATTTTGACTTTTCCCAAATAAGAGACACCCTAATATGCATATATACACTTCTTCTTTATGCGGAAGTGAAAAATGTGTGTATAAATGAAAAAAAAAGCATAACTTTGCAAAAGGAACAGATAGGATTTTGAATCCAACGAATTTTTCATCAGGAATCAATAATATATCGACGCACGTATTCAGTTTCCTTTGAGATTGAACTCGCACCTGTTACTTATTGAGGCCCAGTGTGACTGTGCTAGTTGAAAATTTGGTCTGACGGAAAATAGGTCTTTCTTACCTAATTCGGGAATGGGGAATTCAGTGGTGTTAACCGTTTTGCTGGATTGGTTCATCGCCCCTTACAAAAAGTTCTAATCAAAATTTCGTCTAAAAAGTGGTTTTTTTCATAAAGAATCTCTTATTAAATTGTGATGAATCAATGATTTTTCATCAAAAGTATGTTTTCCTGTTCATGATGAATTAATTGCATTCGAACCACCGAATTTCCCATGCCCGAATTAGGTAAGAATGACCTACTTCCCGACAGACCAAATTTTCAACTAGTACAGTGTTATTGTTTTCTCTATGAAAAACCATTTTTTTTATCCAAATATAATTTTTTTAGGTAATTTGGGCAAAACTGAACACTTTTTTATGATATGCAATTTCTACGAAAAATGTATCCCCGTTTATTTATTTTATTCGAATTTGGAAGAGAACGTTGAAATGCGCGATTCAAAACTTAGAAAGCGGCTCTGGTTCGAATCCCAACGATGGTAAAAAAAAAACCTTTTTGAATTTTTTAATTTAAATAGTATGAAAGAACAATTGAGGCGTTGCGTGCATTAACGCGTTTTTGCGCCCATCGCTTTTTTGAAAAGCTTGGGTCCTGAAATATATGTGTACTTAATTTCAACTTCCAATTACGATCAGAGAATGTGGTAGAGCAATATATATATACTGTTTAAAGAGTTGCGTGCAAGAAGGGCGTAGTGCGACTTGGGGCGTTTTTGCATAAATCAGTTCGCGGTAGGAAAAAAAGGTTTTTACTCAAAACCAAGGTGCCGAGCGAAAAAATTATATATGGCAAAAAATGCTTAGAATTGTCCAAAGAGTACGTGTGATTATAAAATGTTCGAAAAAATTCTGAAAAAATTCACACATATTTTTTGGACGATTCCAAGCATTTTCTGCGTAATATACTTTTTTGTCGTAAGGTACCTTGCTTTTGAATTAAATCCATTTTTCCCGCTGGGTAAAAAAATTGCTATGTTTGAGTGACCATATTTCGAAAAATTTGTAGCCTAAGAAATTTTTCAATAAAGCATTTTATTAAATTTTGTCTTTTCCTATCTTTGATCTAAAATAAGTTATAGTCAAAAGAGTAAAAAAAGACAAGAATTCGAAAATTTTTTTGACTTCAATATTCTATAAATTCATTAAAATCCATAGCGCCGCTTTTGTGTAATATTGAATCAAAATATTCAAGCCTTTAAAAGTGGGTGTGACACTCTTGCCATCTCATCCACATTTCGCTATTTATAATCAGCATTTGTCTACCAAACTGAGCCACCATTTGCGAATTATTGCCCAATAAATTCTAATTTTAAAGAATTATCGACGCCTTTCTATGAGTATCTACAGGGTTAGAATTTATCCCAGTCTTAATATTATACTAATATAAAACATTGTAACAAATTTCGATAAAATCTCTATAACCGTTTACAAAAAAAATATTTACCAGGTGCAAAACTTAGATGCAATGTATGCATGCATTTTATAAAATTAAAATTTTAAAGAAATAAACAGAAATGCACATTTATAAATAATTACGGTGAAAGTATATTTCATTCACCTCATTTTTAAAAAAAAAAATCATTAAAATCAGAACAGTTTTGCCGGTTTCCCAAGCAAAATGCTAACATTATCAGGTACAAAACTTAGATGCAAATGTATGCGTGCATTTTATAAAATTAAAATTTTAAAGAAATAAACAAAAACGCACATTTATAAATAATTGGGGTGAAAGTATATTTCATTGCCCTCATTTATAAAAAAAATCATTAAAATCGGAACAGTTTTGCCGGTTTCCCAAGCAAAATGCTAACGTTACTCCAGTGATAGTCAAATGGATTTATGCAAAAACGCCCTACAATTTAAGTTTTTCCTTCTTCGATAATTCTGTCAATATGCGTTAGTATTATGTGTTAGCGGTAATTATTTACTCATTTTATTAGGTTTAATTGAATAAATTTGTTTTTCAAGGTTTAAATGATGGTTTGTTCTTTTTATCAGCATTTAAAAACTTTAAATTGAATTATCTCGAAATGCCATGTTTGGATCAAGGTTCAAGTCCCTCAAATGGTGAACACAGGAAAAAACATAAGTGTTACATTAAAAATAAACTTAAGAATATTATTAATGAAATGGGAACCAACCAGGGACAATTGAAGCCTCGGAGAAACAAGAAGAAAAATAAAATGGTGGGCTGTTGGTGGGGTGGTAAGGTTCAAAAAATTTTCCTGGTTGAAAAGAAAACTCTTTTTTCCTTAAGCCTGCCACTGCATTGTAAATTTAACGCACATTGAAAAATTGCATTAAAAATTCCAATTTTTGAAAAATCAATGCAATAGATTTTTCAATAGCAATAAATTTCAAATATAGTTGTAATAGATTTTTTAATAGCATTAAATTTAAAAAGTCAATGCAATGATTTTTTGCAATTACATTACTAACTCAATGCATTAAAAAAATAATGCAATTTGCCCAACTCTGGCTTGTAGCGAATTTAATTTTTAGTAACGCTAATAATAGCACTTTTACTAGTTATCATTTTTAATAAATAAAAAAATATATTATTTTAAGCATTTATAAAAAATTTCATACAAAAATCATTATAGAAATTACTTAAGTATCTCTTAAATGTAACTCAAACAATGGTGTTTTATTTAATTTTAACGTAATGTCTTCCAAAAATTGCAAATCCTGAAAATTAAAACTTGTTGTAAAGCGATATTTACGTAAAAGCCGAGCCAAAGTTACTTTCGCTGATATAAGAGCATAGCGCCAACCTAAGATTTGAGTAAAAAAAAATTTATTATTATTTATTTTTATTTTAAGACCTTCATTATCTTACCAATACAATTACGTATACCCTTTGTAAATGGTATGAATGAATATGCATGTTTGCCCTGCATATTCGATGGTAGAAAATTTTCAGGATTAAAAACATTTGCATCAGGTCCCCAAATATCGGTACGCCGATGCATATTAAAAATATCGATCACAATTTGCACACCCTTTGGTATTACTACGCCATTTGAGAGTTGTACATCTTGTGTGTTTTGACGCGCTATCAATGGTACAGGTGCCAGCAAACGCATAGTTTCATTAAGTACCATATCCATATAGACCATATTTTGTGTATCCTCATAGGTAACTTCAAAGTCATCACGTTTGGGAAAAAGTGAACGTATTTCCTCAAATGCCTTCTGCTGATACTTTGGAAACATTGCTAAAAGCATCAGCGTGTAAGAGATCGTATTTGCTGTAGTTTCAAAAGCCTGCCTTGGAAAATAGATTTTAGTTAATATGGGTTTATTTAATCATAAGCTTATTAATATATGCAGAATAGAGTGGTCCATTTTTTAAGAAGTTTTAAATTTATACTCTCCACAGGGCTAACCTTGACCCAATCATGATAATTAATATCTTTCCCAAATCTCAGCCGAATTGGACCATATTTAGGGGTCGCTAATCGGAGCGACTTTTGTGTTTGATTTGCATAGGATTTGTATGAAAAAGAAAATTCACTAAATAAAATGATTTTTTAAGCCATACAGTCATATTTCTGTATAAACCAAGAATCTTATAAAGATTTTGCATGATCAACATTTCATTGAACACTATGGCGTTTTCAGTTTTTCTCTGTGAACTCACAATTTTGAGAAAGCCTTACTTCAAAATGCAAAAAGGCCTTTTCTTGATCCCAATCAGGCCTTAATTACTAGATCGGCAAAAAAACATAGTGTTCATTATACAAAAATCTTAATGAATATTGGTTTGTAGAAAAATAGTATGACTATGAGTGGTTTTAAAAATCATTTTGTTTAGTCAATTTCCTTTTTCATACAAATCCTACGGAAATCAAACATAAAAGTCGCTCTAAATGAGCGGCCTCTAGATATGGTCCTATTCAGCTGAAATTTGGGAAAGATAGTAATTATCATAATTGGAGCAAGGTTAACCCTGTGGAGAATATAAATTTCAAACTTCCTAAAAATTGGGCCACCCTAATGTAAAGGTTTATAAAGCCTTTCGACTGTGCTTTTGTCGAGTGAACATTTTTAGAATTAGATTTTAAGAAATATCCTATTTAATGAGTATGCATAGTAAGCAGGGTTGCCGTTTTGGCTATTTGTAGCAAAAAGTGGAAATTTTTATTTTATGAAAAAAACAACATTTCTGCAGCAAATTTATCTAGTTAACAATAACACAGTTCTGCATGGGTTTTCCTCTCTAAGTTTTAAAAAGTGATTTCTATAGATTTAAGTGTGCTGATTACGAGAAAAATAGTGAAAAAATTCCAGCACGTCACAATTGTCAGTAATCTGAGTTTTACTTAAGTGCCTTTTTTGTATATACAAGACTACCACGCCTATACTACTGGATGTATCAAAACCATATTTGCACCAGATGTTTTTTTGGTGGTCCAACACATTTATAAGAAATATGGGATTGATTGGACAAGGGGGTGTTGTACCCTTCATACAAAAAAAATCTCTATATAATTCAAAATTTTATTTGAGTCGCCCCTACGCCCGCACCAGTTTGTATATTGAAACCATATTAACACTATATATCCGCCTGATATTCCGACAGATTTTCCTTGATAATAGGGGTAATTGAATGAAAGTACGGTGCGCTCGGTACATAAAGAAAACATACCAAAACAAAAAAAAAATAAAACTCATTTCTACTCACTTTACCTGCATTATAAAACTTGATATCTGTATGAATATTATGGATAGCAACTATCAAGATCGTACGGGAAGCACCAACAAAATATATTGTGCAAGAATGGCTTAAATATGGTGAGTATTTTAGGCGTGATATTGAAGAAAACGTAAGCACAAACGATTGAATTAATAAGTTTTCAAATGCTGCACAGACGAACAAGGGTACCCCTCTTAAAATTACGAGAGTGCGTTTTAATGTATTTTTTGATGCTGAGCCCAAATCCGTTTACAAAATTGCTCTATCACGTCCAAATTTTGAGAAAATTTAAAAAAACAGTGAAAAACACACGATTTTCCATTATTTTTGAGGTTATGAAAACTGGAATATCTCAAAAAAGTGTCGAATTTGCAGGCCTGTGTAATTTACTGTAGAGATATTTGCAAAAAATAAATTTTATTGAACGTAGGGATTTATTGAAAAAGATTGCGTTTTATTTTTTCGGTCAAACGGATTTTGACTACGGCAGATTCCTAGAAACTTGCTCAGAAGATAATGTGCATTTTGTAAACCTAGGTTTGGTATGTGATTCTAAGTAGGATGTTTTGTTAAGACTGATAGTACTTCAAATTGTAAAAAATAGCACAAAAAATTAAATTTTGATGAAGATTTTTTTCTTGTTTGTAGACTCTGACAAATCATCATGAATGACTCTCGCTTGAACAAAGCTATAGGGGTATTCACGATATGGAGTAACGTCCTGAGTAACAGAGTAATAGGGTAACAGTGCACAACCCCAACAACAAAATATATGTACATAAGTTACTCTGTTACTCTTTTACCCTTTTAGTCAAGCTATTTTCTAGTGTAAAATAATCTTACACTATTGCCTTTTTTTACTATTTCTATTTCTATAGAAACGTTGGAATTTGTTTATAATTGAGAGGCAATTTTCGATCATCAAAAATAAAAGTTTGAATGAGAGAAAAATATTCATTCAAAAAAATTTTTTTTTCTTATTGTTGTCAGCTAAAATTATTTTGATAAACAAAAAAAAATGTAGGTACGTGCAAAAGTTTTGAGTATGCTCTCAATTCAGAGTAACCGAGTGCACTTTTACCCTGTTACTCAGCTCGTAACTCCAGATCGTGAATAACTCTTATGAAATTATCAGAATTTACTTTGAAAATCAGTCGTCGATTCGCGCAACTTAAGTCGTCTTAGTGATTATTATGGCGCACACAATTTTCCAATCGCTCAAAATAATTTTCAAATGTTAAAGCCATGTATTGATCTTCCGAATAAAAAAAAAATGTTGATTACAATTTAATTTTATGTGTTATTTTTTACAATTTCAAGTTCTATCGAGCTTAAAAAAACATCCTATACATTTCGTATGAAGTTGGTCATTCGTCTTCATTCTTAGGGCCATAATTTTTGTTTAATCAAATGACCTACCCCAATTAATTAGCCAGCTAGAAATAGAAAAGTGCTAAAAAGTAAATGTATCCATGTCCATCTCAATTTTTTCCGAAATTTGCAGTTGGGTTCTCAGATTTTTATAAAAAGTCACAGAGCTGATCTAAGTGCTCAGTATGGAGAATTCTCATTATTTTTTTTGCAAGTTATGGGCATGGAACTTCAGAGTGTTTTTGCGAAAAATCGATGCAATTTTGTAGAAGACTTGTTTTGCGCTAAATGGCTGTAAGAGCCACGGTAATTTTTTTTCTAAAGAGTCATATGCCAATTTTTTAACTTTATTTTGTGCTTTGATTTAAACCCACTATGTGGCCAAAAAAAAAAAAATTTAAATAGAAGGATATAACTTCCGTTGCTTAGAAAATACAAGGTATACAAACAAAAAAACTCTAATATTCCCTATATAAATCATAAGAATAAGTATTGACGAAATGACAGGCATGCTTTGAAAAATCTTAAATCTTTTTTTCTCATTGTTTTTTACGGAAATCTTTTGAAATGATTTTCACAAATTTAAATGATTTTAATTTGCCCTTTTAGACTGTTATTTTTTTGAATATTCAATTAATACGAACTTTTACAGTTAAATTTGCAATGAACAACAACCGACGTTACAAATATTAACTTGGAAATTGGTGATCCTAGCTTTTTATCAAAATCGTTGAAACCGCTATCGAGATATATTGAATTCAATTCACAAAATGTTAAAAAGTGGGCGTGTCGCTTACTTTATCCCGCCCACTTTTTGCTCGTTGCAACATAGTTTCACTAGACCTCGAGTTGCAAAATTTCACCAAATTATCTTGTGTCGTTTGTGAGATATACCTTATAAATGAATCAACTTGATGATTTTTTCCAACTACCCATCTTTCTCGTCGCCATATTGTTTTTTCCAAAAACAGCACTCGGCATTCAAAAGCCGACACTTCAACAAAAAAATGAGTTATCATATGACCTATTTAGAATCACCAGATTTTGGGCAGCGAAGTGGCATAGTTGACGTGAAACGTCTTATATATATATGTATATAGCCTCATCAGACCTATTTTAGTTAATCTTTGCTTTCTAGTAGAATTGAATCGCAGCCTTCTATATTTTAATGAAAAGATACAGCAGACCTCTACCACTTAGGCCACGCTACTGAACGATCTTAGCTTAGGAAAGATCTTCACATAAATTGTCGTTGTTTTATGTAAGTTAGGGATTTCAGTCCCGGGATCCCGGGATTCGAGCCTTTTTCCAGTCCCGAAAATCCCGGGATTAGTGCTACTAATCCCGGGATTTTTTTTTTGTTAAATGACAGAAAAATCACATTAAAGTAGAGATAAAACTTATTCTCTCTAGATTTAAAACTCAAATTGAGGACAATAGCCAAACAGTTAATGAAAACACAGCAAAAAACTTGAAAGAAAAATTAAATCTAGTTTTGAATACCACTTCAAAAAATTTGTTTTCTAGATAATCCTATAATTTATCCGACGTTTTAATGGAAGAAATTGATATATTTTGCGATGGTGGTGATAGGGGTTATTTCCTCCAGAAACTTTCGATTATCTTTTTTCAATTCAACCAACTAGTGTTGAATCAGAAAGATGCTTTTCGTGTGCAGCAGGGGTTGAAATAAGAAAAAAAATATTACTGCAGAATTTTTTTGATTAATTGCAATTTTTTTCAAAATTTTTTTAGTGCCTTATTCAAGTATTTGTTGAATACTAAATATTAATATTAAATAACAGATATCATGGCAATGATTTAATTTCAAATTGAAAATTTATAGTGAAATTTTCTTTCTTGCATTTGTAAAAATATGTTTAAAGTAGAGTTGCCGAGTACTACATTTAAGCCCAGATTGGGAGGTAAGACACCTAAGACAACGGTGATATGCAAAATAAAATGAGTATTTAGTTTCAACGATTAACTCAAAAACAAAGTAATATGAATTCGGGTGAAAATTATTATTACAATTTTTGACAATATTCTGAGGTTATTGCTGCAAATTTGAAGTTATTTCTGCAGAAATAGGGCATTGCTGCAGCTTATTTCAATGCCTGGTGTGAGGTTATATATCTCTGGACTTTTGACAAAACAACCTAACTCGAAATTGGCAACTTTTCAGGAGAGCGTAAAAACTGATTAACTACTTTTCAATAATTTGGCTCAATTTCGTTGATGCAGCATTGAATCTCCTCTTTCCATACATTTTTACTAATCTTAAAGTGTCAGCTGTCAAATTATTATTTCTTTGGTTCATAACACTTCAAATCTTGTGTGAACTATGAGACACCCTTATATCTCTGGAACAAGAAATCATAGAGACATGGCGATTATACCAATAGAAGCATATTTAAATTTTTTATTTAGGACTAAAATCCTGGAGAATTGTCATATCTCGACTTAGGTTGTTTTGTCAAAAGTCCACAGATATGTAATAAATTAAGATATAAATTGGATGATAAAACAATAAATGCTTTAATTTTCCTAAAAACATATTTTAATAATAATAAAACTGATTAAAAGAAAAGTTATTCCTTTCAAGTCCAACACTTGTTAAAACTTTGATCTCACTATTTTATATAATTAAATATGTATGATATTTTATGTATGCATTTAACTAAGCATATAATGCTGCAATGTACCTTTATGTTCGTTTTTGAAGTAAATAAGTATTTTTGAATTTTTTGTTTTTTAAAAAAGGCGAGAATTGTTTAATGAAATGAACCTGTTTTGAGAAATTGTTCTTTAATATTTTTTACACTTTTTAAATAAAATATCTTTGTAGGGATGTAGTAGGGGTATATAAGACAAAATATTAGGAATTTTTAATACTAAATTCTGCTTTATTTAGAAAGAAAAAAAATTCATACAAATCCCGAAAAATCCCGGGATCCCGGGATTCAAAAATTTCTGATCCAAAAATTGGAATCCCTAATGTGAGTACACTTGCTGCTATCAGCCGTTGTTATTGCAAATATTTCTTAATTGTTATGTTGAACGCACTCTCAATTTCAATTTCTTTTGTATAGAAAATTTCTTGAAAAACAAAATTTACCCAAGATTTTTCTGTAGAACCATAATGGGTAGTATTTGAAAAAAACAGATTTTCGCGACATTTAAGCCTGATTTACTTTTTAAGCGGCAGGGATCTCGATATCGATTTTTGACGTTTATTTTAATACACAAATAATATAGCGATTCAAATTAAAAATCAGGACTTCATTATTGATATGAATTAAAATCTTTTAAATTTTCAAAGCTCATTTTCGGAATGTAGTTTTTGTTTTTAATCTTAATTAATGTAACGCCTTTGCATTTTAATATGTACTTTTCTTTAGTATCCAATACTTAACCCTCTATAAATACGTATTTAAAAATAGATTTACCCAATTATAAAAAATTAACCTACGCCAAAAACAATCACGCTGGATTCATCTTCTACATTTTTCCATGTGAATTCTCCTTTCTGCACCAGATCAATTGCAATGTCAATAAAACAGTTTTTACTACTTTTTCGTATATCCGCATCAATGTCATCCTTTTCAGTATAAGGCTGCATCAGTTCAGTAGCTTGAATTTGATCCCTCGATAGAACATCAAGTTTTTCTTGGATTAACTAAGTCAAAAATATACAAAATAAACTTAAGTATTACACAGTCGTTTCTTGTTTATTTCAATTAATTCAGTCTATGAAAATAAATTTACAGACTAAGAAACAATATTTATTAGAAAACCTAACAAAAACATGTGAATTAATCTTAAGATTAAAAATTTTAAAAATTAAAATATATGAAAAAATACATATCGATACATCCAACGCATAAGTTGGTTACTCAAGTCAAAACTTTTATACGTGATAGCATTTTTTGAAGTCTGCGTATTAGCCTCCATCTTATCTCCATCTATTTTAGAAGTTAAAATCTAAGCATATTTAAGTGAAAAATACTGTCCCGTAAGAAAGGGGGTTGGAGTGACTCGGCAAAAGATAGTGTCAGTTTTGTCAGGATTGTTGTTTCATGTTGGTAGGGTTGTGGAGAATATTGTTTCTTCCACAACTCAGAAGGGAAGCAATGGATTGGTCTGGTCCAACCTTTCTAACCTTGTTGTTGTTGTGAACGGCTGGTTTAAGGGGTGTCGAAGTTGCATACTGAAGATTGCAATGGAAGCGAAAGATGGTGACGCATGGGTTGGTGGAGAATCTAGGTTCTCCCCACCCAGGTTATCGTAGGATGGTTAAGAATGGTCGGGGCCGACCCACCATCACCCAGTTATTGAAGGGCGGTGGGAAATCTGTTCAGACAATCCGGATCTCCCGCCGCCAGAAGCGTTGCTTGATGCTGGTTTAATGTTGGTTAACTGTTGTTAACGAAGGAGTAGTGGAACAAAACAAGAGAGGCTGTTGGCTAGACATTGTCCCATGTCGTGCCTCCCAGCGGCAACCCCTGGTAATGGTGGTTGGCGGTGGCACTGTGGACCGCAGTATCACTATCGGCTACCAGCCAAAGCAGGAAGGCGGAAGGGCGTGACTTTTGGAGAGATGAGGGTTTTTCCCTTTTATCCCAATTGCCACGTTACGCATATGGCAAAGTGGTAAAAAGCAACCCAAGACAGGATTTCGAAGGTTTTCCTGAGAAATCCGCACTTGGCAACGTTTTCCCACGATCCATAATAAGTCGAGTTGTACATGGAAAAGTGGCCAAAGCAACTCTGGATAAGATTACCTCTCCCAAGAAAGTCTTGAGCTTTCTTGAAGGGAGGGATGCACCAGAGAAACGTGTTCCCACAATCCATGATAAATCGACATGGATGATTAGTCTCAGGCTGATCAGAGTCATACTAACAGTAGCGTATTGCTACGAAGTCTGAGCAGAGATTATTCTGGTATCACGGGAGTCAGTAGCCCTTTGGAGCATCCGGTTTGCTGGATATTCCAACTGACTATTGGGGAGTTTTTTAGTGGCTGTGGTTTGGACCTAAATCGAGTTTGAATACTCGGTGTGGAGTTACGTTCTCAACCGGGTTTCATAACCCAAAGAATGGCAGAGGTTTAGGTAGTCCTCATTTCCCTACCATTGGAAGGAATTGTGTCTAACCGCATGATTCTAAAAATGGAAACTAACTATCGGCTATATGCTGATGGAAGTTTGCGCCGTCCGTAGTACACGGACCGTGTGTTTTGACACCGTGAAATTAACCTAGCATGGCAGGTGTTCACGTAAAACATTAGAGACTTCTGTCCCGTAAGAAAGTTGTAACTTGAGTTACCAACTTATGCGTTGGATGTATCGATATGTAGGAAAAATTAAATTAATCTAAAAGTATACATTTTTTAACATGTTTTTGAATTCAGATTTTGGCACATAGTTTTCCTTTCACGGTTATTATTGACGATACCTTTACTGCAATGTATGATAACTTGCAAAGTAAGGAACCAATTGCAGAAGTTAAGCGGTAAAGTGTTATAAGGATTATCATGGTTATGCGATGACATTGGCAAAAATTAATTACATTATATCCTAAAAGTGCTCAATATGCCTAAAAACAGCGTTTCTGCTCTTTGAAGCAAGGATGATTAATACTCATGTGATAGAAGAAATCAAGTTGTGGTTAATAAATATAAGGTCTCGAACACTCAAAAATGGCTATAAAAACCGAGGTAGGAAAAACTTGTAAAATTTCAACACATTCTCATTAGTGTGTGCAAAATTGCCCAGAAAATCAAATTTTTTTATAGAATAAACTTTTCAATGCTATCTAGTTACACGCATTATATGCCAACAAAACTTTACTTACATTTTGTATAAATTGCCGTATCCTGCGTTTTGCCTGCGCATATGACTTGTAGTCATCTAGAAGCCAATGTATCACTCTGTACCGTAGCCAAGGGCGGAAGCACATCATTGTCATTTTTTCTAAAATACTTGAAATGATTTATTAAATAAGGGAAACTAAAATATTTGTTTTCAACTACATTTGATAGCACTCCAAGAGACCTCCTTTCTGTGATTGAGTACTTGTATCAACACTTGAAATTGTTCTTCCCATTGTAGTCACTAAAATAGAAACACGAAAATTTCTTTAGTTGATATGAAATTAACTGTAGCCACTGTGCCTGGTCTTACAGCCACTGCAGAGATTCGAGAACCCTACGACCGGCAATAGACACACAATATGCAATTTACTTACTTGTTGCTAAATTAAGTGAAAATTTTTGTAATACTGGTGTTAAATCGATCTCGCCATTTTCATGCATGCTATCGACGTCATTCAATAACACGTTAGTTTCACGATTAAACATTGGCAAAAAGCTAAGCAGTACATTATGTCCAAATGCGGGATTTATAAGCTTTCTGTGTATGTTCCATTCTGGATCTTTAATATTGTAAAAGCATAATATTGCAATTTATGTTAAGTAAGATTATCCTTTCACTTATATTTAGCACTTACTTTTTAGGCTAAATAGGCCACGGCCGGTGCCGTCATCCAAAGCATGATAAATTAAGCCCTTGTTAACACACGCTGGTGATGTTAGTATATCCTGTACTATTTGAGGTTCACATACAATTAAAAACGGAATAGGTCCAAGCCATGAAAAGAACAATGATCCATATATTTGTTCATTTTCGTAAAACGTTTGTATAATATCTATGGAGAAACAGAAAATATTTTCAAATTGACTAACCGACAAATCCTAATAAATGAAATTTTTTTTTTTCTTTTGAACGCGGATAAGTTAATGATGTAATATGGAGCCAAAGTATTAATGTGAATTGGCTGACGTTTTTTCTAAATTAAAAAAATTGGGACTGTTTTCGTGGAAATTTTGGTTGAAAAAATTGTCGGTTAAATGAGAAACTCGTAAATTAATTTGCATTTGAGCTGATTTAACCCTTTTGGTTATTCTATGCCATATAGCATAGTCGCTTTTCAAGGTCTGTTTGAAGTCATAAAAACTTAAAAAATAATTTTTTTTTAAATTTTCTTATTTTTCTCAAATGTTTTTAGTACAAGATAAAAAAAGAATTCTATGGATTGGTGGACGCAGTAAGCTGTATGACCAAAAAGAATGAACGACAATATCCGATTACGTATTTTACAAAAAAATATCACTTGAGGAATGTAGAAGCAAAGGCAGCAATCTCCAACTTTTTTCTGAGTTAGTGTTTGACCACAAGGTATCATCAAATGCAAGAAGATGGCACGATCAAAGAGGTACAGAATCAAAGACGACAGTCTCTCCTTTAATCATGGACATGTTTGATAGTGGCATCTAGTTGCATTTAATGGTAGCTTGTGATCAAACACTGTCAAACACGTTCATAAACAAAATGTAGATTGCTGCCTTTGCTTCTATACGTGTACCTCTCACTTCATACTTTTATTATTTTTATTAAACAAATAGTTTTAAATGATCACACAGTCCTGCATGGGTTTTCCTCTCTGAATTTTAAAAAGCGATTTCTATACAACTAAGTGTGCTGATTACGAGAAAAATAGTGAAAAAATTCCAGCACGTCACAATTATCAGTAATTTAAGTTTTACTTAAGTGTCTTTTTTGTATACTTAAGACTACCACGCCTAAACTACTGAAAGCATCAAAACCATATTTACACCAGATGTTTTTTTGGTGTTCCAACACATTTATAAGAAATATGGGATCGATTGGGTAAGGGGGTGTTGTACTCCTCATACAAAAAAAACTCTAAATAATTGAAAATTTTATTTGAATAACTCCTACGACCATACCAGTAGGCATATTGAAACCATGTTAACACCATAATGGGGGTAATTGAATGAAAGTACGTTGCGCTTGGTATATAAAGAAATCATACCAAAAACAAAAAAAAAAAAAAAAATAAAAAGCATTTCTACTTACTTTACCTGTATTATGAAACTTGATGTATGGATGAATATTATGCAAAGCAACTATCTAGATCCAATGTATTTTTTGATGCTGAGCCCAAATCCGTTTACAGAATTGCACTAGCACGTTAAAATTTCGAGAAATTTTAAAATAACAGAGAAAAACATACGATTTTTAGGTTATGAAAATTGGAATATCTCAAATTCCTGACGTGATGGAAATAAACCAAGTTCAGATTCGTAATTAGAAAGTCCCAAACCACCATAATTGGTTTCAAAAATCAAGAGAGGAAAAAAAGTGTTGAATTTGCAGGCCTGTGTAATTTAATGTATGTCATTAAGAAGCTGAATATTGGTTTAACAAGTGAAAAAAAAATGTAGACCTCTAGCATGGTTGAATAATGCTGTACGATTTTTTTTTTCGCGTTATGCCATGGCATAGATTTTATCCAAAGGTGCTAAAATATTTCACTTAGTTGGGAAGAACTGCATTGGTTGGAAGGTGTATTCATAAATTTGGTGTCTAATTCAAATAACTAGAGTTCGCTTTGTGGCCGAAATTCGACTATTTCGATTTTACAATAAAGCAAAAAGTTTTTATAACCTTCCTTGGTCGATAAAACACAAAGAGCTTTTAATATTCTTCCTTAGGGCTCTAATTACACTATGCAACAAATGAGTAAAAATTTTTTCCCCAGGGAATGCCTTTATTCATTTTATATGTAAAATGGGCTGTTGATTCCGAAAATCGCATTTATTTTATTTCGTGTCGTTTTCGAGATATCGGTCATTTTCGGTTTTCGGACCAAAAAAAAAAGATAGTTCCATTTAAATACAAATATCTCAAGAACCAATGTTTGTATTCAAATGTTTTATATCTCATATTGAAGGTAATTAAATTACCTACAAATGATATTCACATCACTTTTTGGTTGGTTTGTAAGTTTCGGCGAAATAAATTGATTTCTAAAAAAAACATTTTTTTTTTTTTCGAAAAAATTAACAAAAAATCAAAATCGACTGCAGATTTATACAAGAAGAAATAACTTTTTTATAATGTTTTTTGTTTTTGTATCACAGACTATATATTTGTGAAGAAAATAAGATACCATTTAAAAAAATCGATGGGAAAATGCAAAAGTTGTATACAATTCATTGATAAAATACTAAAATGCGTTTTTGCCTACTTTTTTCGGTTTTTTTTAGTAAACTGTCGATAATTTGAAACTTTTTGTAAAACACATGAAAAAATCTAAAAAATTCTTAAAGTAGGCGTTAAAACAAAATACCCGTGTCTCGTCGTTTTTCTCCAGCACATCAGATTTTTTTTTAATCGATTTTTGAAGTTTTTTAATCCACTGTACACGAAAAAAACAAAAATAACGCATTCTTGTGTTAAATCGATGCAAATAACTATATGATCCTTACATTTGAGGTGTATCATGTGTTCAGTAAACTTATGCAGGATATTACGAGGAATATTTTTGTAGACAATTTTAACCCTCTAGAACACCCACATGTAGGTCTTTTAACCTAAATGTGGGGGGGTCAAAATGACCCACATGTAAGGGTCTTAGAGGGTTAAAATTTTCTACAAAAATATTCCTCGTAATATCCTGCATAAGTTTACTGAACACATGATACATTTGAATACAAACATTGGTTCTTGAGATATTTGTATTTAAATGGAACTATCTTTTTTTTTGGTCCGAAAACCGAAAATGACCGATATCTCGAAAACGACACGAAAAAAAAAAAATAATGCTATTTTCGGAATTAGCAGCCCATTTTACATATGAAATGGATAGTGGCATTCACTGGGAGATTTGGCTGTTGCATAGTGTTATCTGCATTCATAACAATCGGTGCAGCAGCTTAGTCGCAAAAGCGTGCTTTCCATTTAGAGGCGTGTTACTCCTACTAAAGAGCAAAAAGTTTTTGATATCTTTCCATCCTGTTCATTTTATCCCCATATCAAAGTTCATAAAAATCAATGCATTGAGCTCGTGGCACCGCACAGTTTAAAACGTAAGGGTCATATTCTCGATCCTTAGTGTTAGCTCTATCTATATACCCAATTTTGAAAAAAATCGACGAATTATTTAAGCCGTGAGAGTTTTTTTACATTTAGGGCGTGGCACCACCCACTGAAAAACAAAATGGTAATGTTATCGCTTCTTTGTGCTAACCCTATATCCACACCAAATTTCATAAAAATCGATGCAGTGGTTATGACGTGAGAGCTTTTTCATTAAGGGGCGTGGCACCGCCCACTGAAAAACATAATGGTCATGTTATCGTTCCTAATCCTATCTCCGTCCCAAATTGCGTAAAAATCGATGAAATGGTTGAGCCGGAAGATAGTTTTTTCTATTTAGGGGCGTGACACCACCCACTTAAAAACATAATGGTCATGTTATCGTTTCCAAGTGCAAACCCTAACTCCATACCAAATTTCATAAAAATCGATGCAGCAAATCGGTTGAGATTTAGGTATAGAAACAGGGACTGAACCGATTTCATTTGCCTATTTATATATAGGAAGCCAAGTGTACCAGCTCAAAAATTTTTTTTCAACAAAATTTTCTACACTTAAAAAAACTTTTGAATTTTTAAAAAAAAAATCTCCTTATTTTTTTTAAAAGTACTTTAAATTAAAGCATAATTTATACGCTTTAAAATGATGTATGACTCAAGATGGGATTTGGACGCTAAATGGGAGTTTTCGGCTTTTGAACGCCCGCGGAAGGCAAAAATCTTTTTTGCTCAAGAGGAAAGCGTCGTACGAAAAAAGTGCACTAGGCAAAAATGCTTAGAATCGTCCAAGCAATACGTGTTATTTTTTTGGAAACTTTTTTTTTTTTAATAATTTTTGAAAATTTTTTTTTTTTAAATTTTTTTCAAAAAATTACTCAAAAAAAAAATGTTTGTTTTAACTTTCCAAAAAATTTCACACTTATTTCCTTGATGATTCTAAGCATTTTATGCATAGTACACTTTTTTCGTAAGATGCTTTCCTCTTGAGTAAAAAAAGATTTTTGCCTTCCGCGGGCGTTCAAAAGCCAATAACTCCAATTTAGCGCCCGAATCCCATCTTGAGTCATACATCATTTTAAAGCTTTTAAATTATGCTTTAATTTAAAGTACTTTTAAAAAAAATCTAAGGAGATATTTTTTTTTTAAATTCTAAAGTTTTTTTAAGTGTTAAAAATGTTGGTGAAAAAAATAGAAAGAAATATTTTTTTATAAAAGGAACACTTCAAAATGAATGGGACCAGTAACTTAGATTTATCAATTTACAAACTTTAGTGTAAGCTATAAATTTTTGAAAAAACACCCTTTTCATGAAAATGACTAAAAACGCCAACTTCAACATCCTGTATTTTAACAACAAATGGTACTAGGACCAAATCCTTCCGGATTGTTGTTCTTGCACACCGTATCTACCATATTGCCAAATTTGAGCGAAATAGGAGCAAAAAAAAATTTGAGCTGGTACACTTGGCGTGGATTGCTTCATAGATTTCAATTTTTGAAGAGTTAACTAATCCAGATGTTGGAAATAACTTCCATTTTTCCTTGCTGTCTATGTACGCGCACTTCCGGTTCCAACATACATATATATGCATTTCCTCGGACAGTTAAGCGACTTTGAAATCTTAAATAATGTTTTAATTTATTCAAGGCTTGTCTGAAATTGATTTGAATTTCTCCAAGCCTTATCAAAGAGAAATGATATGACTCTAATCTGGAAACCAAGACACGATGTTTATAAGGGCAATGAAAACGCAGGTCCTGCCCTGCTTTGGCAAGAACTAGACTAAAATACATTGATCAGCCATTTTTCAGTTCCTTAAAGGAACAAAAATTCACATAAGCCACATTAAAAGATTTGCTGTACTAACAGGATCCTTTAGTTTGGACAAACACCCAATTGAAAATACCAGAGTTTATAAATAGACTTTAATAAGAGAGTTTGTGGTATCACTATAGACCCTTGCGGTATATATCGACGGCTTATATTCAATACACTCTATCTACAAAAACACCATTTTTCAGGAGAGCAAAAAAACTGTTTTATTCGCTATTTTTTATAGTGTTAATCAAACGAAGTACTACGATATTAATTAAAAAGAGCCATTAGATCAAATATAATATAAAATGCGTGTCCAAACAAGCAGATAGAGCCTATTGCACAGTAATAAAAACCAATTTTTTTATGAATTATTTATTAATAGATGGTTTTGTAGCGAAAGAAAACTCAAAATAGGTTAGGCGCCTGGCGGACTTGAGAATGCAAAATATGAGAACCGAAACCTGAGCTCAGACTATTATAGGTCCTTATTTTTTATAGCCGTTTATTTTGAAGTTTGATCTGCTTATTATGAATCTAAACATGGTTTTTTTTCTATCATGTAAGGATCCTCAGTTATCCTTGCTTATAGCTTGCTATATAGCTCTAAGTAGGCCCCAAAACAGTGATTTTTGGACTTCTAAGAAAAGATAACTCAGAATATTTACATGATAGAAAAAATCCTAGTTTAGATGCGTAATAAGGAAATCCCAGTTATAGTACAATCATTTGGGAGAATAAAATGATGTTACCTGGAAAGTTTTGCGGGATTTTTGCAAATGAGTTATTTTATAGATTTCGATGTGCTCTTTCAGAATTTCAACTTTGCTACCTCGAATCGTGTTCGCTCGCGCCGCCATATTGGGAAAATGGCGCCCAAAATCAGATTTTTACAAATAGCTCTTTAACGTTTACATTTACAGAAAAATTTTGTGGGGCAATATTTTAGCTTATAAAATTTTCTATAAGAATGACCTTTCAATTGTTTTCGTACGACTTATAACTCAGGAGATATCCTAATTCAAAATTTGAAAAAAAATAGTAAATTGCGCATGCCGCTTATGAATAGGCACAGTGATGTGTTGAGCTTAAAATTATGATTACTCATGAACGGTGAGTTACACGTTTAAAGTAAAAATAGTTGTTTGTAGGGAATTACTTGCACTATAACCTACATATGATTTTTTTTCAGATGACCTTTAATTTTGGAGATATTTTCAAACAAACCTAAAATTTTGACAAAAACCCGTTTTTTCAAAATAGCTCCAAAACGGATCGTCCTAGAAAAAAAATTATTCATGGATTTTGTAGAACGTTCAATTTCCTATAAGAATCTCTTCGAAGTGTTTTTTCATCAGAGTTATCCTTCATGAGATATCGCGACTTGAAAATCATTCAAAACTGAATATAGTACTGCGCATAGTACAATGTTCAATTTTGAATGTATTTGAAGTCGCGATCTCTCATGAACGGTAAGTCGGACGAAAAAACAGTTCGGAAAGACCCTTATAGGAAATTGAATGTTCTACAAAATGCATGAACAATTTTTTTTTCTAGAGCAAACCGTTTTGGATATTTTTTGAAAAAACGGTTTTTTTCGAAATTTCAGGTTTGTTATAAAAATATCTCCTGAACTTCAGGTCATCTGAAAATAAAAATCATATGTAGATTGTAGTGCAACTAACTCCCTATAAACAACTATATTTACTTTAAAGGTGTGACTTACCGTTCATGAGTAATCATAATTTTAAGCTCAACACAACACTGTGCCTATTTATAAGCAGCATGCACATTTTACTAATTTTTTTCAAATTTTGAATTGGGATATCTCCTAAGTTATAGGTCGTACGAAAACAATTGAAAGGTCATTCTTATAGAAAATTTTATAAGCTAAAATATTGCGCCACAAAATTTTTCTGTAAATGTAACCGTTAAAGAGATATTTGCAAAAAACTGATTTTGGGCGCCATTTTCCCAATATGGCGGCGCGAGCGAACACGATTCGAGGTAGCAAAGTTGAAATTCTGAAAGAGCACATCGAAATCTATAAAATAACTCATTTGCAAAAATCCCGCAAAACTTTCCAGGTAACATCATTTTATTCTCCCAAATGATTGTACTATAACTGGGATTTCCTTATTAGGCATCTAAACTAGGATTTTTTCTATCATGTAAATATTCTGAGTTATTTTTTCTTAGAAGTCCAAAAATCACTGTTTTGAGGCCTACTTAGAGCTATATAGCAAGCTATAAGCAAGGATAACTGAGGATCCTTACATGATAGAAAAAAAAACCAAGTTTAGATTCATAATAAGCAGATCAAACTTCAAAATAAACGGCTATAAAAAATAAGGACCTATAATAGTCTGAGCTCAGGTTTCGGTTCACATAATTTACATTCTCAAGTCCGCCAGGCGCCTAACCTATTTTGAGTTTTCTTTCGCTAAAAAACCATCTATTCTTGGTCTTGTTCTTGGTATTAGACGCTGATATCATTGCTAGACCAAGACTTCTGTAGTCTTGCTCAGGATTATCATCAAGACCAAGACTGCTTTTTAGTCTTTCGAATTTATAGTTAATAGGTGTGTCACGCCCGTTTCAAGCATAAAATCATATCTCAATTCGAAATTTGGCATCTTTGAGATCAAGACTTAATGACCAAGACACAATATGCAAGAACAAGACCAAGGCCAAGACTGCTATGATCTTGGTCTTTGTTTGCTCACCACTAATCCCAGCCCAGCATAAACTGCTATAAAAAACTAGGGCGCAAGACTATGGTAGGCCTGGGCGGGGAGTAGCGAATAAAGACCCTTGCTCCTGGGTACATCTACTTTCTAGTAACTTGGGGTACTTTATATAAAAATCTGAGCTCAGATTTCAGTTCTCATGTTTTGCATTCACAAGTCCGTCTGGATACCGCTCTAATACCCAGTTTCTTATGACTCATATATACAATTGAGGAGTGGCCGTACCAAAGGGCCTAAGTTATGTGCTATAATAATCAGTTATTTGACCGGTATAATTTTTTTAACATAATGTCATCAATTCCACGCCATCGAGTTAATTTTTCGTGAAAACAGAAAATTATTATCATTTCTAACAAAATGTCACCCGATTCATATTATGACACAACTTTTGCATCGAAATGGTACCTAGGCCCTGCGAACACTCCTCAATTGTATTAATTTTCAAATCAAGTTTAACCGATCACGCCCATTTTTGATCCCAGATAGCCTGGCAATATTGTTTTCATCTGTACCAAATTTCATGCGTCTAGCTTTATCTGTTTGTTTACAGAAGGGCCAATCACGACTCAGCAGGGTTCAACATACAAAACTGAAAAATTTATTTTCGCCATTTGGAGCCGATTGACGACCGTTTGTCACGACCTTGTATATAACGGGCACCCAATACATATAATAAAATGAAAAATCTTTAATTTTTCATATGTAGATAGAGGATATTGCATTTCACAAAATCGATTGCTGTAGATAGTGAATTTCTTTAAATGGAAAAAAGTAGCTCTGGAAGCAAATTTTTCGTTTGGAATTAATATCATAGATGCCATTTGTCTCAATGAAGGTTTTACTATCAAAAACTAATTTTCGTGAAAATTGTAGATAAAGGGTATTGAATATAAGCCGTCGATATGTGGCATTATTGTTGCCACCCTAATCTAACCTTACTTTGGCTAAGAAAGAGATGGGCATTATTTACTTCCAGAATTATAGAACCCTTCTACGAAGTGAACAACACCTTCAAAAATAACTTAAATCGGAAACAGGAGGAAAATAGCCTTATCAACTAGTGAGGAACCCAAGAAAAGTTCCTGCCTGCAGCCGACGAAAAGACTTATCTAAGGTGGAAGCAAATTTAAACATCAGCAGAAAAAATATAAAAATTTACAATGGAATGATAAGGGTATCCCTTAAAACGTGTAAAAGCCTCGAAAACCCCGCAAACTCGTAATAGTTGTCAAAATCAATACGACCTCTGACAGTTTTACGAGTTTACGAGGTTTTCGTTGCTTTTGCACGTTTTAAGGAATACTTTTAATGTCAGATATTATAACGGTACGTATTTACTACCAAAAAAGATGGGCCCGGTAAACAACGATGTCACGAGGACTTGGAAGAAGCAGAGCATATGATGTGTACTAACCCTGCAGTGATGAGACGTAGAATTAAGTACCCAGGTTCCAGGTTTCTAGTTCCACAGCAGTGACGAGATCTTTAAACAGTCTAGAGCTGTTCTGATTGGGAAAGAGGATGTACAAAATATTTGTTAGATCGTAATGAAATTGTATGTATGTATGTATTCTCCTTTAACTCCTAGGAGGAGCATAGGGCCAATATGAAATCTCTCCATTTGTCACGATCCCTTGCGATGACTTTGATCTCTTGCCACGATTTTCCCGATTCTTGGATTTCCTTTTCCAACGACCTTTTCCAGTTGGTTTTGGGTCTACTACGTCCTCTATTGCCTTGTGGATTCCACTCAAGGGCCTGGCGACAAACTTCGCTGTGTGGTTTCCGGAGAGTGTGACCAATCCATCCCCATTTGCGCAGCTTGATCTCGTTTGCTATAGCCTTCTGTTTGCATTTTTGATGTAGCTCGGCATTTGATATAGTGCGAGGCCACCAAACCTTTAGTATACGCCTTAAGCATTTGTTGACGAATTCTTGCAGCTTGTTTGTTAGTTGTTCAGTAACAAGCCATGTTTCGCACCCATATAACAAAACCGATTTCACATTCGAATCAAAAATGCGCTCTCTCGTTTTGGTGGATATAACGGATGAAGACCATATTTTGTTCAGTTGAGCAAACGCGCCTTTTGCTTTTGCTATTCTTGAGTTGATATCCTCTTTTGCTCCACCATCCATGGAGATAATGCTGCCTAAATACGTGAAGCTATCGACGTTTCCGATGTCATCACTGCCAGCTTTAAACGTGATGTCATTGCTTGCGTTTAGCTTCATGCTTTTAGTCTTGGAGACGTTGATTTTTAGGCCGGCCTTTTGTGATTCCAAGACAAGGTCTTCAATTTTGCTTTGCATATCTGAATGTTTGGACGATAAGAGGCAGATGTCGTCAGCGTAGTCGAGATCTTCCAGATGTTCGGTAAAGTTCCATTGAATACCCCTTTTGGCCTTATTAAGAGCTTTATCTAGGATATCATCAAGAACGATAAGGAAGAGTGATGGTGATAGTAAACACCCCTGCCGTACGCCTGAATTAGTGGTGAATGTCGGTGACAACAACCCGTTGTGTAACACACTGCATTTAAAGCCTTCATATTGTGCACGTACTAAGTTTATGGCCTTTGCGGCAATACCTCTTCGTTGCAGTGACGCCCAGATGTTTTCTCGGGAGACACTATCGAAGGCAGTGCTATAGTCAACGAAGACAAGTTGAAGTGCAGCACGCCACTCGCATGGTTGTTCGACAATTATTCTGAGCGTGTTGATTTGATCCACGCATGATCTGTTTCGCCGGAATCCTGCTTGCTGCTTTCGAATGGCCGAATCAAGTTTTTCGCTTACCCTGCTCAGAAGCACTTTCGTCAGTACTTTTGATGGTACTGAGAGCAAGGTGATGCCTCTATAGTTTCGGCACTCGCTTAGGTCACCTTTTTTCGGCAATTTGACTAACATGCCATGTAGCCAATCTTCTGGCAAATGCTCTTCACTCCAGATTTTGTTGAGCAGAGGATGGAGAATTTTAGCTGATGTTATGGGGCATGCCAGGGTGTGGACAGCGTTGCGCCTCGAAAGAAAAACCCACAATGCCCGTAACTGGCACTGACAAGGCGAGTCGATGCCGCCTTAAAATAAGCATCTTGTCGAAATCCTGAAGCGTCTGATCCAGAGTGGGCGGCTCCCAGGTCAGCGTCTGTTCCAGATTGGGCGGCTGAAATTAAAAGTGAATTTGGCTACTATATTTGCAGCGCTTGCCGGATCCAGCTTTAAGCTTATAACTTACTGCATGGGGCGTTGCCGAGAAGATTATACTAATGAAGCATGGATCGAAAAACGATGGGAAATAACTCTCCAAGTGGTACCCACCAGAGTGTGGTTAAACCACCTGCCTCGGCAGCATGCACATCGGATTTAGAGGTGCAAGAAACATGCATAGTTAGGAATGATTCTCCTATAACTGGAACCAATATGGTTTCTCAAAATTTTAAAATTTAATGAAATTACTAGGTTTTCAAATAATAATAATCAATTTGGATGCTAATAATGATTTATTTGGGGAAAATTTAGATGCAAAAGGTTATTTATTGGGTCGGAATGAGGTTGCACACCAATAATTTAAAAAAAACCTTTAAATTCCGATTAATATGGAATAAATATAGCAACAATGGAGCGCTCCAAGCTCAAAATAATAAAAAAAAAAATCCAAATTGTTTACTCTTTCTTCTAGGATTAGGTGTAGGGTATTTCTCATTTGGCTTCGACCTATAATATGGCATAACACCTTTTTAAAATTTTTTTAATAGAAAATAATTGATATGATATGATTTGCACACCTCTCCCCACGTGTTTTAAATAAAAAGTGCTTGCAGCCACAATGTTTTTTCAGGACATGTATAGCTCTTTTTTCAAAATGAACGGCACTTTTTCAAACCAGGGCCGAAAACCCCGTCTTTTAGCACGGGGCTCTGTAAAAGTTTGACTAAAACGGATACAAAAAAGGAGTATGCAGAAAGTTTTCTGCTTGTCCGTAGATTAAAAAACCGTAAACTGGAAAATCCTATCAAATATCGTTTACGAGATATTGCGTTTTTACTTATTTTTTTGTGTTTCTATCAAAAAATTTAATTTTTGCGTACAAAAAAAATAATGATCAATATATATTGTAGAAATAAAAATGTATGTATAGATTCTCCTTTAACTTCTAGGAGGAGCATAGGGCCAATATGAAACGTTTCCATTTGTTGTGATCCTTTGCGATGACTTTGATCGATTCTTGTATTTCCTTTTCCAGCGATCTTTTCCAGTTGGTTTTGGGTCTACCACGTCCTCTACTGCCTTGTGGATTCTACTCAAGAGCCTGGCGACAAACTTCGCTGTGTGGTCTCCGGAGAGTATGACCAATCCATCTCCATTTGCGCAGCTTGACCTCGTTTGCTATATCCCTCTGATTGCATTTTTGATGTAGCTCAGCATTTGATATAGTGCGAGGCCACCAAACCTTTAGTATACGCCTTAAGCATTTGTTGATGAATACTTGCAGCTTATTCGTTAGTTGTTCAGTAACAAGCCATGTTTCGCACCCATATAGCAAAACCGATTTCACATTCGAATCAAAAATGCGCACTTTCGTTTTGGTGGAAATGATGGCTTGAATTATGACTTAGTTAACCGCCTTCGAAAAAAAGGACTACAAATTTCAAAAATTCAAGTCTCGAAAACCTCTCCATAAAATATTTTTTTTAACGAACAGAACGTTCATCTATTGAATAAATGGCTGAAGTAGTCAAAAAAACGTGCTTTTGGCTATTTTTGTATAAAGTGTTCAAACCTGAATGTCTCGAAAGCCAGAGCTAACTTGTAAAAATAACTTATTTCACCAAAATCAGCTAACAAAGAAAAATGTTGTTCACACAGTTCTGAAGGATTTGATCTAATTTGACTTACCTTCGCTTCACAATAGTTATGAATAAAGATTAAAAAATGCTACAGATTTGTAGTCTCGAATATTTGTTCTGCATGTTTGCGCGGCACAGAAATTGATTTTAAAAATTTTTTTTTTTTTTTTTTTTGTCTCAAGGACCAAAAATTTTACATGCCAAATCAACAATTATGCACTCTTACTGCAAAACATTTCAAAACTAGGGGTAGTCAGCAGAAGCACAAGCACTTTCTTTCAAACACTTCTAGAGAGTTGCTTATTTTATTACTTAATTCACTTTATTTTACTACTACAGTTATTCCAAAGTGTTTTTATTTTACCTTCTCTTTTTCTTAACTTATGAGCCATTCCAATTAAAGGATAACCCCATGGTCCTCGTAATTTATACATTATCATATAAAATTTTCTACGAGACCATAGAGCACGAATCCACAAAAGTATCACCAATCCTAGCCATAAAAGCAAAGAAATCATTATTATTTTGCCTTTTTTTCTCAAAAACTTGATTTTTATCCTTGAAAATCACTTTTATCATAAATTATGTTTTAATATTTTTGGTATAACAATTTTTATCCGTATGAAATTTGTTACAACGATCGTACAACAATGAAAGCCACGAACATTTTGAAAAGGTCTACTTGACGGAATGCGATTTTTATGTCCCAAATGAGTGTCATTTAAATTCAACGTAGAGTATTAGAAATAATTGCTGCTACGCGTTAGTAGAAACCTGTCCAAAATGTTCCTACTTGAGAAGAATATCGTGATGATCGTGTTCGTGTTCATGAGCTTTATATTTTTACCGCAAACTATTTTTTTATCATATTTATAAAGTATATAAATGAAAGTTTGATAAAAATTTACTACCTATGCAAACTCTTTGTTGTGTCATTCATTCGATAATCATCTGATTCGAAAACTCATTTTAATGACAATAATCATAGTTCGGTGACAGCGCAATTGCATGTTCACAAGTGGGTGTGAGTTGATTGGATTTAACGCTACAATTTAAAATGATTTGGGAATTACAAAAAAAAAATACGTTAGAATGTACATACATAAGTATGGTCAGGAAACTTAAAATATAACAAAACAATCTATTGATAAAAACGTTTAGAAAAACTTAGTATGCAGAGAGTTTCCTGCCTGTCTATAGATTATACAAACGAAAACCGCATTATCAACGATTTTTGTCTCCAAAGTTATGAACATTTAAAGACCAATTGGGCGATTTTACAAAAAAGTCGTAGTCTTGGCTAAAATAAGCGAATAGTTGACAACTATCACAATAAACGTTATCATAGATCATCTGAAAATTATATTTGCAATTTCCATATGATTTTCCATAATTAATTTTCAAGTATCCACGGCAAAGGATTTTTGCATTTTAATAAGCGTAATAAGTTTTAAGTCTTTCTGCTCTGTAATTGTGGAAAATAAATTTGTTAAGCTCATAAAGAGAAGAGTGATTTTATACCACGGTAAAGGCATACGTCTTTGTATAATCAAAATTTACTAAATCCTTTTGTAGAAGTAGTGGAGTCAATAAAACAGAAAAAATAGCAAAAAAAAGTGTTTAATGTGTTATATCTCCCAAACTAAAGGTTTTTCACTCCAACTTTATCTCTTTTAAATTCGAATTAAACTTTTTACAAATCAAAATAAACTTTTTCCAAATCAAATAAACCTATAAACCTATGTAAAAGATATTTGTGGAAATTTGGTACGTAGGTGCCAAATATGAATGCCATACGCTAGTCAAATAATCGGCGTAATCAGATAAGTTAAACGCCCACTTTATACTTTCTTCACGTGTATTGTGGAATTTCATAACAAAAGAGAACATGTAAATCCATTTAATTTTTGTGTGGCGGATTGAATGAATCATAAACTGTTTCCAAAACTTAAATCTAAAACGGACGGATGGTTGAATGGTATCTTCTTCTCCGAAAAGTTACGCTTGCAGAGTTTTGGATACTGTAGGTCCATTTAATACCAACCACACTAAATAACATTATGGGAAAATCGCTGCTTAAGTTATACTTGGAGGCCACAGGTTTTTTGTTGACTGGAGCTAAACACAGCTAGATTTTACATTCTCCGATTAAAAGCACAATCTCTATTTTTGTAGTGTCCTACGGATTAATCGCCTTCGGCCACCTATGGCCAAAAAACAGCTTCGGCCTCACATTCGGCCTTTGGCCAAAATAAGCCGAAGGTTTAGCCGAATCCGAATGTTTGTAACTTCAAGCATAAAGCAACTTGTTGATTCAAAAAAATTACAGTTAAACAAAATGATAGCCGTTTATAGTGGATTGGGACTTTCTAATTACGAATCTGAACTTTGTTTTTTTCTATTTGGTATGTCAGAATCCTAAGTTATCCTTGCTTAAAAGTGCAAAAACCATTATTTTGAGATGTACTTAAAGATATATCGTCGCCCGAGTTCTCATTTGCCCCATACGCATATTTGTTAAAAAAACAAAAGTAAATAACTTGCGTTTGTTTCGACAAAAGATATATTAGTTTGCTTTTTTAACGAATATGCTTATGGGGCAAAAGAGAACTCAGACGACGATATAACAAAAACAGTAAATAGCAAAATTTAATTTTGTTATTGTATTCGAATAGGTAAGATCACCCTTAACGCTCTACATTTTCAATTCTATTTCTACTTTCCGAGTTATAAGCCATTAAAATAAGGGTATCTCTCAATAACATACAAAGAATTTTTCCGGACCGAAAAATTAAAGAGTTCATAGTTTATTATTTTCACTAAAATATTTCATTACAAAAATTTCGAGCCCTTGCAGAACAAAGTCGGATGATAAATGGCCGCTCTATTTTAAAGAGGTGGTGCCTTCGTGAGATATCGGATACAAAAGGTAGAGAAAATCAGTTTTTTGGTCTTCCAATTGTAGGCATGAACTTTTGTTCTAGTCAAACCTTGAGAAGTTGTGCCTTCCTGAGAAATTGGGTGCTAAAGGTCAAGAAAATACTTTTAAGGGCCGGTTTCACAATGTCCAGTCAAGATATTTTTAAACTAAAGTTTACTAACGGAAGCTATGGGTATAAACTTTCCGTTAAATTATTTCGATTTCAATTAATTCCACTTTTTAACTTATGGTTAAATGTATATTGTGAATAAATAACAAATTTCCCCTTAAAATGTTTTCAAAAAATGTAAACATTTCAAATTTTTTCATATGAATTTCAAAAAATATTTGAATTTATTTCAATCTGCCAGTTAAATTTTAACTGAAAAAATTGTGCCAGTTAAAGTTAACTGAACGTTAGAGTTTATTTTTCGTCAGTTAATAAATAACTTCATATTGAGAAAACAATTTTATTCAAACTTACAGTTAAAGTTTCAGTTAAATGTTAACTGGACATTGTGAAAACGGCCCTAAATAGGATATAATTTGTACGAAAACAACTTATCCAACTTTTCTATATGGAATTTTCTGGGCTAAAAAATCGTGGATCAAATTAGGGATAAAATTTTGCAAAAAACTGGTTTTCTCTACCTTTTGCACTCGATATCTCACAAAGGCACCACTTCTCAAGATCCATTCCAGTTAAGGATTATCTGAATTGAGTGTGTTATCTTTGGCCTTATAATGCCTATAATGCTACAAATTGCATATACCCTGAGGGAAGGGTTATAAAAAAACCAATTAATTCGGCTTCGGCCAAAAAAGGAATTTCGGTCGGACACTACTAAATTGGAAGAAAAAACATAGACAAGTAAATACAAGAAAGCTTGTTTAGCCTTCTATGCCTGCAAACTAACTATCAAAACTCAATATCTCCCGATGGGGAGCACCTAGAATTTTTCGGTTTCGGGTTTGTTAATCTAGGTAAGTATTTATATATAGTCAGACAATTTTTTTCATTCAGTTAAATTGAGTCAGTTTTACTCTTTTTTAGGCTAAGAAAAAGTGTGGAATATCAAAGTAGATGAAATTTCTGGGCTTTTACTCACAAGCATATCTTCAAAAAATTAGCAGCTATGATTTTGGGGAAAACAGGATTTTTATCACAAAAAGCTGTAAAAAATACTTCCAGCACTTTGTGGTCTTCTCTTACTGGAGCCGGACTTAGGAGTTCAAGTGAAGTCCTTCTTTAAAGAACTCTACGAACGAATGTGGATCGAATCGGCTCGCTGTTTAGTTACCTTAACAGAACTTTTTAAATTTATAGAATCTGAAAATAAATTTATTTGGAAAATATAGAACAATGTAAGTATCTAAAACATGGTGTGAGGTCCTCGCTTCACAATATAATCGTTACGTGTTCAAAATGTTTACCGATCAAATACGAGTACATTCCTATGCAATCGATTCTATTGACGACATGCGATTCGAAGTCACGTTCTGTCAACCGAACTATAAATTAAAACCAACTCAACTGTGGGAAAATATGGTAATTTGTATGCAAAGTGTGATGATCAGTGCTGGGCAAACGTAAAGCGCGACATTGACAAACGATTGCTTACCCATAACTCATAAATTAAATACGCTTATAACTGATATATTTGGTAGGAAATTAGTGCTGCTCTTTGTTGTTTTGAAGTTTTTCACTCAGTTTAATTAAAAATTTGACAAATGAAGATGTTGATTCACCATAGGCCCCTAACAGCACAGTGAAACGAAAACGAAATTAATAGAGACAAAATATATTACATATTTTTGGCGACACAAATTAACATGCTTGTCAACTTACCCAAACAATATACGGGCGTCACATAATATGTTTGCAAGACACCTAAATATGTTTAAAAATAAGACTCCAAGTCTAGAATTCGACATCAAATCTGATTAATTTAATAGCCAAAAACTTAAAGTTTTCTCATAATATTAATATCTCTAATATGCGTCGTATGAAACCAAGTAGCGATACTACTAATGATTGTAGAAAAATATGAAATATTATTTTGTCACCTCAACAATACAACTTAATAACTCCTAAATCATCGGTTTTGAGATGATTGACTTATGATATTAATCTTGGTTTGGTGGACAATTCTGATCCAATGAGGGTACTCTAAAGTGTCACCATTGCGAAGTTATAAAATACTAAACTAGAAAAGTCTAAAATCAGTGTAAATTAAATTTTTCAAAAATCTTAAAATTGAATTATCTGAAAACCAGAAAATTGGCATTACCTAGTTGTAGTATTGAGGTGACGATATACTATACAGCAAAAATTTAAGAGATAAAGTATAAACTTATTTATACTATTTGTTTTTATAAACTTATCTAATCCATTTTTTTTTATATGATTTTTAAAATTTTTTTCTATAGTTTTTTTTTTTATTTTGCATATGTGGAAAAATCATTTTGCAGTTTGGAGTAAAAATTGTTAAAAATAAAAAACTTGAAGAGCACGTAGTGTCAGAAAATAAGGCATAAGTACTTATTATGAGTAAAATAAAAAGACTGTGTGGTACAAAAAAAGTGTTAAAATTAAAAAAGAAAGGAAAATATTGTCTTTTTTGCCTTACAACGTCAATTTTTGATGCATTTGACCATCTTCACTAGATTGCAGCAAGTACGCCACTTGCACCGATCATCGTCATCACCACCAATATTGTCATCGGCACCATCATTTGCCAACCACCTCAGAGCGTTTCGCAGAACATCAACGTGTCCATTGTCACATTAACGTGCTCAGCAGCATATTTGCGTGTCAAGCAGAGCATCTCCGTTGCCAAAAGAACAGCGATTCGGAAGTAAAAGGTATTTCGTATTTCACCTTTGCATATCTGACCGTCTATTGGAAAAGGTACATACCTTACCTTCACTTACAAAATTTAGCAGTACAGCTAAAAATAATAGAAAAGGTAAATTTTAACGGTTTTCAGTTTAAAGGGAAATTTAGTGCTTAGGCATGTTCTGAACATTTTACAACTGATACTGATTTTACAACTGATACTTCGACTTCTGTATTGTGATGCAATTAGAGTTTAAAATAATTCCAGTTTATTTGAAATGTGTTGATTTTATTTCAAATTTATTAGAACTTTAACAAAAATACACAATTTTGTGTAATGATTGTTACATATAAGTTTTTCACACACAAAAAATAAAAAACTCACTCCACAATCCAACTTTCAAGCTGGACATAATGTTAAGCTTCAACATACTTCTCATTGAGCAAACCTCTCGTGGAAAGGAACCTCATCCACTTTGCTGCAGGCTTATGTTACATACTAGATTGATTAAAAACAAAATGATTTTTGCAAATTACGGCCAAAAATCTGAAAAAGGGTGACAAAAAAGTGAGCTTAGAATTTTTTAAGTTTGTTTAGAGATCATCTAGAGATCGCGTAACTTCGATGTATACAATGTCTATAAAATGCGAGTATCTGGAACCTTAAATCCACCACATACTGTTGTTATAGCTAAAATATCCACCAAAAACTTATTTTTTTAAATTTCAACCTACTGTAAAACTCTAAATCTTCATTATGGATTAAAACTTATGTTCCAAGATCGCCATGAATACAAGCAAAAGCAATTATTTAAAATATCTTAACCCATTTTAGCGTTTTTAAGATGTGTTCCTCAAAAATATTCTGTGGATAGTTTTTGCATTTCTTTGGGGTAATTTGAATTGGACCGATTCCTTGCGCAGAGAAGCATCCCCAGACCATGATTCAACAACCTCTATGCTAGACAGTTCCTCTTGTATATTTCGGGATTAGCCATTCTCTCCTTGGTCTTTTCACCGCATTCATGCCAAAAATATACACGGCTGTTATGAAAAACAGGGTTTATTCCATTAAATATTGGTTT
Organism: Calliopum simillimum; assembly: GCA_951812925.1. Classification (NCBI taxonomy): domain Eukaryota; kingdom Metazoa; phylum Arthropoda; class Insecta; order Diptera; family Lauxaniidae; genus Calliopum; species Calliopum simillimum. The sequence goes on from OX638368.1 coordinate 56,328,013, forward strand.
TTTTAGTTATTAATTTTTAATTTAGATTAATAGTTGCAAATGTTTTGCACAGCCAATACCGATACATTTTGATATTACACTTAAGTTTTAGTTTTGTGTAAGTGATGTATGGACGTTTTATTTTTGTTTTATAAACAACAATATAATTGACATAAATCCTCATACCAAGTATTTTATTTGCATCTGTTTTAGTGGCCAAAAATTAATGATTCAGTTTCAAGTGTTTTTGGTTGCAAATATTTTGCACAGCACTGTATGTTTTTTCTTCATTATAAAAAAATACTATAAAGTGACCAACCACCTGAGACTACGGATGATATGGCACCGTATCATGGGTGATTTGCACCATAAGTGGCTTTTAGGTTCTTGTTGCCACAATTGTTGCATGTGTGCACAAATGATGTACATGTTTCATGTAACCACATACAGGACATTACGCATTTGATCCAATCGTCTTTTTTAGTGGTTTGTCCATAGTTTTCTCCCCATCCAACGCATTCATTTTCGCCTAAGTCTTCAACCCCATCAGATGCATCTTGAAATACAACATTTTCATCGGAAGAAGCATATATAAGTTTTATAAGTTTTCTTCTTTGGATGCGTTTTTCTTTTAAAATTTTTTGTTTTCTGCTGGACCACATTTTCGGGAGACGTTAGATGTTTGCCCACACAAAGATTTGGCACTAAGTAAGAATATTTGTACTCTCAAATATCTTATAACATGCAAAGGTAGATATGGCATCAGAATACGGAGAGAATTTTGAGCTGAAAACAATCCCAAACTAATCAATTTTGGGTGCGATTCTCAGCTTCGTCATAATTTTCTTGATTTCAAGTAATAATGTGATTGCTTATCAGAAAAGTGAATATGCCCATTTGAGCTAAATTCAATTCAATTTTGGATTGTTCATCAAAAACTTGTGCTTAACGCAGCCCTTTTGTCCTGGTTTATAAAAAAATAAATATGCCCATTTGTTCTTAATAATTTCTTATTTATCAAAATATGAATATGGCCATTTTTGCCCAATGCAAGAAATGTAATTTTAAGCCTAGTACACTGCATCTTGAGCTGGTACACTTGGCGTGGATTGCTTCATATACAGGGTAAAAATGCCACGAAACGAAAACACATGTTCACTCGCGCTCGTGTTCATCCGAAAACGAAATCACATTCAATTCAGTTTGTTTTGATATATGGGCTAATCCTGCGTTGCGAACGTTACATTCGTACGCATATTTTTAAATCCTGAAGACGCTCTGAACGTTAAATTCTTAATTTACCTGCAGTGGTATGTTACCCTTTGAGAGTACTTTCAGAAGGCATTTAAAAATATATCCTAGCTTGTATCAGTTGCAATATAATCGTGCATAAAGTGCTGTTCGCACGTTACGAAAAACAGAAGTAGTTGTGGAGATCAATGTACATTTTCAAAATTGTTTGCGAAGTTTCCAGTATAAGCGAAAAAATAAAAATCCTCCAAAGAAAGAAGAATATTTGAGTGTATCGAAACTGCTTTTGAGGGACTCAAAGAGTCCTTCGTTAGTACAAAAATTTAACTTTTGGGTCTTGCGCATGTTACGTTGCGAACGTTACAATTTTTATTTTATATATATATATAGGCTAACGAAAATTGATGCAGCCCCGTTCCAACTAACTTAAACACATTATATTCGATTGATTTATTTGTGGAAAAGGTTGTAAAGGAGTGCAGTGCACACAAAAGTAAAATTTTTACTTGGCACCCCATCCCACGGTAAAAATACGCTACCACTGGATCGATTTTTATGAAATTTGGAATGCAACGTGATTAAAGACTTTTTGTTATGTAGCGGCTAAGCCGGTGCACCCATTTTTAGGAAACTCGGAATGGGGAATGAACCCTTAGAAAGCATTTTAAAAACCTTTAGTTATTTAGTGGGAAATACCACTCACCTAATGGCAAAATGCGCTATTACGGCAACTATATAATTTTTCTCTTGGTTGACCTTTTTTCGGATATGCCTGCCCATATGCAAGTTTCTGTAGGTGCTTTTGCTACAAAAATAAATAATGACTTATATCTTCTCTTCATTTTAATGAAACTTGGAATAGTGTTAGATATTACCATAGAATGAAGAATGAGCCGGCTTTGAACTTTGTAAATGCTCACTAGGGGGCGTGGCACTGCCCTAAATTTTAAATTTGATTCAGTCATAACCATGGTTGAATTACCCTGGTTGCAGTGATAACAAATGCTGCTTCTTCTTAAACTACGAAAATGTCAAAATTTTCTAGTCTTTTGACAGATAGCAAGGGAAGATCAGGGTTCCATTTTTGTTTATTTTGACAACTTGCCATAACCATTGTTATTGAATCATTATCATAACTTGCAAACCATGCAAGGTATTTGGATGAAATTTGGTGAGCGGGTACGGCTTAATAATACCTTGTGACAGACAAAAAGTGTGTCGGATCAAATAAGCACCACGCCCACTTTTTAGCTCTTGAAAATTTTGATTCAATATAACTCGAAAACGACTCCAACAATTTTAATGAAAATTTAGGAGATGTCACCTCTGCAAACACGAATTAATATGTAATACGCCGTTATTTTGGGAAAACTCGTTGAAGGGCGTGGCACCGCCCACAAAAATATAAATCAGTGTAAAAAAAACTAATAAAGAAAACATTTTGAAATTAACTGTGTGGAGCCTAATTGCTATAGGGCATCTCTGTTCTGAAAGTGGGCGAAATATCACCGTTGCGCGTGGAACCTCCCATGCAAGCAGAAAAAAGTTAAATGCTATTTCTCTCAACCGTTACAAGATATTTTAATGAAATTTGGTACTACTTATCAATGCCTTGTAATAACCGAAAAGTGGGCGGTATCGCAGAAGGACTACGCCCTCTTTTAAACCATTGAAAATTTTTATTGAATATTACTCGAAAACGACTCCAACAATTATAATGGAAATGTTAGAGATTGTACCCCTGAAAATAAGTAATAATATGTGATATGCCGTTATATTAAAAAAACTCGTTGAAGGGCGTTGCACCGCCCACAAAAATAAAATAAGCTATAAAAAGAAAACTACTAAAGCATTCTTTCTGAAATTAACTGTAGGGAGCTTACTTGCTATTAGGCTCCTAAGAACTGAAAGTGGGCAAAATATCGCCTGTGGGTGTGGAACCTCCCATACAAGTAAAACACATTAAATGCCATTTCTCGCAAGTGGTACAACATATTTCGATGAAATTTCGTATGCGGATCTGAATCATAAATATCTGAAGCATAACGAAAAGTGGGCTTTGTTTAATAATTGTCACGCCCACTTTTCACCAAAATAAAAAATTTGGTTAATAATTCAGGCACAAAAAAATAGAATAAACTTTTTATTTCTTATATGCAGACGCTGAATCCCTCTTCATCAGCAGACTTGTCATTATACCTGCAGGATTTTGAAATATCCTTGCTTGAAGTTGAAGAAAATGCTGTGTTCAGTCTTACAGCGTAGCTACAAGAAAAGGTGAAATTCTTTTTTATTAATGGCATCGAAAAGCCACAGTTTTCCTTATCAAAATATCCTCTCGGATTTTTACAATAGGACTCTTATTTTCCGAGTTATGATCCTTTGAAAATAAGATATTTCAACCCTCATACAAACACGGAAAAAACTAAACAGCAAAAATTCATTGAAAATCCTAGTATTTTTTACTGATTTTTTCAGTAACTGTGCGCCCGTAAAGAAAAACCGTATTTTTTACTGATTACATACAGTAAATAAAAAAAAAAATAAAAATATAAAAAAAAATGTATGGTGATGGTGTCGACCTTAAGACCTTTGTGTTTCTAGGCGACCTCTATCTACTGAGCTACTGTATCACTTTCATTTCAATAGCTCATTGCTTAATTTAAATTATTTTTAAAAAAAATTTTTTACAATCTCAACCAGTAAAAATTGAAATGTATTCTAAGCAAATATTGCAGAGCACGCTGGTATTTTTTCATGCGACAAGTTTTTACTTCTCTATTCAATAGTTTTCACTGTTTATCTCTGTACTTTTTGAAGATTAAACCGTATATTTTACTTTCTTACCGTTACTTTTAATGGGAATTCAGTAAAGTAATTGAATTACTGAAACAAATCGTAATTTTTCATGAGATTATTATCACTTTGTGCTATTTGAAAATCAATTATTCCAGATCATTTTTTTGAGTGAAAGGCGAAATATTTTGGGTGCGTGGCATATCACATTTATTTATTTTAGGGCATTCTATTTCACCAAAAAAAAATTTGAGTTACCATTCGATACTTTCCGAGTTTTTTCTTATTATTATTCTCATCGATTAATTTATCATTTTGAAAGCGTGACCATTGGAGGTGAAAAGGTACGAGTTTCATAACAAAAGATAGCTATGAATAAAAACATCGAGTAAATAATAAGATCATATTGTTGACCGAGCAGGGATCGGTCTCCAGGTACTGAATGACTTATAGCACAATCTATTGAAAAGCATTCTTTACTGATCAAAATGTACTCCATTGCGCCCATGATTATGCGTCATTGGGTTTTGCAACTGAAAGTCAAAAATGTCGCCAACTTTTGTTATGCTACGATTTTATGTTTCAAGTTTTGTTTGTGATATCCGCACACTAACAATGCAATAAAAAAAAAAAATTAATTCAAAAAAATTACAGATTTTCGCAAAATGGATAACAATTTTGAAGGATTTCTTTGCAGCGTAAATTGTGTGGGCGAATGACGTGAACAGGTATGTAACACTTTTTAATTCTCGACATTAACTGAAATCGTGATTTTTTTTTTTTTGTTTTATACATATTATCTATAGCAAAATAATATTTATTAAAATTTTCTTGAGTGCTAAAATTCACATTTTAATTGTATAATTTTAAGACAATTTGATATTTTCTCTTAGTATTTTACATATAAAAATTGATATAATAAATTCGTAGGTTTTCCCAAAAATTACATACAATTCTGCGATTTGCATTTTTCTTATTTTATAAATCATAAACTATAAAAAATATGATAGTGATTTTATTAACTATAAACATATTGAAAATGTATATATAACTTTAAGTAAAAATAGACATTGTGTTAAAAAATTTATCATCGAAGAATGGATTTTAAAAATTAAAAGTTTCTGCATTAAAACACAAAACAAAAAAAATAAAAAATTTATATTTAAATGTAAATAAATAAAACTAGTTATGTACTCGTATGTAAAGTACATACATATCCCTATTTATCAATATCAGCTGAATGTTGTACATCCGTCAGAGATTCTGTAAAAAATAAAGAAATATGTTTATTATGACATAATGCAGTTTACTAAAGTTTACTTAAGTTTTCATTCAAAAACATGCTAAGTGAATATTTTTTTTTTATTACGAGTATAATTAACTTTTTCAATTAAAAACAAAATTTAAGAATAAAACATTAATAGCGAATTTTTGAATGCATACTCATTAAAGAAACTACGATTGAATGGGAATAACCCAAAAAAAATAAAAGGCAAACAAAATGTTGAAAGCAATGCATATATATGTATATATTTATTAAATACAATTACAAAAGCACTATGTAAGTAAAATATATATTTATCGAACAAAAAAAATAAAAATTTTGTCGATTCTTTGGTTATAAAAGATTTGGTAAATTGAGCTATATATGTATGTATACGAATTTTAGTCTAAGTGTAAAATTAAATATCTTTTTCCAATTGAACTTCCTTTTCTTCTCATTATTAATACTAAACGGTTAAAGTCTAAGGTCATAAATTTTCTCTAAAGAAATGTTTTTAAATACAATAATGGTGTAGTCATCAAAGCTAATATTATAAAATATATGATGTTCCAAAGGAAAAGGCACCTTATCTTCTAAAAATCAAAATCGGTTTTTTTTTTTTTTGCATTCCCTAAAAATATGAACTATTCACTGAAAATTTCAAAAGCTGACTGAGTTGTGGTATTTCGAAATTGAAAAACTTATGTTTTCTAAACATGGAAATTCAATTCTGTATGAATTAAGATAAACCACTTTCTCAGATACATCGGAAATATGCTTGGAATTTTCAAGATCTTAGCGAAACATAGCGTTTTTTTAGAAAAAATTACCGCAACAAAATCAATCTCTTCACAACAAATTCGCAACAAAAAAACTGCAAATTCTGTCGATGATTGTTAAAAATCATATGTTACATTCGGTTTACAAGGCAAAATTACGCATCAGCCATACAAATGTTTATGCCAGATATGTACAGGCAGAAAATCTATTTTGCCTTAAAATATGCAATGGCATAAAACAAAAGTTTGCAATGAAATTTCTGTCATGCAATAAGCCGATTGGGTACAACGAAAAAAAAATAACAGCGCTTTCAACGCTGATCTTGAAGTAATACCAAAGCCTCGCGTGAAAAGCACATAAAAAGCTGCATTTATATTCAGGCTGTTTGTTTACTTCAAGTATTTGCAACTTTTTACCCGAAAAGCTTACGTACGTTTTATGCGTAAGCGAAAGCTTTCGAGACTGATTAACCGTTTTGTTAGCACTGGGAGATCGATTCGTACATAAATCTGTTCAGATTCGAATAAATAAATGTTGCTCTAAAATTCGTTTTTTCGTACGCCTTTTTGGTTTGGTTTTTTGACATGAGACAAATAGTATTGCTGCTTTTCAAAAATATTTAGAAAATCCAATCGGAACAAACTACGGAGTATGAATTGAATTTGTTATTCGAATAGAACTGATTTCCGAATCGAACTACAGAGTGACCCCTGTAGTTTTGATAACTTTGAGAAAAGAGTACGTTCCACGCTGGCACCGTAGCAGTCGAATGCGATAATAGATTGCGATAACTCAGAGCGGTGAGTAGCACAAGCAAAAATCCAAAGAAACTCTATTAGTTTAACAAATATGCACTTTTCTTTATTTATATTGTAGTACAAAAATTTACCGTTAAGGAGTCATTTTATAAAAAACCTATTTATTGACATTTATCACCGTGACTGTCTTGTGAGTTATTTGCAAATTAACGCAATTGTATACAGGGTGTATTGCATAAGGTTACGAAGCTTCTGGGAGGTGATAAAGGGGGCCTAGACTAACAAAAAATTGTATATGGAGAGCGGATCTAAAATGTACCCCTGAGGAGTTATAGGATTAAAAATGATTTTCTGACTTGTTACAGAAAAAACATTTTTTTGGATCACCCTAACGCTTTAGATAAAACATTTCAATGGCGAAGTTTTAGCTAATTGTAAGTGCTTTCAGATAGTGTATATGGTTTATAGGGTTTAAAAGGATTTCTGGACGTTAAAATTGATATTTTAATTTTTTCCCCCATTTTTTGATTTTGGCGGCCTTTTTAGTATAAAAAAGGTCCTATTAACATACCTTTTTATAATTTTTTTTGAAAACCTCGTTAAATTTCCTTTAATTCGGTGGCACATTTGTCTTACCAATTTGTTAGTTTGAGGTCAGAAAAAAATACCTTTCAAGAACAATCCGTTTAAAAGCTGCAGTAGATAAAAGGCAGCGCGTGTAGCTCGCACATCATATGCAGCGCAACGCATGCGAGTAGCCCGTATGTTACATAGAAAAGTATTTTTTTCCAACGTCAACTTAAAAACTTAGTATAATAAATGTACTACCAAATTAAAGGAAATTTAACGAGGTTTTCAAAAAAAATTATAAAAAGGTGTGTTAATAGGACCTTTTTCATACTAAAATGGCCGCCAAAGTCAAAAAATGGGGGAAATAAATTAAAATATCAACTTTAATGGTCCAGAACTTTGCAAAATCTTTTTAAACCCTATAAACCATATGCACTATCTGAAAGCCCTTACAATAAGCTAAAACTTCCCAATATAAATATTTTCTCTTAAACGTTAGGGTGATCCAAAAAATGTTTTTTTCTGAAACAAGTCAGAAAATCAGTTTTAACCCTATAACTCCTCAGGGGTACATTTTAGATCCGCTTTGCAGGTGCAATTTTTTGTTAGTCTAGGCCTCCTCTATCACCTCCCAGAAGCTTCGGTACCTTATGCAATACACCCTGTATACGCGTCAAAAGAAACACTGCTATTAACTCGTGGGATTGGTAACGTATGAAATCGGCTAATAAATACGCCTACCGCCAACACATAGTTAAGCCTGTCTAGTAATTTTTTTGTATGAGTATGTTATGGGTTGTTAATAGATTTGATGAGATATAAAAAAAGCGAACTTCCCATTGACTCCTTCAAACTATAGAAGGATGAAAAAATAAAACAAAAAATTTAAGGTAAAGCAATCGTGCAAACAGGACAAAATGATAATGTGTAAAGATCTTGTAAGTGAAGTAAATGGTGACGCAGAAGCACAAAACAACAGATACATAACTTTAACAAATTAATCACAAGAGAGAGAAGAGTACGGAATTTTTTGAAAACCTGAGCTCTCTTCTTTTTTTCCCTTTTTTGAAAAATAATAAGGCCGCTGTTGTCAATCCCAAACTCTTCGGAAGCCACTCAGCGACCAATCGCTCAAGTGTAATGCTGCTGAATTCGTGTTATGGAGATCAAGATTCACGCGGGTTGTAAAAAAGGAATGCTTATCATTTTAATAAAAAATGTGTTACTGAAATACAGAGGCATACAAAATAAAAAAATTGGAATGAAATTTTCACTAGGTATATGCAAATTAATGTCCTTTTTGATGCTGAATCTGAATCCGAGGTCAGAATTGCTTTTATATCTGCAGGATTTTGAGATATCCTTGCTTAAAGTTGCAGAAAGCGCTGTTTCAAGGCATATGGCGTAATTCCAGGATAGATGTTATTCCATTTTTTAAATGCTTCGGATAGCTATAATATTCCTTATCAAACTATACATACCTTCAAACTTTTCCAATACAAAGGACTAAATTATATTTGTATGGTCAACACTTTATTTCAAAGGTAGATAACTCAGAAAGTAAGGGTTCAATCGAAAAAGTTTTCAGCTATACTTTGATAAGGAAGATCATGGCATGGACATTAAAAGAATGGAGGTTACAAGTTTAACCTGGAAGTGCTCCATAAGTCTGAAAACATCATGTCTTGTCAAATGTTCATTTCTTTTTTTTATTTTGTGTGCTTGCGTTATTATAAGAAAAAAAACTTATTATTGTATGATAATGTTATCAGCTATGATTTAGAAAGACCTTAATTTTGCGAAAACTATCATTTGGGAACCAGCGCATAAAAGCGATACAAATGTTTCTACATAATTATTTGGTTTTAAGTATTTAACAGTTTGAAACTGACTATCACAAGTAATTGACTTAAAAATTTTGAATTTTACTATATACGTTAATTCATCTTTCAATTCTATATATGTATTTATATAAGTATATCATTCCAAGAGTAGGATTATATCCCAAAAGTTCATTCTGCCAGACATTCGCTTCATTCGAATAACTAAATTGTACCATATAAAGTACATTCTTTACAACAAAAAACAATGTTTAACTATTTGTTGTATGTTTATAAATTGTAACTACTTAAAACTTATAACAGTTTCATTACCAAAAAACAAAAAAAAAAAAAAAGAAATCGGTTAGTATATTGAATACTTATAACGACGTTTTTTGACGAAATCATTATTTTTGGCATTCGCAAAATCAATGTTCGACACGCCACATGCACCTTGTGACTGATCGGCACTAACTAAGCTAGACATGCTACCGTGACCACTAAGCAAGGCAGTTTTATTAGATGTTGTGGGATTATTTGGATCACCAAAACCGCAAGCATGGAAAGCAATAGACTTAGGTACTATAGTGGAACTGAAAGCGGAAGCGGAAGTAGAAGCAGTATCAGCAGAAGCATACGACTCTATACCTGTGTCAGCTAAACGTGCACGTCCATTGGCTTCCATTGATTGTTTGTTGGAACTATTTTTGTGGCCATTCATCAGTGGTGCGCTGGGTTTAGATTCTGAAAAAAGGAAAAATGGAAAATCACTTGTAAGTTAACTATTTTTTAAATAAGGTGAAATTACCATTATCAGTCCAAGGTCCCTTCGTATTTGCTTCAATGTCCTTTTTGCTCGTACCATTACCGCCACCATTAGACATCACAGCGTCATTGCGTACACAGCTTGTTAAAAACATCACGGTAGCACCAACGATCGGTGGTATACCAGCCAATATAAATGGCAGCGTATACTTTCCGGTGCTATCATATATCAGCCCAGCTATCGGTGGGCCAACAGTCAGTGGCAGCGAACTTAAGCCTAGTAAAAATCCAATAGCCTGTGTTGCCCCTGAAGGTCCACAAATTTCGTAGGCAATAGGACCCAATAATGAAATAAAACATCCATCGAAGAGGCCCATTATTAATGTAAAGACAATAAGCAGCTGATAGGAACTTGTCAACGGCAGAAGCAGCGTCACAACGCCAATGCAAACTAGAGCCAATTGTTGCAGATAAACACGATTTACTCTTGGTAAATCAGCAATAGCACCAAATATAAGACGTCCAATACCAGAAGTAATACCAATGCACATCACTGGTAAATTTGTGCTCATTCCAGGAAATACAGATTGTACAAACTTCACCATATGCACATAGGGTACAAAATAACCGAAAAGTGCCAACGGTACAACCAAGGTCCAAATAACGTAACGTTTGTTCTTCCATATTTCAACATTAATTATGGAACGGAAGAGTAGACTGGCACGTGAACGTCCGGGTTTTTTCTTTGGTGGCTCTGGTGGCGGATGCAACGGCTTATAGACGAACGAACATACGATGATAAAGCATGAAATTGCGCTCATTATTCGTAACGTCCACTCTAGACCATAATTTTTTAGAAGAGCATCCAAAGCTGGTGGCAGTATTACTGTAAATACACTAGAACCGGCAGTGACAAATCCATTTACTTTGCCCAAGTAGCGTTTGAAATAGTGTCCCAATATGGCGATGGTTGGAGTATATGCCAGCGCGGCACCAAAACCGAACATGATGCCATAGGTGAGATACAAGGCTCCAATGCTCTGCGTGAAAAAGGATGAAAGTAAAAGTCCACCAGCGCAGAGTAAACCTCCAATGAATGTAGTAAGTCTAAGGCCAATTTTATCTGTTAGACAACCAGCAACTGGTGATAGCAGGAATGTTGTGCCGATTGTTAGAGAACCAACAAGAGCTTAAATATGAAAAATAAATAAAAGAACAAAGTATCAGTTAGTACAGAAATACATAGAAGTATAAGTATATGTATAAGATTTTATTTATAATTATGCATACATATACAGGGTGGTTGAGATCGGTCGAGCTCCGGAAATTGTAAGATTCCTGGGACTATTCTGAACAACTGTTCCATTCGTTTGATAAAATTAAATTACATCGGTCGAATGCCCGATTATAATAATACAAAATGTGCATGACATTCTCCTTGCCCCTTGACGCACTTTAAAGTAGCTTAAGTCCAAAAGTAATTTTTTTTGTGCCATAATAATCGGTTACTTGATCAATATAATTTTTTCAACTTAATTCCATCAATTTCACACCATCAAGCAAACTTTTGCTAAAACAGAACATAATTTTATTCTATTCTAACACAATGTGAGCCAATTCATATATATGGCATTACTTTTATCCCTTTTTGTACCTACTTCTCTGAATTTCGAAAAATTAAACTAAGAAAAGTCAGAATAGTCACAGACATCTTACATTCTCCGGTGTTCCGCCGATTCCCAACCACCCTGTATATTAATTTTATTAGAAATCAGCTGAAGGTCAATACCAAAAAGCTGTATTACACAGTTTATGAGTTTAATTTGCTCGCAGCTTCTAAGGTATGCTTTTTTGGGCCCTATTCGTTTTACTTAATCAGAACGTAAGAGCCAAAGAAACATTAGCGAATAACGAGAACATTACTAGGTTAGATGGTTAGATAAGCTCATTGATACCCAATTTGGACCTAATACATTTGAGGGAAGCTTAAGAAAATTTCTAGTCGGAAGATCTCTGTAGCACGATAAACGAGAATTTGCAGAATCGAACTCTGTCTTTTGAGTTTAATAGGCTAGCGTGCAATTATCACAAAGATCACCGAAGGCTTCATGTTCGAAACGAAGAATATCTAGGCGTACTAAAAGGAAAACATCCATGGCGGACTATCAACAAGCCTTAATTGATAGTTTTCTATGACACCCGAAGGTCACTCGAAGAGTTCAAATTCAATACGAAGAATATTTATACTTATATACACGGAAAAAACTAAACAGTAAAAATTCATTGAAAATCCCGGTATTTTTTACTGATTTTTTCAGTAACTGTGCGCCCGTAAAGAAAAACCGTATTTTTTACTGATTACATACAGTAAATACAAAAAATAAAAATAAAAATATAAAAAAAAATTATGTTGATGGTGTCGAACTTAAGACCTTTGTGTTTCTAGGCGACGCTCTATCTACTGAGCTACTGTAGCACTTTCATTTCTATAGCTTATTGCTTAATTTTAATTATTTTAAAAAAAAAATTTTTACAATCTCAACCAGTAATAATTGAAATGTATTCTAAGCAAATATTGCAGAGCGCGTATTTGTTCATGCGACGAGTTTTTACTTTTCTATTCAATAGTTTTCACTGTTTATCTCTGTACTTTTTGAAGATTATACCGTATATTTTACTTTCTTGCCATTACTTTTTCATGAGAATTCAGGAAAGTAATTGAATTACTGAAATAAACCGTAATTTTTCGTGAGATTATTATCACTTTGTGCTATTTGAAAATCAATTTTTCCAGATCATTTTTTTGAGTGTACTAGAGGGAAAACATCTATGCCGGACTATCAACAAGCCTAAATTGAATGTATCCTTTGGATAAAAATTGGTGATGCCCCGCCTCCTGTACAAAAAATGGTGAAGCTATGCGCACATGGAAATGCTAGTACTAAATATAACGAAGAAACCAATGTTAATTCAGCACGCTACACGGTGCACTGTTTCATACAATCTAGACGTGAAAAATTCAAAACGCATTTTTTAGTATGCAGAACTGTTAACATATGTCCATTGACCTCACGAAATAGAGCGAAGTGATTTTGGCGGGGGTCCGAGGGGTAGCCCCCATACAAAAAAAATTAACAAAACTCTAAATCTCTGTACATGCAGTATCTTTTATTATAAATATCTGTAAAAAGGAGTACACCGCGTTCAACAAACACCCTGCAAAACCTGGAGGAAAAAACAACAAAGGGAGCTGCACCCCCCATACAAAAAACACTTCAATAGCTATATTTCTGCACTTATAGCAGTTATTGTTACAAAACTTTATACACAAGAGTATACTACGTTCACCAACCTTACAAAAATTGGTGGAAATTGAACAAGGGGGATGCATACAATCTATATCTCTACACTTGTAGCAGTTATCATAGCAAAACTTTGTATACAGGACTAAGCTGCGTTCATCAAATGCCTTGCGAAAATTGGAGGAATCTAAACAAGGGGGCATTGCACCCCCCATACAAAAAAAAACATATCAATTGCTATATCTTTGCACCTGTATCAGGAATTACTACAAAACTTTATATTGAGAATGTTTATTTTATTTACAAAATTTTATGCGAATATAGAGGCGCTTAAAATATAGGGGCTTTGCACCCCTACACAAAAATACTTAAACTACTCTATTTATGTACTTTTATCATTTTAAAATTTGGTGCATGGATGTAAGTGATATATTTAAAGTAACATGGGAAAATTTAAAAGAGGGGACGCTGCACCCCCCACATAAAAAATAATTTGCAATATTTTACCTTTGCACCTAGTTTAGGTATTATTATAAAATCTGGTACAATTTTCATAGTATGGCGAAAATTTTTTGCGATAAAGTGCGAGAATTTAAACCTCACGTGTCATAAACAAAAAACTACATATTTTCCAAAAATGCCCATCACAACCCGGTGCGGAGCGGTGCTCATAGCTTTTAAGTCCAATATGCAACAAAAATATAAATTTCGAAAGCAGAAAAAATTGCAATTCTATTTAAATTGTTTGTGGCAACACTATGTAAGATATATAAAAACAATATATATTTTTGGAAAGCTTATACATCCAGTCAATTTTGGTTTTTTTTTTTTCTTAATTTTATTTCATGGAAAAATTAACACAAAATTTACTGAAGTTGAAGAGCTTTACGGTCCTAAAATTTTTTAAATTTGTTTTATATTCAATATATCAACTTTGAAGTGCAAATATATGTACTAAATGTTCACCAAAGAACATAAAAATCTATTTTTGGAGGTAAGTGGACATATCTAAACACTTCTACAAAAATATAAAAATTAGATTTTGAATTGATTGGACGATTTATGAAAATAGATTATCCATTGGTCGAATCCGTAATGTAACCAGCTTTAGAATTAGCGTCAGGGAACATTTCCTGTGGAGATTTTTCCGAAAATATGAGTACCACTTCTTGCCAAACATTTCCCGAAGATGAAATTGCAAGTGGTAGTGAGTTTGAAGTAGGAAAAACACCAACACTTATGACTCAACCAATGCTAAATGATTGGATTCGAGAGCTTGACCTTACAAAATAAAAATCAGAGTGGTTGACATCTCGCATGACGGAGAAAAACTTCTGCATCCTATCATAGAACTCGACATGAGCGTTTCGCCCAACATTATACGAAAGCTGCAAACGTCTGCTATTGCCATGATGTTCCTGCTCTATTTGAAGAATTGAAAGAGTCGTATGATAAAGACGATTGGCGCTTATTCATTACAAGGATTACAAGGTGGATACACGAAACACTGGTGTTTCCTTTGTATGAGGGATAATCATGCTCGTGGCCAGCACTACATAAAAAAAGACTGGGGCGAACGATTGGCATTTATACCGGGCGAAACAAACATTAAATATAATCCGCTTGTGGACAAGTGTGACATCATTCTTCCAACACTTCATATCGAATTGGGCCTTTTAAAAAATTTTGTGAAAGCATTAGACAAGCCTGGAGATGCGTTTCTATATTTAAAATCGGTTTTTCCTAAACTGTCCGACGCTAAAATCAAAGAAGGGATTTTCGACAAGCCTCAAATTAAAAAATTACTTAAGGATGAGTGGTTCAAATTGAAGTTAACTGTAGATGAAGAGGCAGCTTTCAGTTCCTTTAAACTTATAGTCGATGGCTTTCTTGGAAACAAGAAAAGTGAAAATTATGTAGAAATCGTCGATGATTTACTTAAAAACTACAAAAAACCTAGGTATATACTCACTTTTACAATTTTATGCACAGTTTTTTTTTATAAAACAATCCTTTTAATTTTTCTTTACAGCAGTCCTCATGCCCCTTTAAATTCATTTCCTCCACTCTCATTTGGACTTCTTTCCACCAAACCTTGGTCATTTAAGTGATGAACATGGTGAAAGATTCCATCAACAGATAAAAAATATCTAGAAAAGATACCAAGGATACTGGGATGAAGTAATGCTGGGAGACTACAACTGGTTTCTTATAAGAGAAAGTCAAAAGGATGGCACCAAGGAAAATAGAAAAAGTCTTAACCATTTTTAAAAATAAAAATGATAAAATAAAGTCTTTGAGAGATGTTAATCCAAATTAAAGAAAAGTTAGAAAAATTTTAAAAATAGGTGATCTCACTTTAAGGTCTCTTATAAGTACGGTGACCATGTCTGTGTGAGCAAAATCGGGGACAAAACGATATTTATGCGAAAAAAACGGGGACAATTGGGGACAGTCTGGGGAAAATCGGGGACAAATCGGGGACACATAAATATTGAGGCAAACAATGCCTGATGAGCAAAAACAAAAGATTTTCACTTCTAAATGTAACCTCCTTCAAGGCGTATACCTACGTACGAGGACCTCAACGGTACAATTTTCTTTGAAAATTTAAAAATTTGAACTTTATTTATTGTTCGTTAATAAAAGCATTTATTTCTTTTACTTGTATTACATTTAAATTGGATTTAACCTTAACTGGCACTCTGATATTAAATTTTATGTAAAATTTATATCAATCCGCAAGTTGAATTTTACCCAGATATTGTGAAAACAGCTCTTAGTATTTTTTAGCAAAAGAAATTATTTTCAAAATGTCTTCGTGTGACCTCAAATATTCTTTGAACTCGACACAGTTTAAATAACAATTACATTTTGTTATCAAAATAGTTTTAAGTGTCTTTATTGTAAGCCAGGATTGTGCACACGTAGAGGGTTTTGGAGGTTTAACCCCTCCCCCAGGAAGATCTTTTTCCCATATAAATTATATATGAATTGAATAAAATGTAATAAAATTAATCTAAATGAAAAACCTCTTCCAGAGCAAATCCTGCGCATGGTGCTGCTCGAAGCTGTGTCTACGTTATGTTCATATTGGAGAAAATCCTTTCCGTGGTAGCATTTTAGCACAAGCTAAACTCAACAATTTTTACAAAAAAAAAAAAAAAGGTTATACTGATGATTTTGATATTTCAGTTGTTAATTGTCAAAGAGCCGTTTATCACAGTTTAAGTTTGCATTTTCTAAAGAGGTCTTAAAGCTATTTGTAAAAATATGAAAATATGCAACTTCATATTGTGATGAATTAGCTAAACAATTACGATTTTTATTGATATTTTATACATATTTTATACATTTGTATGTCCCGTATTTCTCAAATAAATTCCGGGGACACGTAGCCGAAATACAGAACTGTCCCCGGAAATACAGGACGGTTGGTCACCGTACTTATAAGTCCATGGATTTTGCTCATTGAAGGCTTAAAATTTTTGAAAAAGTCTATGCTTTGCAAAAAAGGTATAAATTGTGAGGTCATTTGGCAGATTCTTTCTTTTTGAGGTGATAAAAAGAGTTTTGATCACAGAATTCCCAAAAAAATATAATAAAGTTCGTAAATATAAATTCATATCTCCGCAGTTAATATTCGGATAAGGTCGAAATGTATAAAAAAGTTCTTGAAAGTTCTAAAAATATAATTTTGATGAAATCCGTCAGTCCAAACGGAATTTATTCGGAATAATGATTGGTCACCTTTTTCAAAAAAAGCAAAAAAATGATTTGGCCGATATCTCGGTAACCTATCCATGAATATTTTTTTTGAGCTTAGGGGATCACACCACATTTTATAAAGAAGTCTTGGTCGCAGAGATTTTTTTTTAAATTTGTAAACTATGTAGTGTAATTTAATTTCAATATCGCCGTTTTCTTTTAAACTGCGCCGACTGTGGCTTTGGTAAAAAAAGAACAAACCCCACTTTAAATCCGCTTAAGTAAAATAAAAATCAGTGAACAATAATAAAGCGGTGCATTTGTGATGATTATGCCAATGGAACTAATCGAATTAGAGCATTCAAGTATTAAGACGGTATCGTACCTGCTTAAACGGAGGTAATTAATTTTCAATTTTGTAACCAGTATCTTTAAGATTAATATAGTACCAATTGGAAGCGAAAAGTATAAGGACTGTAAAGACTATCCGAGGACTATCCCTTATTGAATAAGTTAATCGATCTAGCGATAGTACAAAACTTGAATGTGCTGCAGTAGCAAAATACCTCAGGTAGCATAAATAAGTGTTTTATTCACAATCTTTCTGGTAAAAATTTAAAAAATTAAATACTTCAAATTGTCTCTATCAGGGTCGCATATTTCCACTTATTCTTTTCGTTAATGTTCTTAAAGACATTTTAGATAAAACCATTCAGATATTGAGTTATGCAAAAACTAATATTTTGTATAAAATTACAGTTTACCCAGCATAAGTGATGCCAACTTTGGTGCATTTTGAAAATTGAAACGCGAAAAGAGTGAGGCAAAGCTTAGTGCGGTATTTAGTTTTTGTTTTTTCTCAAAAGACATTTTTCCTTTCCGATTAATTATAGAACTTGAGACTTAGAACCAAAAAAAATATTATTTTTGTCTAAGCTTGTGGTATGTAGATTGCAGTAAGTTTCGTAAGTGAATTACAAACAATTAAACCAATTTGTTAACCAAAAGATTTTCACAGCTAAGCCTACAAAGTGCAAGTAAAGAACCAAAGACAACAAGCAACAAAAAAAAAAAAAAAAAAAACGAAGACGGTATATTAAAAACAAAAGAAACAAAACCAGCACAAACGCACCAGTGCACCCTAAATGGGTCAAATTACAAGTTTTACTGACTTTAAGACTTTAGACTTTGTTGCATCGGCATCTTCATATTGAAAATCAATTTTGAAGACATACAACATAATGACAATTCAGTACATACTTTTGAGATTAGAAAATAATTCCATAGCCTATTTATGGGTTAAGAGATAATTATAATTTGTTTGTGTTTCAATTGTTCGTAAAATAGCAAGCTGATAACAATTCAATAATTGTAACGCAATTTATTATAATTTAATTTCAATGCATTAAAATTATCATCAAATCATCACACAAATACTTTTATTTTTTGTTTTATTCAACAGTATTAAATTTCACATAACCAATAGCAAAAAAATATGTATAAACTATTAAATGCAGGAATTAGCATGAACTTCTTGGAACAAAAATCTATATATTAATACGTAAGGCAAAAAATTGTCCATCTTCTTTTACTATGTAAGAAATGGAGTATGACTTTTAATTATACACCATTAGAAAGGTATTTGTGTGTAGATGTGCACAAAGTTAAAATTACGTTAATAGTTTGACTTCAAGACAGGTAAAATTAAATACAAATTTTTCAATATTAACAACAACAAAATTCACAGTCACACAGAGCTGAAAAAAGGATAAAGCACAAATTAAATACATTTGTGGTCGAATTTTGACCACTGGGCGATTCTAGTTGAAATTGAATAACCGCCTGATTTTTATATGGCGCATTTACTCTTTTCCTGATGTATACGAGAAACTGGAATGGATGTAAAAAATCTACAGTTTTTATTTAAGCAGAATGCGTAAATGGTCACTGATTGAATTTACATTACGAAGAAATCAAAAAAACATGTATTATGCATTTGATGTCCCAAATATCAACGTGATAAAGAAAATAGGAAACATAGGTACTGATCATTAAATGTGTATGATCAAACAGAAATATAAATAATTAGATGTCGTTTCGGTCTGTGAACCTTATCACAGCAAGCATTTGGTAAATCTTTGAATCTTCCAACATTTTTGGAATAAAATTACAGGAAATCCACGCTAGCTTTCCACGATAAAACTTTTCCTAGAATAACAGAAGATTATCTTAACATCTCTTCTGAAAGATAATAACAAGCCATGCTTAAGTAAAGCTCTTCTAGGCGAATAAAAAAGGATTATCTTAACACTCGTCTGGAAGATGATTAAAAATACAACTTCTTTACGATAAACTTATAACTCTTCCAGACGAGTTTTACGCCATGCACGAAGCCCGGTATTTTTTACGAAGCGAACTGCTAAGCTACACGGTATATCTTCAATGAAAATGTGTCCCCTTAAAACTCCCTTTGGAGTCCAATTCCATTTGTGCTTAACATTTGCAGTGTGTGATAGGTGCTAAAATCTAGCTCAAATCGTTCTCAAATGAAATATTCAGAATTAAGCCCAATCAATATAGCATAAAATCATCCGCAAAACTTGTTCGCAATTCAAACTTAAATCTGGGCATAATATAAATCTTGATAATTAAGGCCAATTGTACTCAATGCATGCCATTTTGTACTTGTTTATCAAAAAAAAAAATAAATAAATAAGCCCATTTTTTGATTAATTCGTTCAACGGAAACGTCTACCTCCCATACAAAAAATACATTCAAAATGCAACTTTAGGAGTATTTTGCACTACAATACAACCGACATACATATAAATACTACGAATTGTAAGCGTAAATTTTATTCAAAGGCTAAGAACTATAAATGCAAGCTCTTAGCAAAAACTGGGTGAAATCGGACAAGAGGGCGTGGCACCTCCCATATAAGCAAAAACTTCAAAACGCTATACTGAAAGAGTTTCACTCAAATGCTAAGAACTATAAATGCAAGCTTTGAGCAAGCTTTGAGCTGGGTGAACTTAGACAAGAGGGCGTGGCACCTCCCACATGAGCAAAATTTTAGAAATACTGCAATGTAGGGTATTTAATGTTTGGCCAGGCCAAAGGTTACACCCTTACTAGTTTTTTTATAAATAAGTACAAAGCACAAATGAGTTTAATAAATTTTTGATGAACAATCCAAAATTGAATTGAATTGAACTCAAATAGGCATATTCACTTTTTTGATAGACAATCACATTATTAGGTACTTGATACCAAGAAAATTATGGCCAAGCTGAAAATCGCACCCAAAATTGATTGGTTCAGGATTGTTTTCAGCTCGAAATTCTCTCCGTGTATTGAAAATGTTTGTTTTGTTACATCGAATATATCTAATAAGTAATATTAAAAATAAAAAACAAAACATGATTTTTTGCTACAGAACTATTAAGTTCAGATCTCAGGCTTTCTATGAGCTTCTATCATCTCATCGTTTTTTTGATACCTCATCTCGATTTTCTCAATATTGAGATGAAATGAAATGTCATTTTCATAGCTATAACAGTCATTGGTATCAAATTTTGTTACAAAACTTTGTCTGATTATAATTGTTGCTTGTGTATTACCAAAGTAATTGATTTATTTAGTTAGTTTTAATTCTCTTTGCCATTTTTAATCTATAGTCTTTACAGTCATTTTCATAGGGTGTAGGGTAAAAAATGTCCATGACTCAAGAGATTACATAACATAATTCCAATACTAAAAATCATGTTATTGGAAACCAAAATTCAAGCAAAACTGCAAAATTAACAACTACAAGAGGTGGTGAACCGAATCATTCAGGTACTTCGAAATAATGCATTTGTAAAAATTCCTCAAACTTTAATAAATGCTATGCCCGTATTTGTGTGTAGATATATCGGGTGTGAAAGCAATGAACTCTTTCTGAGCTTTATTAAAAATTTTTGCAATTCTTAGAAATAAATGGTATGAACTGTCAACAATTTATTGGTATAATATTTAATGCAAACCTTTCAGCTGATATAGTTGAAAATGTAATCTGATTTAACAAATTTTATTATGCAAAAAAATTTAAAAATACATTTGAGTCACATTGTTGCAACGTTTGAGCCTAACAGAAAAAAATAAACAATAATAGAACAGTGCGACACGACTTTCCACAACTGAAAAAAGCCAATATATTCTGAAAATATGGCTAAAAATATGTTATACGTGTCTTCCCGATTTTCTGGATCAGATCGAATTTTTTTTTTTTCAATGATTTTTGAGGTTTTTGTTCATGTGTTGAGTCACCATAATAAATGTTACGATTTTTATATCTGAGGTGTATCACGTGTTCTGAAGACTTGTGCCGAATACTAAGCTGAATATTTTTGTACAAAACTTTAACCCTCTACATCCCCCACAAATGCGTCATTTTTAAGTTTTTCTGAAGAATCTACAAAAATTACCCCTAAAACAGGGTAATAAGGAGTCAGTATGTACCACTGAAATATTTACTATAAAATTTCACTAATAGTTGCCGAACTCTTAAAAGTCGAAACATAATTGAGAAAGTCAAAAATTCGTCAATATCAATTAACCCCTAACACATTTCATATTTATAAATTTTTTTTACGTATTATTCTTAAGTTTTAATCATTTCTTGACTTGGGTGACCCCCAATGAAATTTTCCGTAGAATATCCAAACGTAGTTTTGAAGTATTACAGTGGGGTGAAATTTCAAAAATAAATTTCTTGTGCGTATTGTAGCTTAAAAAAAAAACAATATAAATATGTATGTCTAATATTAAGTATCAGATATTGACTCAAGGTGAAAAACTTGAGATATTGCACGCTTCATTCCGATTATTTTTGAGATCGTAATAAAATTAAAACCAAGCCATTTTATGAGAAATCTCGGCATGATGCGGTTTTTATTTCAATAAAATCTCTCGGAATGAAGCATTAGACATACATATAATGCTTTTTTTAGCTAAAATACTCACAAGAAACATATTTTCGAAATTTCACCCTACTGTAAAACTTTAAAACTTCAAATTAGATAAAACTTGATGTCCCAAGATCATAGCAAAATCACATAAGGAACTTTTTTTTAAAACACTTTAGCCCATTAAAAGTTGTTTTTGTGTACTCCCAAAAAAATAGTTACAATCTAGACGTGAAAAATTCAAAATGCATTTTTTAGTATGCAGAACAGTTAAAATATGTCCATTAACCTCACGAAATAGTAAGAGGTGATTTTGGCGGGGGTGTGAGGGGTAGCACCAATACGAAAAAATTAACAATACGCTTTATCTATGCACCTGCAGTAGTGATTATTACAAAACTTTGTACACAAGAGTATACTACGTTTACCAAACATCTTACAAAAAATGGGGGAAATTGAACAAGGGGGCGTTGCACCCTCACACACGGAAAAACCCATCAATCGATATTGCACCTGAAGCAGTTATTTTTACAAAACTTTATATCGAGGATGTGTATTTTATTTAAAAAATACCATTCGAAAAGTGAGGAAATGAAAATATGGCGCTTTTGCTACACAAATATTCTTAAAATCTATTTACCTTTATCATTATAAAATTTGGGACATAGATGTACGTGATGTCTTTCAAGCACCATGGGAAAAATTAAACAGGGGCGCTGCACCCCCCACCCAAAAAACAGTAGCAATATTTTACTATTACACTTAGTGTAACTTTTATTATAAAATCTGGTACAATTTTCATAAGTCAGCTATAAATTTTAATTTTTACTTAGTACTTAATAAATAAATAAATATGGTAAACCTTTTTTTCTTATCTCTTTATATAAAATATTTAGAACTTTTTTAGTGATATATTTATGCATAAAAAGTTTAGATTTATACAATTACAAAACTTTTTCGGCACATTTAATGATTTTGTTTGTACCGGAAATTAAAATTGTAATTTATGAATTTGCTAAAATCTGGTTGTTATGGCTTTGGCATCGAAGATTATTCTTATCTTAATTGTAATTAAGCTTATGTTGAATTTTTAATCTAAATTTTTGTTTACAAATACTTAAATAAAATATACATACTAACACTCCATACAAGTGACTTTACTTAAGAAGGTGTGTCCAGTACATCGTCCGTTCTAACTGCACAAAGGTAGGTACTGCTAAATTCATATGGCATAATATTTAATATTCTACTTAAAATACAGATTTAATTTTATATGAAAAATATAATTACCTAATCGCTTGGGTTGATATATCGCCTTGACCCACTTTATGAGATATGACAAAATATGTTTCTCAATATAATTTAACACACTTAAAAGATGCTCAAAGTCATTGCCATTGAACAATTGTATGTATAATAATACGAACAGGCGGCAATTGAACGATTTCCGCGATGCAATTTTTTTTTAGATTTTCTTTTTCGGACTGCTTGCCAAGTTCTATTTATAAAAAAATCTTTGGCATAGTTTCGAGACGATGCATTTTTCCTAATGATGTGATACTACAAAATGATGAAATATTGAAATGAAATTAGGTCAGAAAAATACCGAAAATATGAAAATTAGGAAAAAATACAATTGGGTCGATTTTATCGATTTTTTATTTTGATTAGAAATTTTGTTTTCAGTAAAGTTGTAGAAATGAATTGCCTTAGTTCTAAAATTATGATTCGAATCGGTATTTTTGAAGTTAGAATAAATCTATTAAGGTGCAAAAGTAATGTCATATATAGAAAATATCATCGGGTTAAAACTAGAACTAGACATCTACACTTTTGAAGTTTTGAATTAAGTACACAAGACGGTTTTTTTTTCTTCTTGAAATGAAGTCTCTATTTGATTTTATACAAAGAAGAAGTAGGCAACATCAAAATCCCATACAAAAAATGAATTTCCAGATTGTTAAAATATGGTTTTCTCAAAACATCACAAATGAAGATGTCAGTTTATAGTTCTAACCCGACGATATATGGGTAGTTGCATAAGAATTATCACAGTTCTGAGAAATTAAAAAAAAAAAATAAAAATTTGAATTTTTTGGCATTTTGTAGAGGATTACTTTCTTTGGGGATATGTCAAATCACTTGTTTATGTCGACAAACCCGAAACTATTGACGATTTCGAAACCAACATAACTCGTGTTATTCAAGGAATACCTGCCGAAATGCTCGAAAGAGTTGTCCAAAATTGGACCCACAGAATGAACCACTTAAGAGCTAGTCGTGGGCAACATTTGAACGAAATAATTTTTAAACATTGAGTTGTAGGAACCGAGCTATCATTCCAAATAATGATTTGCATTAATACATTGATTTTTATGTATTTTATTTAAAAAACAAAGTAGGAAGCTCTTATTGGATCACCCGTAATAAATAAATAAATTTATCAATAGATAGGGAATTTTGGAACTAAAAACTTTGAAAACAAATTAATGAATAACATTAACAGCACTATGGTTCAAGGCAAACAGCCATAAACAGCCTATTTAGGTAAATTGATTTAATACGGATAGTTCTTATTTCGATAGGCAAATTACTTATTAAAAAGCCTTGGAGCAACTTCTGTGTAAAAACTAAGGAATAACTGTGAATTGTGCTGTGGTATTGTGACTAAATTTAGAGTACTATCCCTTAAGTTGTAATTATTTAAACTTAGTATACCTTAAAAGATAGACTTGATCAATAGAGCAGTTTGAATATATTTTTGTCCGAAATCAAAAATCGGCCCAATTGTCTACAATTGTTTTTGGTGTTAATTGTTAATTTAAAGGAATCCAGACATACATAACTTCAAAACCAAGACTTATTTTTCAAGACCAAGAAAAAGACCATAGCAGTCTTAGTCCTTTATAGTTAAGGGGCTGTTCATAAATTACGTCACACTTTTAGGGGAGTGGGGGGGGTTCACAAATTTGCGACAAAGCGTGACAGAGGGGGTCTGAGACTCTTGGAAAGTGGAAATTTTCAAGCATATTTTGTTTACAAAAAACCAACAAGATTGAGACGTGTTGAGAATAGAATGTGTAAGTAAACCTAAAATTAAAAAAATCGTTCAATTAATTTTATGGTATAAAAGGTCAGACTTTGATGTCATAAATAGGGGGGGTGGTCAATGAAAATGTGACAGAGTGTGACATGGAGTGTTGACTCATTTGGTGCAGACGGACGTGCCGCGCGGTCCTCTGTTTTTTAATTCGTTTTGTCGTAGTATATGTATAATTATATGTAAAATATGTTTTAGTGTTTTTTACATTGTGACAATTTTGACTTTTAACTAAATTAATTTGCCGCGCGGCTAAACAAAATATCAAAAAGAAAAATAAAATAATAAAGAAAATTAAAAAAAAAAAAAATAAAAATTCAACACAAACTCAACAATATAAATCTAAAAAAAAAAATAACTAAAATCAAAACAACAACATCTGCAACAACAAAAATAAAAAAAATAAAAAAAAACAAACACAACGACACGAACCAAGCGAAGGGCTTTTCTATAGCTACCACTTGCTTGTACTGCTGTTGTTTTTGTTTTTCTTATTCCTCCATTCCCTCTCCCATGCAGTTGTTGGTGTAGCTGAAACTGCACTTAGAGCGTGAAGTGTTTGTGCGGTAAGGCATAACACTGTCGTACAGCATTTTATGCGCTCTTTTTGCATTTTTTAGTTGCATCACTAATTGTAAAATTTTTCTTGACGTTACGGGTGACTCAGATGTCGGCAAATTTTCGCATAGACTTTTGCAATATCTGTGGCCTGAGGTCGAATTTTTTTTCTGTCTATGCCCATGTCTCTAGCTTTAAGCCCCAAATAATGGCTTTAGGTGAGACCCAGGTGTGTGCGGATGCAGATCCGCTTGATTTTCATATACCTGGGTATCACTTATTGCCATTGTTCTCCGCCCATAGGGGTCTCGCCATATACATTCGCAGCGATGTTGCGTACCAGTGCCAGCAGCAGTTTAACACGACGGACGCCGAATTTAGCTCCATGTGGGTTAAGTTCAAAGTCCAGTCGCACATCCTGCATTTTTGCTTCATTTATAGAAGCCCGAATTTAGGGAGGAATCCCACTTTTGATAAAGTGGACTTCCTCTCTGACTCGATTTCCCAAATTTTGGAGTCGTACCCGGACAGTGAAATCGTTGTTGCTGGAGATTTCAATGTCCATAACTCTAATTGGCTGCGCCATTCCAGTCGTACAACTCCTGAAGGCCGTTATATTGAGCTCTTTGCCGAGTTAAACCAACTTACTCAACTAGTGAATGACCCCACATATATTCCTCGTGTTGGGGGGCATAACCTTAGTATTCTAGACCTTTTTCTGACGTCGCATCATGAGAAATATGATGTGTCTGTCTTTGCACCTCTTGGTAATTCGGACCATTGTACCATTTCCGCTGCTTTTTCATATTCTAGTTTACTCCCTGTTTCGCCCGAATCCCCGAAGCGGATGGTATGGCTTTATGATAAAGCGAATTGGGATGCGTTAAATAATTTTTATCGTAATTTCAATTGGAAATTGTGTTTCGCTGACAGAAACATAAATGCCACGGCTTTAATGGTGCAGGAAATTATTTTATTGGGTATGAGGTCCTTCATACCCAATAAAAAAGTTTGCCTTAAACCTAAGGACCATTCTTGGTTTAATGAGACTTGCAGGATTGCAGTCAGGTCCAAAGAGGAAGCATTCCAGAATTGGCGTTTTAACAGGAACGCCGATACTGAAATTCTTCGTAATGAGGCTAGAAATCGCTGTAATGCCACGATTCAGCGCGAAAAGCATCTTCACGAGCTTGACATCCGCAAAAGAATCCTTTTACTACCGAAAGGTAGTAAAAACTTTTGGTCGTTTGTTAAGAGAGTGAAGAATCAGTCTTCATCGTCTATTCCAACTCTCTTAATGAACGACCAAATCTTCACTGATCCCGTTGATAAAGCTAATCTCTTGGCAAGCATCTTTTCTAAGAATGCTACACTCCCAGATAGCAATCAACCACCGCCCAACATCGAGAGAAAGTCTTCGGCTATGCCAAGGATCCACTTTCGAACTAGGGCAGTGAAAAGGGTCCTTGCTAATCTCAATATTAACAAAGCGTCAGGGCCGGATGGCATATCAGCCCATGTGTTGAAAAAGTGTGCATCAACACTGGCTCGTCCATTACGGAATCTATTTAGCATTTCCTACACTTGTGGTGAATTTCCATCATGTTGGAAGATTGCTAATGTTCAACCAGTTCCCAAAAAAGGCGAGGCTACGAACCCTAATAATTATCGGCCCATTGCAATATGCTCAGCGCTTTCCAAAATTATGGAAAGTGTTATAAACTTTCACTTTATGAATTATCTAGAGCGCAACGAATTACTTAATGATCGCCAATATGGCTTCAGGAGAGCTCGCTCTACTGGTGACTTAATGGCGTTCGTCACTGAAAGGTGGAACCAATGTGTCCACCTTCTTGGTGAAAGTATGGTTGTTGCTCTGGATATTTCTAAAGCTTTTGATCGTGTGTGGCATAGCGCCCTCGTAACAAAACTTATTGCATATGGCGTCGGTGATTCCTTCGCTCGTTGGATAACGAGCTTTTGCAGTGGCCGTTCTATACGTGTTGTCGTAGACGGTTTCATATCTAATGAATACTCCATTAACGCTGGAGTTCCTCAGGGTTCGGTCCTATCCCCGTCTCTTTTTCTTGTTTTCATCGATGACCTTCTGTCATCGACCATTAATCCAATCCACTCCTTTGCAGATGACAGCAGTATTTGTCATTCATATTGCTTCAAAAAGCGTCCAAGCTCTGAGGAGATTGAGAGAAAAAGGCGGTATATGAATGACACTCTCACAAATGACCTCAAAACAATCTCCGAGTGGGGTCGAGCTAATCGGGTCGAATTCAACGCTAGCAAAACCCAATGCTGTCTGTTGTCTCACAGACGAGTGGATTGTTCCCCTCCACCCCTCAATATGGCCGGCGTAGATATTCTGAGATCAGCAACTCTTGACGTTCTGGGCATATCAATTCAAGCTGATCTGAGGTGGACAGATCATGTATTCGATGTGTCGAAAGAAGCGGCCAAGTGCTTAGGTTATCTTAAACGGTGTAAGAAATACTTCACTCCTGTTGATCTTCGGACTGTCTATTTCGCCTATATTAGACCTAAGCTAGAGTACAATTCGCACATCTGGGCCGGGGCTCCAAAAACTACTTTGGAGCTGCTAGACAGAGTTCAACGTCGTGCGATGAAGTTAATTGGGGATGCGGTTGTTGTATCTTCTATTGACTCTCTTGAACACCGTCGTAACGTTGGGTGTGTTACCCTTTTTTATAGATATTATCATGGGATGTGCTCAAGAGAAATTTATGGGCTGGTTCCGTCAGTTCGTATATTTTCTCGCAGCACTCGGGCGTCTCATCAGGCCCATTCCTATTGCGTTGCAACGGTGTTTAACAGAACATCGCACTATCGTGATAATTCGTTCTTTGGTCGCACGATCAAGTTGTGGAATAATCTTCCTGCGAACGTTTTTCCCGACAGCTGTGACATCAGTAGATTCAAGAAAAATGTTCATCAACACTACTCCTCTTTTCCCCCATCCCTCTAACCCATTTCCTTTTCTGCAAATCAACACGGTGCATTGCATTTATAGGGGCTATCCCCTGAGCGTTGGTTTAAGTATAAAAAAAAAAAAAAAAAAAAATGGAGGAGTTTGGGGGTCCGAAAAATGACTACTACTACTACATGAACAGCCCCTAATAGGAATGTCAGCCTCTTTCGGAAATAAAATCATCTCTCACTCTATAAGGAATTTGTCATTTTTAAAACGTGTATCGGAAAATTTGCATACTCAACACCGTTCAGCAGTTTTTTCAGTAATTTTTCATTTCTAATGTTAAGATCAACCCCAAAAGCATGACCAATAATACCAAGACTTTATGCCCAAGGCCAAGAATACTATGGCATTGGCTCTTCACTACTTAAAACATTAGATGCATAAAATGAGCCATAAAACTAGCAAGAAACACCTCCCAGTGTGCCAGACGGTTCAAATTTCCGCTTTTTTATCCGTTACGGATCCGTTACTGATCCGTTGGCGGGAGAGATTCCCAAAAAAAAAGCGAATCGTTTTTTTTTTTGGAATTTCTCCCGCAAACGGATCAGTAACGGGTAAAAAAGCGAAGATATGAACCGTCTGGCACACTGGGCTGCGCTAAAAGATTTCAACGCTTACTCTTCCCGCGGATTCGTCTGGCTGAAAAAATAAACTTAGCTATGCAAAACAAATTTTCCGCTCTTCCGGAAAATGTAAAATTTCCCAGACAGTTCGAAATTACTGTTGAAAAGCTCGAAAATAGCTCGAAATTCCCAACCAATAAACATCGAAATTCGTCATACTTGGTAGTAGTAAATCAACAATCAGCTGAAGCTGGAAATATAGTTCAAAATTTATTCATAAGATGAAAACTCTAGCTGATTGAATTCTTAAGAACTCAAACTAAAACTTAAGAATTCTAACGAACTAAAGTTATCGAAAAAAAGAAACAATTAATAAATTTTGTAATTGATAGATAACATTTTGATGTTGATACATAAATGCAACAAGGAAGTACAAATAATCAGCTCAATTTCTAGATTACATTTTTTGGTTTATAAATATTTTTTCTAAAAATAGATCCAATGAAAGCGCCACATGATATGGGGGTGCCCGCATTTATCTTCTATTAACAAATAAATATGTACTCACAAGCACTATTAGTAATTGATATATGATACATCAGAGTTTATACAACGTACTCGTAAGTAATTGAATGTAGATATTGACCGAGCACGTGGGCGATCAGTAGAAAATTTTCTTTGATTACGCTACATTGCAGATAAATGCAATTAGAACAAACAAATTTTAATCGCTGTTCAGTAATTGATAAATAACACAGAAAGCGGAAAATAAACAAATGAAACACAATGTCAGGGTTTTGTAGTCGCACATACAGACAGGGTTTATCTGCTAATGTAAAATATGAGGAATGCTAACATTGAGCGCTACAAGTTTAAATTCTAAAGTAAATTAAAATGAGATAAGGATGGTTTTCTGTAATTTACACTGAAATTCTCAGTATTTTGAATATAAGTTAGTACTTACCTAAATTTGAAAAGGACAGCTTATTGCTAATAAATTATATTATAATGACAAGGCAAAATAAATATAAGCAGCCAATAATTAATCTTCATTGCACCCTGCTGTGGCAAACCATTAGATCTATCTAACATAAAATCTATAAACACAGTAGTAAGAGCAACAAATGCAATGAAAGGAACTATTGAAACCATGGAGATGATTCGTATATAGCGGAAAGTACATTCTACGATATTGTTGATAGACCATTAAGAAGGTTCGATGTTCTAAGTAATAGTTTGATTGCAGTGTAGTAATGTTGAAATGTTTTTTTTTTTTTTCTAGTAGGTAATATAAAGAATTCAGATAATTTTATGTAAAGAACAATGAACTATTATGAAAAGAAATAATTGAAAAAATAAATAGTTTGTGGTTGATTTCTTTACAATTCAGAGGTTAAACGATAAATTAAAGACAAAGTTTCGTAACAATAAGTGATGAGCAAAATAAGTCTTGGTCTTGAGTCTTGGTAATTTTGCAAGACCAAGACGCTGTAATCATTGCAAGACCAAGATCAAGACTGCTATGGTCTTGGTCTTGATGACGATGATCATGAAGACCAAGACATCATTTCAGTCTGTGTAATTTACAGTTAATAGGTGTGTCACGCCCCTTTCAAGCATAAAATCATCTCTCAATTTCGAAATTTCGCATCTTAAAAACTCAACTGCGCTATGTAAAAATAAGGTTTGGTGAATAATTCCGTATAAAAAGAACCGAAAACTATATTTTTCGAAGTAACGAAATCACGGGACTTAGGCTTGTGCGGAATGTAACTTTAATGTTGAATATGAGTACGAACACTGAATTTTCAATTGAAGTTTAGTTTTAAACAAAAGAGAGGCAGCAAAGTGCTGCCAATAAAATCCAGAAGGAAAAAGAGAGAAAAAGGGAAACTTAAGACTAAAGCAAACACAGGGTGTTTGCTACTGGCGTAAACATTTGGAAATTTTTAATGCTCAACAATCTTTAGAAATTATTTCAAGACTAAGATTGAGACCAAGACTTAATTCCCAAGATTAAGACTAAGGCTCAATGTCCAATATCAAGACCAAGACTGCTATGCTAATGGTTTGCTCATCCCTAGTAACAATATACATACATTTATGTATATCTTAATCGGCGCTTTCAAATAATGTCCATAAAAAGAAATGTGGACAATAATCTATTTGGAAATAACGACCACAATATGGGCTTTATTTTGAAAAGAATATGGTTTTTTTTTTTTGCATTTCAATTTTATGGATATTATTTCACAGTGCCATCTTAGCCAATAGAAATCATTTTAAGAAGTTTTTTTATTCAAATTCAAAGGAAAACCTAGGAAATTTAACTATAAGTACTCCATTAGTTATGTTTTAAATATTCATTGTTTTATTTAAAATAAAATAATTTGTGTTCTTATCAACGAAAGTGCGGTAATTACATTGAATAATTCAATGCCTGTTGCCAACTGCAAGTAGGTGAAAATTAATTAATTTTTTCTTGAATTTAAGTGTAGTAGTAAAAATTTTTGTAATAAATTTTAAGGCCGAGATTAAAAAATATTATCACCATAACTTTTCTTTTCTATTCTAATTTCAATACTAATTTTATGAGAAAAAAACTATTTTTTGTAGTACTAATGGTAGGAAAATTAAAAAATTAATGAAGATTCTGAAAATTATCGATATTTGCGTGAAATTCGAACTTTGCTTCAGATTGGCTATTTTTTATTCAATCCCAACAAACATTGATAAAAAAGACTTTGTTTGTCTTTCCAGCAAGTTCTTCATATGAGGAAAAGGACAAGAGATTCGATTAACAGATCAGTTGAAGTTAAGTCCCACCTCGAAAAACAGTTATACGGCAACACTGTACTAGCACAGAAAGTAAAAATAATTAGGGTGTTTTTTATAAAATTTTATAGCTTACACCAAAGTTTGTAAATTGATATATCTAGGTAACTAGTCCCATTCAGTTTTAAGTGTTCTTTTTATAAAAAAATATTACTTGGTGAAAAAAATTTTTTTTCATCAAAATTTTTTAAGCTTAAAAATACTTTTGGATTTTATTAAAAAAAATTCCCTTTAGATTTATTTTGAAAGTACTTTAAATTTAAGCATAATTCATACGCTTAAAAATGATGTATGATTCAAGATTGTTTACTCAAGAGGAAGGCATCTTACGAAAAAAGCGTACTGGGCATAAAATGCTTAGAATCGTTCAAGAAATACGTGTGAATTTTTTTGTAATTTTTTTAAAATTTAAAAAAAAAAAAAAAATTTTCAAAAAATTAAAAAAAAAAAAAAATTTTTACTTTCCAAAAAATTACCAAAAATTTCACACAATTTTCTTGGACGATTCTAAGCATTTTAGCCATCGTACACCTTTTTCGTAAGATGCCTTCAAAGAGTTTTTCCTGCCGCGGGCGTCCAAAAGCAAAAAACTCTCATCTAGCGACGGAATCCCATCTTGAGTCACACATCATTTTAAAAATTATAAATTATACTTTAATTTAAAAAACTTTTAAAAAAATTTAAGGTGGATTTTTTTAATAAAAGCCAAAAGTATTTTTAAGTTTAAAAAATTTTACGTTCCCGCTGACGAACTATAAGGTGTTCACCAATCACGTTTGGTCGTTTTTGTATGGAATCCCCAAAAAGGGGATTAAGCCTCCCGTGGAGTGGTGGACTTATTTTTATAAAGTTATTTTAGTACGGTCATTTGGTGGTTTTATCTGGAAAGTTGTCCGGGATTTTTAAAAATGAAATATGGCAAAAATTTGTCAATTGTGCATTTGGCGTGAGTGTTCATGTGTTTTTAAATTGTGATAACTCATGAACGGAGAGTCGCAGCTAAAAAAAATTCCTGTTCTAGGGAATTGCTAGGTCATAAACTACATATTGCTTATTTTGCATACGATTTATAGTTTAGGAAATATTTTTTGACAATACAAAAATTTAGAAAACATATTTTTACATATTTTACGCTTATAAGCCGCATGTCTCTTCGTTTTTCTTTAATCTTTGACAAAAACATGCGGCGTATGAGTTCATAACAATAATTGGTTTTCAAATAGCGATATCGCATAAACGGTGTTCATAAAGATATTTCATAGGGAACTGTTGGAACATGCTCAACAAAATGCATTTAAAATCTACGGCACATTGTTTCGGAAATATTTTGCAAAAATTTTAGGATTGTCAAAAGATGTTTCGTAAACTATAAATCGTTTTAGTAATAATCAACACAAGATTATGAACACTCATACGCCAAATGCACAATTGAAACTTTTTATTTAACATTTTTTTTAAAAAGGCCATTTTATACAAAATTTCATAAGCTACAAAATTATCGACCAAAATTTTTCTCTAGAAGTAACCGTTAGCGAGATATTTGGAAAAAATTGATTTTAGGAGCCAGTTTTTCAATATTGGCGGTAGCGCCATGGACAAGAAGTAGCAAAGTTGAAATTCGGAAATAGTCCATCGAAATCTACAAAATAACCCATTTTCAAAAATCCCAGAAAACTTTCCAGGTAACCCCATTTTATTCACCCAAATGATTGTATTATTGTAGCCAGATAAACAACTATCACAAGATTCAAGACCACAGAATTTTTGATTTTTTTCGGCGATATTTTTGTCAATTTTAATGTAATTTTAGATTGTTAAAAACCACAAAAAATAGAAAAACAACCAAAATGAGCACCTTGCGCATTTCGTCAATAAATTGAAGAATTATTTTAACAATCTTTTAAGGTTTTAAAGATTTGAATACGTTTAACGGCCGTAAATAATAGTTGTAATTATAATGCATTGGAAATTTATGCTCAATTGAGTGCCCTTTTATTTACTTTTTTATTGGGTTAAGAAGACAACCAAATTTGCACATGATTCTGGGGCAAAATGAACCCACTTGCAGATCAACTATTTGATTTGAAAGCAAAGTATGTCGGTCGGTATGCGATACAGTTTTTTTTTTTTTGTTGTATTGTTTTATTGTTTTATTAGTTATTCCAAGCAATTCCTTGAAGAGATCATGTTACCACCAAGTAAACTCATCAGTCATAACGCGGAAAACTAAAGGCAGTAAATGTGTGGTGGCTACGTTTGCATGGCTTCTTTTACTCTTTTTCTGACATTCTGACTTGATATGACGGCTGACGGACGTCAAGACATCAAGTTATAGACAAACAGACAATGCCTTAATAATTAGGTCACTAGTGCTTTCATTTATTTTGCACATGTTTATTTGATGCTTAGTTCATTAAGGTGGATTTCAATTGAAATTTTTAGAAAATGCGAAAGACTTTTAGTAGTAATTTTAGACATTCTCTCATTTCAGTTAAATCTTCAAATCTTCTCTTCTTATACGAGATAAAATTGTATGTTTGTTTGTTTGTTTGTTTTTTTGTACTCAATATTCTTTTCTCGATTTCAATGAAACTTGGTATAGTGTTAGATATTAGCATACAATGAAGAATGAGCTAGGCTTGAACTTTGTAAATGCTCACCAGAGGGCGTGGCATCGCATTAAATTTTAAATTTGATATGGTCATAACTCGCAAACCATACAAGATATTTGAATAAAATTTGGTGAGAAGGTACGGTTTAATAATGCCTTAAAACAGACAAAAAGGCGGGATCGAAGAAGTGACACGCCCACTTTATAGCCCTTGAAAATTTTGATTCAATATTACTCGAAAACGACTCCAACAATTTTAATGAAAATATAGGAGAAGTTACCCCTGCAAACAATTGTTAATATGTAATATGCCATTATATTGGGAAAACTCGGTGAAGGGCGTGGCACCGCCCACAAAAATATAGTGCGCTATAAAAAGAAAACTACTTAAGCAATCTTTCTGAATTTAACAATAGGGAGTCTTCTTGCTATTAGAAATCTACGAGCTGAAAGTAGGCAAAATATCGCCGTTGCGCGTGCAACCTCCCATACAAGCAAAATACGTTAAATGCTATTTCTCGCAAATTTTACAAGGTATTTCAATGAAATTTAATATGTATGTACTGCTTAATAATACCTTGTAACAAAAGAAAAGTGGGCGGGATCGAATAAGTGCCACGCCCACTTTCTAACCCTTGAAAATTTTGATTCATTATTACTCGAAAACGGCTCCGACAATTTTGATGAAAATTAAGGAGCTGTTACGTCTGCAAACAAATATTAATATGTGATATGCCGTTATATTGGGAAAACTCGTTGAAGGGTGTGGCATCGCCCACAAAAATATAATGCGCTATAAAAAGAAAACTATTAAAGCAATCTTTCTGAATTTAACTATAGGGCGTCTACTTGATTTTAGACTCCTACGATTTGAAAGTAGGCAAAATATCGAAAGTGCGCGTGGAACCTCCCATACAAGTACTATAAAACACATTAAATGCTATTTCTCGCAAATGATACAACATATTTTGATGAAATTTGGTATGCGGATCTGGATCAGAAGTATCTAAAGCATAACAAAAAGAAGACTTTCTTTAATAATTGCCACGCCCATTTTTTATCAAAATAAAAATTTTGGTTAATAACTCAGGCACAAAAAAAAAAAAATGGAATGAACTGTTTAATTCTAATATGCAGTCTTATGTACTTTTTGACGCTATGTCCGTCTTCATCAGCAGAACTGTCATTATACCTGCAGGATTTTGAAATATCCTTGCCTGAAGTTGAAGAAAACACTGTGTTCAGTCTTACAGCGTAGCTACAAGAAAAGGTAAAATTCTTTTTTATTAATAGCATCGAATAGCTACACTCTTCCTTGTCCAAATATCTTTTCGGATTTTTCCAATGGGATTCATATTTTCCGAGTTATGATCCTTTGAAGATAAGATATTTCAGTCGCCATACAAGAGACGAAATATTTTGGGTGCGTGGCATATCCCAATTATTTATTTTAGGGCATTCTATTTCACCAAAAAAAAATTTTAGTTTTTGATATTTTTCTATACCAATCGATACTTTCCGAGTTTTTCTTATTATTATTCTCATCGGTTTATTTATCATTTTGAAAGCATGACCGTTAGAAGTGAAAAGATACAAGTTTCATAACAAAAAATAGCTATGAATAAAAACATCGACTAAAATAATAAGATTAGATTGTTGACCGAGCAGGGATCGGTCTCCAGGTTCTACAGCCTTATAAGGCACCCAAAAAAGTGCATACTTCATGCTTTTCTAATTTAGGAATGAATAAATGCTTATCATAAATACGTTGCTGGGTTCATAACCCATTACATAAAACAATAAGCGGCATGTTTTTAAGGTCATAAAACAAATGGTGACCAAAAACAAAAGGCTCGGTTTTTTCGGCTATTTATTGGTCAATTTTCTTAAATTTTTTTTCGGTTCAAGAAGTAAAAAAGCTTTTAATTCCATTTTAGTCAAAAATTTGACAACTAATTGATTTTACAATGCCAAAAATAAGCGATAAAGGTTAGTAAATCAGAAGTAAATTGTGGGGTGCTTTACACTTTTGGCCAATTTACTATTGATTTTCTAACTCTTATCGCTTATTTTTAGCATTGTAAAATCAGTTAGTTGTCTGTTTTATGATTGATTTATTTATTTATTGATTTAAATTGTTTGCATAGAAGAACTTAGTCTTTAACATGCCACTTATTCATAGTAATAACAACCAAATTATAACAACAATCAATGATCTTAAAAAAATTCCGCTTATTGTTTTATGTAATGGTTAATGGACCCGGCATCGTATTTATAATAAGCATTTATTCATTTCTCAATTATAAAAACACGCATTATGTATTTTTGGGATGCCTTATACTTTTGGCCTGTATGTTTCAGCTCTATCAAAACCGAATAAAGGCAAAAAACAATTACAAGTATAATGGGTTTTTGACGTATTTCACAATGCTGAGTCCTTTTTTAGAATTTTTTGTCTCCCTCTTTATATTTATTTGTCATTAATATAAATGTTGCACTAGCATAGTTTTTTTTTTTTTTTTTTTGATTTGATAATAATGGATAACTAACAAGCGTGCTACCTTTGGCCAGGACAAAAACTAAACTCCCTACACTGCAGCATTTTAAAAATGTTGCTTTTACGGAAGCTTCTACGCCCTCTTGACCGAATTTACTTATACTTGCTCAGATCTTGAACTAACAATTTAGCTACTTATCTTAACTACGCCATCTTGTCCGAGTTCTCCTAGTTTCTGCTCAGAGCTTGCATTTAATGTTATAAGTTATAAGCTTTGAATATATTTTTTGCATGGGCGGTAGCGGTCCGTTCACCGATTTCGTTTATTTTCAATCTCACGAGCTATCTTTTACGACAAAGCAACTGCGCTAAATTTCATCCAGTTATCTTGCTTAGTTTTTCCGTTAAAAATATTTCTACGCACAGCAAGTCAGTCAGACAGACAGTCGGACATGACTATATCGACACAGGAGGTGACGCTGATCAAGAATATATGTATATACATTAGACCCCGCTTAATTGACTTGATAAAAAATGCAAACTTTTTGGTTCAATTAACCGGGAAATCTATTAAACGGGGCCTGCTTAATTGATCTGACTGATCAATGAAAAGAATCCCGGATAATTGATCGAGTGAGTCAATTAAGCATAGAAAAATTAAGCATTCGGCGATTTTAGTTTTAATTTAATGGTTTTTTTATATGTTCAAAGCAATTTGAAAAAATAATGAAAATTAATATAAAATTCGGGTATGTGCGTAGTAGACTTAGAGCTGAGTATATAAATTTGGAAATACTAGGTGTAATGGAAATGTATATGGGAATCGATAGCTTAGGATATCTTTACTACGAGTCCATCAGTCTGCCGTGCTGAAAAGGATGCCTAGGCATATGACCGGCATTAAAAGGATGCCAAATTCAGTTTTTTTGCTAATATCTCGCTAACGGTTACTTCTATGGGACAATTTTGTAGCTCATAAAATTTCTTATAAAAAGTCCCAAGAGTTATATTCGTACGGTTTACAGTTCCTGAAATAAATTTAGAATTTTTCAACATTCATATTACTCTGCTCACTTGTACGCACCATATATCTTTAGCTATACCTTAACTATAAGTTGTACCAAAACACTTCTCACATCTTTCGTCAGGTAATTTTCCGAGTTGCGAAATTGTGACCCGATATTTTTCTATAGAACTAACCGTAAGCGATACATGTACCAAAAACTGATTTTTGCAACCTTTGATCTTGAATAACTTTTTATGCGCACACAATTTCACAATTTCTGGGGAAATCAATTAAAAGGGGGTCAATTAAGCGGGGTTTACTGTACTTTCTATACCTGAAATACCTCCTTCTCTGAGTTACAAACGGAAGGACAAAAAAATTAATATAACCTGGGCATAGGGTATAAAAAGAATTATATATAGTATAAAACGTGTTTTATTACAAGAAAGTAATAGCCTGTTTTCACCGAAAATTTAAAATGGGACTTAAGGCAGTTTCTGGATTTAGCTCTTAGTTTGAGATTTAAGTTGAATCTCAGATTTAATGTTAAACCTGTGCCTTAATCACAACAAGGCTAACGATTTTGGCAATTTTTGACCTAATGACACCTCTGGAACTTTGACAATTGGCATAAACACAAAGCAAATGGAAGATAAATGTTAAGAAGAAATAAATTGAAAAGGTTATAAAATTGTTTGTTGGGTATGTACGTATATTGCATTTTCTTATACCCTTAGGCATTTGAAATACCAAAATTACGTAAGTATTCGTATTTTGTGTTTGAATACTTTAAAAAAGTATTTTTCACATCTCTGGTTACGTACGAGTACATGAGTATATTTTGTTTAAACAATTTCAAATCATAAATTTGGGACTTTATTAACTTAGATTCACCCTATTGAGCATGTTCGCTGTGTTTAAGCATTAATGTCTCACACCAACCTGTCGCTATTGGTGGTGGTGGTGGTAGTGTTTTTTGTGGTGATATGGAATTTGCAATATTTGTGGCCAATGACCGCCACAATTAACCAGAAGTGCCGCCGCCGAAAAAAAAAAAATCATTTTTTTTTTCTTGGTTTTTCTTTCTGGTGGCTTACGTTGCGTATTTTCATTCATGCGACTGAATGAAACGCACTGCAGTGTATCATCAAATGGCAGGGGGTGCAATAAACCATACACAGTCACACACACACAAAATGTGAACCTTGACAACAGTTGTGAATTCAATTGAACTTTCTCAAACGCGATTTATATTCACTTTTTGCGCTTAGCACGCAAAACGCCGGCATGAAAGCGAGTTCCGACATTCCGTCATCAATTTTTTTATAACACGGGCGTTAATTGATCCATTGTAATTCAATGAATTTTGTTTAATTCCGTCTACTTGAAATTGCGCATAATTCAATGTTCTAGAGTCAAAGTTGTGACGAACCCGAAAAATGAGATTTGTGACAGGAATACGTAGGGTGCCTTTTAAGAGTTTCGAAAAAGTTTGACAGACCTCATCTTTCAGTTCATATTGTAACATTGTGTTCTATTCAATTAAAAAATTCAATTAATTGAGAAAATGGAATTATCAAGTAAAAATTTCCATGCGATGATTTTTTTACGATTTTCGAATGCGACAAAGCACAAAGCACCCTTTATGCCTTGAACACTTTTTCGAAAGATGCCTTTTTCTTGAGTAAAAAAAGCATTTTACCTTTCACGAGGCTGCTGACCAGCCTTGCCTTGGGCTGAGTGATTTTCAATGTATTTTTGATGCTGAACCCTAATTCGTTTACAGAATTGCTCCATCACGTCAGAATTTCGAGAAATTTTAAAATAACTGTGAAAAACATGCGATTTTCTTTATTTTTGAGGTTATGAAAATTGAAATATCGCAAAATCCCGACGTGATGGAAATAAATCAAGTTCAGTTTCATGATAAGGAGGTCCACAACTACCATAGTTGGCTTAAAAAATCAAGAGAGGTAAAAAAAGTGTTGAATTTGCGGGCCTATTTAATCATTGTGAAATTAAGTAAATTGCAATTAAGTAAATTTTAAAGTAAAAACTTTTACTTTAACTAAACTTACAATAACAATAATAAATTATCCTAAGTCAGTTGTCAAGGGAGGCATAGGGAAAGGGACGAAACAAGCAAAAAGAATAGTAATAATATAAAAATTATTGCAAGCTCCCGAAATACAGCATGACATTAGATTTAAACTGCACTGTGTTACGTAAACCAAGTAAATGAGTTGGCAAAGCCTTCCAGAGACGAATCGCGTGGATGTAAAACTGGCGGTCAGAATTTAAAGTTTTGTGCTGTATTTGAACAATTTTATTCAAATGAGCTGATCGAAGAAACTTAAGACGTGAGCGGAGATAGTTTGGTTCCTTTGTAAAAATAATTTTGTGCAGCATTAGTAACGTTTTCATTTTCAAAAAGATTTCAAAAGTGATACCGAAGATTTTTTAGAGTACACTGATATGTGCTCATAGCGCTTTATCCCATATACGGAGGGCCTAACAAAAGTTCGCTTATTATATACATATATATATACTTTATAAATTTTTTACTGAATCAAAAAATTGCGTTCTATTTGTTATAGTCTCACGATATATCATTTTAATTTTCAGAAAGATCAGTCAAAATGGAGAGAAGAAAACGTAAAATTCGTGAAACAATGTCAGCAAATATTCTTGTGCCAACGCAGCAAGAGAATCGGTTCTTTTTGGATTTCGACGTAAGCTCAAGCCTGTGGAAGTATTTAGTGAATGCCAAATAGCATTTGAAGTTAATGCGCCATTCCTCGATTCCAGACAGGTAATTTTTCTGTTGAGGACGAACCTCGAGAAGGCCCAAAATCTTCGACTGATTATGCCGATTTTTCAAGATGGATTTATCGACTTCAAAAATGTATCAAAATAAATGGCGGTTACGTTGAAAAAATACAAACAGATAATGAATAAAGTTATGAATTTAAAAAATTGTTTATCCAGTTTTTTCAATTCTACTAAGCGAACTTTTGTTAGGTCACTCGTACTTACCTCGCAAACGCTATCACAGTTTGCGAATAATTCACATCCATATGTCAATGTTGGGATAAGGTAACTTTTGGCTAGCGTTAGCCGTATTTTAAGCGGCGTGAAATATTGTGTAGCCCACAGAGCTTGTGCCATCCCGTAGACATTCCCAATCGCTTTAGAAATGTGGTCGTTCCAAGTCAAAAAAAATATTGAAGTTATACCAAGATTCTTAGTTGCTTTGACAATTTCAAGTTCACAGCTGTTTAAAAGTACTTATTTTGGGTAGAACTATTTGGTTGAGTGGTTTTTTGTAAATCCACAGGCATTTCGAGTTGCTAGGGCTTAGGCAGAGGTCGTTGGCTTCTGCGCTTTAGGAGTTCATTGACATTAAGAGCACATACGCTGATTGAACCAAGATTGCTAGTTGCATAAACTTGAACATCGTTCGCGTATATGTGGATTTGGCAATTTTTTATGACACTTGGAAGATCATTGATATACATTATGAAAACCAGAGTTCCTAGCACCGAACCTTGAGGAACATCTATTTGCACTTTAAGTAGTTTAGAAGTAAAACCATTGGTACTTACAGCTTGAAATCTGTCTAACAAATATGGTTTCATTAACTCAATTGCACTTTCCGAAAAACAAAACTAGTGTGCTAATTTCAATAAAAGCGTATTATGAATAATTGAATCAAATATTTTTGAATGATCCAAAAGTGCAAAAATACATGCTTGAGTCCACGCAAACAAAACAAATATAATTTTTTTATAACAAATTAGGCCAAGCCTAAAACAAAAAGTAAACGACATCGAAAAAGAAGGTGCGGAAACACCCTTACAAGTTAAATCTTGCAAACGCACACCTTCCATTCTTACTAATTTTTATACAAGTACATAGTATGTATATCATAAGCCATCATTTACTTAATTTTTATCAATGTCATAAAGTTTTTGCAACAAAATAAAAATTGCATCTGCATTTGAACATAATTATTTGATTATTTTCATTTAAGACATTTTATTGGATATCAATTGAGCAATTGCTTAAACTGATAAATTCAAGATCAAGGTTTTAGAGCTCTAATCAACTACACAGGCTTACAAACTTTGACATTTTTTTTTTTTTAATCAGTCGCTTAATCTAAAATAGAGAATAAATTTATTGAAGATTTTAAGTCCGCGGAATCAGGGGTGAGGAGTGGATATAACAAAACTATTTTTTTTTTCCTATTCAATATATTCTTTTGCTACCTTATTACATTTTTTTTACATTTCAATAACCTTCGAAAAAAAAAATATTTTATCTTTGTCTGTAAAAAACTATGAAACTGAATCCTTCACTTCTTCATCAAGTTTGGGAATAGGTAGCAATGCTGGGAGCCAGGTTAAGACTGTTAGGTGGGTGAGCCAAAATTTTGAAGCCCATCTTCTGCAGAGCGGCCATTGTAACACGGCTATTGTGAACTGTCATTGTTGTATTTTATACTCCAACAATTTTTGCGAGCTTTAGGCCGGCATCGGGAGTGGTAACCTTGATCAGTCGTACTGGTCATTGGTCATCTTTAAGTGCGTCGCTGCCTTTCTTAAAGAGGTAACGACGCTTGTAAACTATAGTTTTACTCTGACAATAGTCTCCGTAAAGGGATAATATGTTTTCTAGTATGGTTTGAACTAATTTTCCTTGATTGGTAAGGAAATTTATAACAGCACGAGAATTTATTCGAAACAAACTTGTTGATCGGCGATATTTCAAAGACAAAAATGAGAGTAAAATGCATAAGGGTAGCAAAAGAACAGGAAAAATAAATTCCACTCCTTACTCCCCATTCCGCGGACTTAGAAACTTCCCCTCTTATCTAATAAAAATGTCAAAAGAAGAGCTACACAAGAAAAAGTATAATTTCATCGAGTTGCATCAACAGAGTGATGCATTGACTTTATTTCCACATTGATGGATGTGATTCTTAACAAATCTATGGAAAACAGTATACTTGAAAGTTCTTCTGCATGTCGGCAACAGCGACTAATGATGGACCTGTGGTGGGTCCAGAAACGTAGCGTTAACTAGCTGTCTAATTTTTGTTTCTTTTTTTTTTTTTTTTGTATGCATTTAGCCTTATTTTGTAACTTTAATGAAGTTTTACATAAATCACTTATTAGGTAAGCTCAACCCAACATCTCATAGATAGAAACCTGCATAATTGGTACCTAAATAACTTTCAGCAAGATTCTGAAAGAAATAGAAATTTGCAGGAAATTTGAACCCTTGTTCGCTATAACTCTGATATTTTTAATTTATCCTAACGAATACAACACCGTTAGAAAGTTAATGTAATTCCCAAAACTTCCTTAGTGGGAATTGAAGTAATTTATCTCTCTACAAGTCAGTTGATGTGAACTTACAACTCAAAAAACATATTTTCAGAATATGCCAAAACTGTGCAAGCGAAAAAATATTATCGAAATAGATATAAATGAATCGTTCGATTCGCAATTTCGATGTTGACCAGTGTTATTAATTATACACAAAGGGTATTTTCACTTAATCTTTACATTCACATATATGGGGGCTTTGAATGCATTGTAAGTATATGGGTGATTCTAAGATAACTGTGCTTTTTCGAGTTGTAAAATTGGCAGATATTTTTTTTTAGTTTTTGCAAGTTTCTTCATGCTATCTTGTGTAAA
This sequence comes from Calliopum simillimum, assembly GCA_951812925.1. NCBI lineage: Eukaryota > Metazoa > Arthropoda > Insecta > Diptera > Lauxaniidae > Calliopum > Calliopum simillimum. Next base: position 56,371,838 of record OX638368.1, read on the forward strand.
CACACTCTTAAAACTCACCTTTTAAGTAGATCAACTACAAGTGTGAATTTACGGCTTTGAGGTCGAAATTAAGAAATTTTGCTAACACGTTTGTGACTAAATTGCCACGTTTGTGACATTTTAGCCACAATATGGAAAAATTATGGTTTTGAAGCGTTGTGATGAGAGATATATTGCATATAATGACAAATTTACACTTCAAGACTAATTTTGCAACAGTGTCATGTCTCCGGTGATCCATTTTCTTTATACCCTACCGCCCTAAAGATCAACTATTGTTTCATGTCCTCTGTTTTTATAGCCGTTTATGGTGGATTAGGATCTCCTAATTACGAATCTAATCTTGATTTTTTTCTATTACATCAGTATCCTTAGTTATCCTTGCTCAAAAGTGAAAAATCACAGTTTTGACATCTACTTAACAAAAACAGCAACAAGTAAAATTAATTTTTGTCAATGGATTCAGACAGCCAAATTTATTAACAACAAGACATAATTTATCATTTTTCAATTGGATTCCTAGTTTCCGAGTTATAAGCCTTTAAAAAAAGGATACCCCTCAATAACACACAAAGGATTTTCTGGACCGAAAAATTAACAAAAATGGTAAGTTTTATTATTTTTATCAAAAATATATTTTATCACGAAAATTTTAAGCCCTTGCAGACTAAAATCGGTTGAAAAAAGAAGGCCCTACTGTAGATTTAGTGAATGAACAGATGAAATTTTGATTCTGGTAATTTGCAAAGCAATAGTTTAGTAGGGTCAATCACTAAATCTAGCATAGATCTGTCATTTTTCATGCAATTATGGTCTGCAAGGTCTCGAAATTTTTTCAATTAAATATGTTATTGATAAAAATAATAAAACTTGATGTAACTTTGTAACTTTTCGGTCTCGAAAAATCCCTTGTATGTTATCGAAAGATATCCTTACTTTAAACGCTTATAACTCGGAAGCTGGGAATCCAATTGAAAAACGGTAAATTATGTCTTGTTGACAATAAATTTAGCTGTCTGAATCCATTGACAAAAATTAATTTTACTTGTTGTTGTTTTTGTTCAATAGCTTTAAGTAGATGTCAAAACAGTGATTTTTTCACTTTTGAGCAAGGATAACTCAGGATTCTGATGGTGTAGAAAAATGTTTGTATTAAAAACATAATTAATAGCCTTCAAATAAACATCTGTATACTCAATTTTATATGAAAATGTGTTTTTTTGCAAACTGATAAAAAGTGCCACGTTTGTGACATTTTTGATGCGCCACGTTTGTGACATTTTTGTAGTTTATCGCTCATTGTAAAGCACGCATTTGAGTCCAAGATTTTTCCGAAAGAATTTAGGGTCATGTATGCAAATCCTACAAAAAAATTGTTTCATGCATAAAATAAAATGCACTGCCTGCGAGTGCCGAATGCCACGTTTGTGACCATAATTTTTAAAAAAAACTGTTTTTGTTTATAAACTGCCCTATAAAACGCAAACCGATTTCTTTTTGGACACGTCTGGACATGCTGACCATTGGGTGATGGATAGTGATCAGAATTAATGCATATGAATTGCAATCTATTGACTGAAACAGTAGTACCATGCAGTAGTAGCATAATGCTTTGAAGAAATTTTTTTTTTCCAAAACTAGGGGACAGTTTTCAATTCGAAATTGTGCCCCCTAAAAATTATTTGAAACTTCAGATGAGCTCAGAATATTGTAGCTTTAAGTATTTACTTAATATGTGTAGCAACTTGTTTTCTGTTCTATTTCCGTTTTTTGGTCGTTTTTCATCGTTTTGTTTATAAAAAGTAGGGGTGGGACATGCCACGTTTGTGACATTTGGGGTATATTTGCAAAATTGCACAGTAGACCAATAATTATTTGGTGGTAAAATTGATCCGCTCTATTAGAAAAACATAGTTTCTAACTTATAGCGTCATTTTTTGTGAAAAAAAAGCCTACTGTATAGGTGAAATCGCCAGAGGACACAAAAAGTACAGTTATCTGAGAATCACCCATATAAGTACAATATGTATAAATGAGTACAAATAAAAATTTACATTTTTTTATGTCGTAGTTCTAGGTGCATAATAATTTTTTCTACAAGTTTTGAACAAAAACTAGGTGAATTTCGATACCTCCCATACAAACAAAAATTTTAAAAAGGTTTACAAAAAAATGTAATTGCCGTGTTAGTACTACTTATAAGCAATTCTGTCAAACCAGAAAAATAGTTTGTAGGAACTTTTGTTGTATATGAGGAAGGGTATTTCATTTTGAAAAGGGCAAAGATAACACCTCTAGGTACTAGTTTATTCCTAAAATTAGGTAGCTCCATTGAAGCATTTGTGAAAAATGGCATAAATTTGGATCAGTTTTACTATTACATATCGTCGCAAATTGCTTCACTTTTTAAATGTGGTTCCTTTCATATCTTTATTATATACTTATTGGCGAAGTATCGTGGGAAGCAAATAAAGGAATAAAAAGTAATGTCATGTATATTGAGTACCACAGTTATCGGTTATTTGACCGATATAATTTTTTCAACTTAACATCATCAATTCTATATCATTAAGTAAGCTTTCAGTGGAAACAGAGCCTAATTTTAAGGTATCGGAAGTTAGCCGGCCAACTTCAAAATTTTTAAAAAATTTTCATATGAAGTTAGCAGACCACGCTTTACCTCAGAAACTATGAGAATGGTAGATTTTTTTTTCACTGTTCGTTATCGGTTAACTTACGGGAAATTCCCCTATCAAAATTTTTTCAAAGTTTTTGTAAAATTTTTTCAAAAAGTTTAAGAAAACCAAAGTCGGTCTGCTAATTTACATTAAGTTATCTTAGAAACTATGAGAGCGGTAAATTTTTTCTTTTCACAGTTAAATTTCGGTTAATTTACAGGAAACTCCCTCATCAACATTTTTTCGAAAATTCAAAAAAAAAAAAAATAGGGTAGGTCTGCTAACTTCATAAGAACTTAACAGACCATCTTTTCGTTTGCGTCTTACTTTCGGAACATACATTTTATAGAAAAATTGTTTTGGCAAATGTTTGCTTATTTTCAGTGTAGAATAAGATAACTGAATAAAAATTCCGTTTTTTCTAAGGATACAGGGTGCTATGTTTGTTATCGCGGTTTGGAGCACCCTTTATATTTTTTTTTTTTCACTATTAAATATCGGTTAATTATCTGGTTATATTCTCATCAAAAAATTTTAAGAACACTAACCACGCTATACCTCAGAAACTATGAGAGCGGTAAATTTGTTCTTTTCACAGTTAATTATCGGTTAATCTACGGGAAATTTTGAAAAAATTTTTTCAAAATTTTGAAGTTGGTTAAAGATCAGATAGTTCTAATTTTAGTCACTTCTAGCAAAATATTATCCAATTAATGTGACATTACTATTGCACATTGGATTTCTTAATAATATTAGTGTTTCTAATGAATTAAACTGACTTGACGCCACTCAAAACCTTCCATTTAAAAAACATTTGCTTATGAACACTGATGCAAGATGTAGTTTAAAACTAAATTATTTATCCCACCCCGAGCACTGAAGCTCTCGCAATCTTTTCGCTATCAATCTATTCCATATGTTTTGAATAATTATTTTATTAATTTATTCATGACAAGAAAGAGCTAGCAAAAACATAAGGATTAAATGCATTATGTTTCAATGATTTCCAGTTATTTTAACTTATCAACAGCTTGAGCAAACAACTTGTTGGTCTCAATTAAATTTCATTATAACCAGCCGAAGTTAAACTTTTGCACATGTTCTTGTTCCCAAATAATCCTTAGTAATCTTTCGTCAACAAATTGTTACACATTTAATTGTTTTTTCGCTGTTGCCTATTGATTTTGATGACAAAAGACGTAAAGACGGCTTAATTTGTTAACAAAAAGGGTATATTTTTTTAATTCATATAGTGATTTTTGCTTGACGACAAAAACGTTCGATTAAATTGATCAACATATTTGTGAGTTTTGAAAATAACAAGTTTGCTTACTTCAGCAAATATTTGCTGAACCCCAATATCAATTAAATGTTTACGTATTAAAAGTTTTAATATACATACTAGGTAATATTTATTCAAAAACATGACATCGAAACTGTTTCCGTAATTTTCTGCAATTCAACTAATCTCTTGAAGTCGGTAGAACTATCAGGCAATTATTCAGTATTTCAAACGAAAATACATGTTTGCGAAAGCAGATGCGGCAAGGTTTATAACGGTGAGGGATATATCACCTGCTGTGGAAGAATTAAAAAAAGCTATCTGTAAAACAAAAAAAGGACTAAAAAAAGCTAGGGTTTACATAAGTGCAGAATTTTGAAGCTTAATGACCAAAAATATGAGCTAAGTCTATACATCAAAACTTTATTTCTTATGTTAAGAATGGAACATAAACTACTTCAGTGAACACTTGCAAGCTTTCATAGTAGGCAACAGCAAAGAATCTGTTTCTATAAGCTCAGTTATTGAATTTTATAGTCAACCAATTCACATGCATGATTTGAATAATGGAATAAAAGCTGTTCGGCTAAAAAAATTTGAGAACCGTACAAAAAAAAAAACAACACAGTTTAATTAATTTTTTCTCATTAGGAAAATATTTCAAACTTTTAATTTTACTTTTGGACAAAAAAAAATTTAACAATGAATGTAATGTAAATGTATTTATTAAAGTTATTATGTTATTATCATTTTAGTTATTATTTAAGTTATTATTTTTATTTTACTTAAAAAAATAAAAAGGCGATTCCTGAAAACGTATAAAAGCCTCGAAAAAATAGCTCGGATAAATTTTTTCCCATTTTCCATGAATACCCTTTTCAGTTCAGTTTTTGAACAAATATTGTGCTGGCAAACTTTTGCGTCCAGATAATTCCACAAGATTTTAATAGCATTTATATCTGGACCCTGCGCCAGTGTTACGAATATTTTGGGACAGTTCTATTGAATCCATGATCTCATATTATAAGGAATATGTTTGAGATCGTTTTCTTGGTAAAAATACATATCACTACATTGACCAAGTTTATCCTTTAATTGCAGTAAATTTAGTCTTAAAATGTTCAAATAAATCTTATAATCCTTACTTCCATCAAAAAAATGGAGTATTCTAGGCGCAGCTGCTGAAAAGAGCCCCAAACCATTAGTGAACCACCGTCATGTCTTACATTTGGTCTAACGTTTTTCTTTAATAAAAAAGAAGCATCAAGAAGCTCGGTTGCTGTTTGGTAAAACTCACTTCCATAAACATTTTTTCTTTTGGCAAAATGTCCTCTTCTTGAATGAAAGTAACATTAATACTTTTGGATCAGACGGCAGACCATACATATGGAGAAAACCAACTGAAGCACCTTGTTCGAAAAACCTTAAACCATATGTGAAACATGATGGTGGTTCACTAATGGTTTGGGGCTCTTTTTCAGCAGCTGAGCCTGGAATACTCCATTTTGTTGATAGTAGTAAGGATCATAAGATGTATTTGAACATTTAGAGACTAAATTTATTGCAATATAAGGATAATCTTGGTCAATGTAGTAATAGGTACTTTTAATAAGAAATCAATTTTAAACAAATTTCTTATAATATGAGATCATGGATTCAATACAACTGACCCAATGTATTCGAACACTGGCGCAGGGTCCAGATATAAATGCTATTAAAATCTTGTGGAATTATCTGGACGCAAAAGTTCGCCAGCACAATATTTGTTCAAAAACTGAACTGAAAAGGGTATTCATGGAAAATGGGAAAAAATTTATCCGAGCTATTGTGAAAACCTAATTCAAAGGATGCCAAAAGGACTAAACATGACAAATAGAAACAAAATAATGTACACTAATTACTGAAGTCATGTAAAAATTATAATTTTGTTAAGGTGTACGACTTTGGCTTTGGTACTGAATATGCTTGATTTCTGTAACTTTTTATTTATTTTCAAAAATAACGGAAAATTTTAATTTTGGTTTTTTGATAAAATTGAAGGATTAAATAGGCTATTTAAAAATGTACTTCAAATTTTTTAAATTATTTTTGCGTACTTAGTTTTGGGGCATTGAAAAATAGTTTGTTTGGTGTACGACTTTGGCTGTGACCTACTGTATATTAATGATATTATCACATTATTTCAATGGTGTAAATACAGTAAAAAAACTATTGGAAAATAATAGTGTCCCCGCTTTAATTTAATGGTACAAACTATTGGGTCTATAACTTAATTCGTGCGGTTTTTTTTCAAAATTTGAACTTTTATTTAACATGTACAATAGTATTATTCAAAGTATTATCCATCGTTAGCCACTACTTTTTCCCATCTTTCTGGTCACATATGGATTCCGCGCCAAAAGAACTGCTCCGGTTTTGAGGCCAAAAATGAATCAAGCCAATTTCGCATACCCTGTTCTGAAGTGATGCGTATCCCAGTGAGAGTTTTGCATAGACCGAAATAAGGCGGGTTAGCCAAAACTTCCCATCCAATATTTTCCAAATAGTTTTTAACCGGTCTGGTCGCATATTCCGGTCGTTTTTCGGCTATGGCTCTATTTAAGCGGATCAATTGTGTTCGATAGAGTTCACCTGTGAGCATTACAGAGCATTAAAAAGCATTACCTTGACACCATGGATATTTGCCTTTGGCTGGGAAGGTCCTGGTTGTTCTGGCTTCACATATGAATGTTTGCGTTTCGGGTTGTCGTAATGGATCCATTTTTCATCCACAGTCACGATACAATGCAAAAATGACTTTCGACAGCAGTTTTCTTCATATTAAAGTAATGAAGAAGAACTCCCCGCTAAAACACTTTTTCAGGCACAAAGTTCGACATATTTGAGTGAAAAAAAAATATTGTTGTTTACGCTTCAAATGATATATACTGAAAAAGACGCACAATGACAGTAGCTTTCCAACGCATGTTCGGAATATTGGAACGATGGAATAATAATCAAGTAACGCCATCTCTTAGTAAACCGCACGAATTAAGTTATAGATCCAATATTAACGTGTTAATAAGACGTGCTATTGGATCAATGCTCTCATACCATTAAATCGATAGTAAAAACATACTATAAATACAATGCTTTCGAGATTATTGTTTTAAAAATACGGGCCCATTGACTAATTTTAATAGTAAAAACGGTAAGATTTAATACGAAAATCATAATATCAATAGGTTTTTTTTCTGAGTGTAGCTTTAACAAAAGCTTAACTGGCCATACTAATGCTCACTTATAAAATGGTGCACTGTAATGACGCTAATCAAAATTCTAAGGGCTTGACTGTCGAAAATAGTAATTACGGTTATCACCAACAGAGGTCTGCATTACAATTAAAGTCTCAATTTAGCATGATATTCGACCATACCTTATAAATACGAAAACAATCACTGGAATAAGTAATTCGCAAAATGGGAAAATGTTTGAGACAATTTAAGGTTGAGCCTCACTATACGCAACCGAAAAGCTACATATGCGGAACAGCTATACTCAGCGATAAAGTTCAAGCCAAATTCAAGCTAAAATTGTTTAACTCCTTTCTTACTTAACAGCTACTTAGTAATAACTTAGTTTGCATCTAGACTCTAGAGTATACAATGTTAAAGTTTTAACTCATTTAAAAAGTAAAAAAAAAATTGCTCACTCACCTGCTTTACTTGAGGCTTCTTTATCGCCCAGCTCGGTTAATCGATCAGTCAGCAGCGAATGTATATTACCATAGCAGTTTATAATGCCAAAAATAACACCATTGCATAAAAATGCGCTCAGCATAACCAACCAAGCACGCATACCGCCATCTGGTGGCTCCTTTCCGTGTATGTCACGACAACAGGGTGCTTCGATATGTTCCCCGTCGTCAGGAGGTGCTGATGGTGTTTTTTCTGTGTTACCATTTTGATGCTGCAATTTTTGTGTTCCATTCTGGACACCATTTTTTTGTACGACATTATTTTTATGTCCGTTTGTCGGAAAATTGGCAGTTACGATACGAACATTCGATGAATCTTCCATCGATTTCAATGGCTCCTTTTCAGTCATTTTATGTGTATCTTCCTAATCTTGTTACTTTGTCAGACTTGAAGATAAGAAGACGTAAAGTCTAGCAATAACTTTAATGGAAATAAGAAATTTGCTACTTTTTAGCACGCGTTGCAACTCTGAATGCACGTGCAACTGATTCCGATTACGTTGTGCATCTAATGCGTCGATGTAAATTAATCTGCGAAAAAAAATGCAGTGCTGTGGAATTTAAAAAAAAAAATGTATATACATATATATTTATGGTCTGGGTGCTCGTGCAATTGCATTTAGTTTGGGATTTCGACAAGTTGTTATGACGATAATTATACATGCATACGTATGTGTGTGAGATATAGTAAAAACTTAGTGTAACTGGATATTATATTTGTAATATGTCAACAATATATACATAAACACTTTACACAATTAAATATTGTCGGGAGCCTTATCTTATTTAATTTTGCATGGATTTGCATCAGACAAATTTATTTAAAGAATTGTTATACGTAAACTTTGTGTAATTAAGTGTTTTATTGTGCACACAAATGGCGCATGTACGATACGAGTGATAATAAAATCTGGATATCTCTATTTAAAATCATTTTGCATTCATCAGTGCAATTTATTATATTAAGTCATTATTTTAACAGACATCACAATAAATCTATGGAAAAAAGAGCCCGAGCATTACTAGATTTGAAAAAGAGTAGTGTAGAAAGCACCAAGACAGCTAGCAAGACCAACTAGCAGTCTTGGCCATTCTTATCGCGACTGCTTGGTCTTGTTAATTTTTTGAGACCAATACCAAAATTCTGATATAGTTTCAAAACCAAGACTGCTGTGGTCCTGATCTTGGTACAAGATCGAGACGAAGACCAAGACTCAATATCAAAACCAAGGCTCAATGTCGAAGACTGCTGTGGTCTTGGTTTTGGCTTGCTCATCACTACACTTCCCATACAAGAGAAATCATCAAAGTTATATACATAAAGCGTCATTTAAGATAATTCTAGCATATAACAGTGCAAGCTCTGGGCAAAAACTAGTTGGACTCAAACAAAAACTTCAAAATTTTGTACAAAGATTGGTTTCAGCCAACATAATGATGATTTGCATTCGGTATGCACTTTGAAAGAAAAACAGAAATTAAAATACAACTACATATTTCAAATATGATGTTTAATACTATTAATCAAGTAAGTGAAACAATGCGACGCAATTGAAATTTTTTTGTTATCACTTTTTAATCAACATGTAGTTTTTATAAATAGATTTTAAGATTGTTGCCGCAATACCAAGCTAATATTAATTACCCTTGCAGAGTCAAGATAAAGTAAAAGTTCGATAAATTAAGGAGTGTCAAGTATTTATGATTTTCTTATACCCTGCACCGATGTTATAAGGTTCTAAAGTTAGGAGAGGCTGGGGAGGCTTCGGCACTTTTTTTGGAGACTTATATCACGGAAGCTATTCGACATATGAGAACATTTGTTGCCACAAACCTTAATTATTAAATAATAAAATTATGTTAAAATTTCACTGTGGAACAAAATTTGATCGCCAAAAGTTTACTCGAATTTGACGCTGCGGGGTGAAAATATAGGCCAAAATAAAAGACCATTTGACTCAGTTTGTTCAAGTTGCCTCTAGTTTTCGAGAAAAGGCCGTTTGAATTTTGCACCTTGAATTATCGATATATCTCGTAAGTTAACTGAGTTTTATTACATTTGGTGGAGGGTTTTTGTTCGTCTCGTCCATATCTATACTTTCACTACCAAATCAGTCTTTTGGGATGCATTTTTGGCAAGTTAGAGCACAAATTCCCAAAAAAGTAATATTTTTCGCCTTTTATGACATTTAGCTCCATAGTAATTACCCGAGTGGTGGATTTATGTACAGGTTTTGCCTTTTAACCTACAGCCAAGATCTATACGAACATTTAAAGATATTAAGCATAGGTCGGGGAATAAAAGGGTGTTTTTGTTTTGTAAAAAAATGTTTCATATATTATTGAAAATCCCTATTTCAAATAGGTACATAAAAATAAAGCAACTTCTTCGCCTCTGAGAAAACTATAAAAAATATGTAGGCACTCTCTACTTGTCAAGAAACTATATTCCAGATAAAAAATTGGGGTAACTGGGGTTCAAAAGCTATTTACAATATAGTGATGTCGTGCAAGTCTTTTTTCAGCATTAGAGAAAAACAAGGCATCCTACGAAAAAAGTGTACATGGAATAAAATGCTTAGAATTATCTTAGGAATACAGTGAGTCTTTTGTTTTGGCCTATATTTTCACCCCGCAGCGTCAAATCCGAGTAAACTTTTGGCGATCACATTTTGTTCCACAGTGCTTTTCTCGTAAAGGTAGGTAATGCTGGTAGTTTTATTTTCGTAATGAACGAAAAAAGTAATTTTCGCCGAATGTGCCCGACATTTGGTGCAAAGTTCCATAAAATGATAAATAAATACCTTTTAGGCACCATTTCTCAACTTCGTTAAACCCTTATTTGTGTTTCAATATAAAACTGGTAATGGTATTACCTTTGGCCTAGCTAAACATTAAATACCCTACACTGCAGTATTTTGAAAATTTTGCATAAATGAAAGGTGCCACGCCCTCTTTTCTGAGTTCACCCAGTTTTTGCTCAGAGTTTACTTTTATTGCCCTTAGTGTTTGAGTGAAATTTAGTTGGATTATTTAAAAAAAACTCTTTCAGTATAGCATTTTGAAACTTTTGATTATATGGGAGGTGCCACTACCTCTTCTACGAGTCCACCCACTTTTTGCCCAGAACGTGCATTTATAATCCTTAGTGTTTGGGAGAAATTTAGTTAGACTATTTCAAAACACTCTTTCAGTATAGCATTTTAAAACTTTTGCTTATATGGGAGGTGCCACGCCCTCTTGTCCGAATTTGCCTAGATTTTGCTCAAAGCTTGCGCTAACTATTCCAAGTATTTATGTGTATTTTGGTTTCATTATCGTAAAAAATACTCTTAAAGTTGCGTTTTGGATATATTTTTTGTATGGGCGGTAGGCATGTCCGTTGGCCAATTTCGCTCAATTTCAATCTCCCGTGCTAACTTTGCCCATGAATGCAGAGTATCAAATTTCATTGAATTATCTTGCTCAGTTTTCCCAAAAAATTTATTTCCACGCACAGCCGATCATCTTAAGTCTTCAAAAGCTCTACATTTCGATAATTAACACCAAATCCGATTTATGTTTCACTAAATTGGATGGGAACCATGAGCAAATTTTATTTGCTGAAATACAATTCCGATTCCATCTTATTTGTCGCAATGCAGAGCTCTTGAAGATTGCTTTCATTCCGATTCTAAAGTGAGTCAGATTTCAGAACATGCCTGAATAGTTTGAAATTTTAGTTTTCCATTTGCACCAAGCTTATATCGCCACGTCAATGCCTCAACTAGATAGCTCCAATTTTTCTAGTTTTGAGATAATTCAATTTTAATATTATTAAAAATTTGAATTTACACTGAATTTTGAAACTTGAGAGTTGGGCAACTTTTGTACGTTGCGTTGACGTACACGTACTGATTGGATCGCACTTGATGTAAGCTCATAATTTTTAAGTTGGCTGTCAGTTGAAAAACTTGACGTGACGTTCATGAAGTAGAGTAGAACGGGGTAATGTCGTGCAGGGGGTAATGTCGTGCACTGGCTGTTTTAGTCCAAGGAATTGAATGATTTACCAACTGTTTGTAAGGTAGGGACCTGCTGACCTACTGAGCTTATGCACATAATACTAGCAATTTTCACCATTTCGTCTCTACAGAGTAACCTTTTTTTCAAAAAGTACGCTTTCGAGACGATAAAAGTGTTTTTTCATCGGGTCAGAAAAATAATTTTCCTTGCGGGAAAATATACCAGGTAAGTGTTTTCTGAAACGAAATATCCTGCCAAAGAAAAGAAGTATTTGATTTCCAAAAAAATTTTGGGCTTCATCGAGTTATCGAAGTTGACCTTTAAAACGACCATTGGGGTAATGCCGTGCACATTCACTTATACAAACACAATTTCTCGCTACACAAATGTTGTTACACATGGATGTAACGAATGAAATTATCTTTCGATCGGATGCTTACTCGTTGCATTCGCTTGAGATGTACGGTTTTACGAGCATGTCAAAGTTGAGTGCACGACATTGCCCCGTTCTACTCTACACAACATATTATGTACTTCACACTTGTATAATAATGAATAAATACATGATAATGCTAAATCTCCTCTAATAGAACCACTACCTATCATTTCTCACACATTTTGGTACCTTTACTATACTCGGAAAACAATGCACGACATAACCCCACAAATTTTGAGGGGGGTAATGTCGTGCACATTTTTTTTTTTCTTCACTTACACAAACACAATTTCTCGCTACACAAATGTTGTTACACAAGGATGTAACCAACGAAATTATCTTTCGATCGGATGCTTACTCGTCGCATTCGCTTGAGATGTACGGCTTTACGAGCGTGTCAAAGTTGAGTGCACGACATTGCCCCGTTCTACTCTACTCTAAAGACCTTTGGCTTGAAACGTTTTACTAAAAATTTCACACTTAACATATGAAACAAATATTTCGTGAAAGTACTACATACATAAAATTTTGCGAAATTAGGACTTGGAATTCCCATATGAACAAAATTACATAAAGTTGTACTCAAAAAATTAGTAGTTATACTCCCGGTCAGCTTGTTTTTGTCATATCTAACTGATTATTTAAATTTTCGATATTTTTTTGCCAATTCGTAACGCTATGAAAGCACAATAAGAACACTCATTACTTTCAATTTTTGCGAACTTGTTCTAATCTTTATTTGAAAAATTAGCAGTTAAGCTGGCTTTTGTTTGATTAATATAATAGTAGTGTATGTAAAAATTTTGTGAAAAAATTAGAATAAACCGGATATTCCTAACAAAAAAGGTATTATTATTATCATTTATCAGTTTTTCATCGGTGTGTAACAAAAACTTTTCCAAAAATGGGACGAGGCAAGCATTGAAGTTCTGAACGGCGCGCACTCATAAAAAAATAAATTTCGAAGGGCAAAACTTACAAGGAATGTCATGTTTACCCCACGCCTTGAAAAAGCGGCCGACCTCGTCTATTCTCCAAGAAAGAGAAGTAAATCGTGTAGTGAGATACAAACAATACGTAGACATTTATAAATTGGCAGCGTATAGCTCAAGAAAAGTTCCGATTCCAAATAAAAAACATATAGCAACGAGAATAAAATTCGCTCAAAAACACATCGACTGGCCAGTTCAGAAATGAAGAAATATTTCATGGACAGACGAATCCAAAATTGTGCTTTATGACAGAAGGGGGTCTCGGCAATACGTAAGACGACCACCAAATACGGAATTCGATCCAAGATTTACCTTACAACTAGTGATGAGCAAAATTAGTCTTAGTCTTAAGTCTTGTTCGTGGTCTTGGTAATTTTGCGAGACCAAGACCAAGACGCTGATATTTTTGCAAGACCAAGACTGCTATGGGGGAATTTTCTTAAGCTGCTATAGAGAATACACGGCAGTCTGAGAAAATTCCCCGGGAATATTCATTCACGATAACCCCCAACATCTTTAAAAATTTTTTCAAGACCGAAACCAAGACTTAATGAGCAAAATCAAGACCAACACTCTATATCAAAACCAAGACTCAATGTGAAAGAACAAGACCAAGACTGCTATGGTCTTGGTCTTGGTTTTGATTTGCTCATCACTACTTACAATGGTGTGAAGCCTATATATTAGATCCAAGAAATTATGGATCGGCACCTATACGTCCATATACTGCAGGTCATGTTGCGATATGCTAGCGACAAAATGCCACTGAATTGGGTCTTTCAACGACAACGACCCCAAGCACACTAGTAAAGTCACCAAACAATGGTTTCAGGCCAACGACATAAATGTTCTTGAATGGTCCGCCCAGTCGCCAGACCTGAATCCCATATGGTGCGACGTGAAGAATGCAGTTGCCCAATGTCGACCCACCAATGTTTTAAAACTTTTGAAAACATTTAAAAACGCCTGGAAATCCATACCTGTCCAAAAATGCCAAAATCTTGTGGAGTCGATGCCAAAGCGCTAGCCTTGTGTTATTGCGAACAAATTTTACGAAATTAAGTACCAGTGATAACGTGTTTTAACTAATCCATAATTTTAAAAACATGGCTATTTTGCAAAAGTTACACGACTGCAAAGTTACCACTACTATTATTTTAAACAGCCAAATTTGAAGAACTTGTGCAAACTTGTATTTTTTATCCCAACTGCCTTGAAATCTTGTTAATTCTTTTTTTTTAATTTTTGCTTAGGATACCACTCTTGTAAAAAAAATGTATTTCAATTTGATCAAAATAAAAATTTAGATTTTTTTAAGGTCGTTTTCAATTTTATAAAAAGCACTACTATTATTTTGGACACAGCAGAACATCCATTTATTCTTACAGAGTTATTCGGAACTTTCATTGCATTGAAAAATTTAAATAGTTATTCTAAGTTTTCTATTTTCTGTATAAAATAAAAAATTAATTAAAATTTCAAGTTTTTTGGGCTGTTTTAATGTGATTTTAATTGAAAATCTGTTTTTAACACAAGTGTTTTTATTTATGGAGCGCAATGCACTAATTTTGGTGAATTTTTTGTAACTTATAACTTTCGGTGCTTTAAAAAACATAAGCAGTGATAAGAGTTCTTATCGATTACATGTATATCTGTGGCACATCTCAAAATGAACAACTTTTCAAGCATGTATTGTCACTTGAATGCTACAACTAGACATCTTCTAAATTATCACTTCTGAGGTAAGTAGATGGCCTATGATGTTCATCTTGGCTTGGTGTACAATCTGCTTCAAGTAGAAAACTCTTAAATGGTACCATTACCTATTTATAAAAAAAACAAAACTAGAGAAGTCTAAAATCTGTCTAAGTTCAAATTCCCAAACATTTTTAAATTATTATTTCTCAAAAATGAAAAATGTAATTTATCTAGTTGTAGTGTTCAGGTGACGAAATATACCTATTTATTTCCAAAATCTGTTTGCTTGATATCATATGCTTATCATTGATTTTATGACGTAGTATAAAACGATTAATTTACAAGTATCAATATACCAATTTACACATAGGGCTTGTACTTGCACTCATAAGAGATAAGAACTAATGTTAGTAAGTCAGGCGCAGATATTGGTTGTACACAAATAATGCGATTGATCCCATGTAAACATGGTACTACTAAAAGTATTACTTTATTTTTAGTACGCGAAGTAATGAGATTGAAAAATGTTTTTAATATGAAGAAATCACTGGCTGTTTTCGATGAAATGTACACATCATGATTTGTGTGGAAAATAATACTTAACGTTTATGCACAAAGTTGGCTTGAACGAAAAAAAAGGCGTTCCCCGATGCCGCCAAAAACCAAGTACGTACTTCGACTCAGGGTATAATCACTTGTTTCTTCTGTTTGTAACGCGGAGAAAGAGGCGTGGCAGGTAGGGAAAGTTGCATATCTCCGATTTTTTTAAAACTTTTTTGTCTTACTACATATATTGTTGAGATTAGCATTTATGATTTTTTAAAATTTTTTTTAGCGAGCCATTTCAGAGATATAAATTTTCAAAAAACTAAAAAAGCTGCAAATCAGCGTTAAATTGTTTTTTGAAATGCTCATAATTCCGTCAAATTTTTCCTCTCCAACATTTCTCTTCAATATTCTACCCCATTTTTCCCTAAAGAGGGTGCCCTTACTCAAATTATATAAAAATATCAAACATGCAACATTTTTTCGAACATACTAGCCCGTTTTATCCACCCCTTAAGGGGCTCTCCATACAAAGGTGATTATTCCAACTATCTAAATTTTGTATGGAAGGATCCATAAGGGGTGGAAAAAAGAGAAAAGTATGTTCAAGAAACATGTTCTTCGCCTCCCGGCCATGAGAAATTTTTTTTTGTTTTCATCAAAATTTTGTATGGAAACCCCTTAAGGAGTGAAAAAAATGGGGTAGTATGTTTGAAAGAAATGTTGGAGAGGAAAAATTAATAGTGGTCATCGAACATTTTTCCCCTCTCCCGGCAATGAGGAATTTTTTTTCATATTTTTATCAAAATTTTGGGGAGCCCTCTTAAGGGGTGGATAAAAGGGGTTAGTATAATGGAAAGAAATGTTGAAGGTCAAAAATTAATGAGGGCCGGTGAACAGTTTTGCTCTATCCCGGCAATGAGGATTTTTTTGATATTTTTATCAAAATTTTGTATAAGAGCTCCCTTGAGGGAAAAACGGTGGTAGTACGTTTGAGAAAAGGTAACTTTTTTATTAATGATAAATTCCTCCAATTTTGTTTTGCATAGAAATGCTGTGCAGATTTCAGAGCACATTTCTGTGTAAAAATTTTGTTTTTATTTATGTATAGGAAGCAAAACACGCCAAGTGTACCAAAAAAAAATTTTTTTGTCTCCGATTTCGCTCAAATTTGCCAATATGGTAGTCCTGGTGTGCAAGAACAATAATCCGGGTGGGTTTGGTCCTAGTACCATTTTTTGTTAAAATACAGGGTGTTGAAGTTGGCGTTTTTAATCATTTTCATGAAAAGGGTGTTTTTTAAAAAAATTATAGCTTACACCAAAGATTGTAAATTGATATATGTTAGTAACTGGTCCAATTCACTTTTTTCTTGAATTTTTTTTAAAAGTACTTTAAATTAAAGCATAATTTATAAGCTTTAAAATGATGTATGATTCAAGATGGGATTCGGTCGCTAGATGAGAGTTTTTGGCTTTTGAACGGCCGCGGCAGGCAAAACACTTTGTTTACTCTAGAGCAGTGATTCTCAACCTTTTTTTCGTCACGTCACATTTTTAATAATATCAAAATTTGGCGGCACACTAACAACGAAAATTTGAAGAGAAATTTTAATTGGCTTATTAATTTATGTGGGCTTAGTTAGGTAAAATCCATGGTATGACCATGTTGTTATCATTAACTTAGGCCTCGGAATTGGCCCCACTGTGTACCCGACAAAGAGAGCTTTAACTAAAAAATTCTAGGAGAACCATATGCAAGTTCATATACATATACTACCATATGGATTTAAGACACAATTTAGATAGTGAGCCAAGCGGTTCAAAATTGAAATGACCAAATAAATGAAGAACTATACCTTCCACATCAGTTTCTTTACAACTTCTACATACTTATGTATAGTTTTCTATGCCACAGTTTCTAGTAATAGCACCAATTAAGTAACGCACATTATTTTTCTCCATTGCTATAAAAAATTTAGATCGATTCATACTTAAGGATGCCAAAATAAATTGATCTAATATTTTCTAGTTTGTAGACTTGACCATCTGGAATTAGCAAGCTGAATACATTTACTATCGATTGTTCCCTTGATTATGCTAATGTGTTTTCTTATTGAAAGGTCTGCCAAAAGGATATTCTGGTTTGATCTTTTTCTAGCTAGTTCATAAACAATTACTATGATCGGGAACCCAGCTAAGTGTCATACTGTAGTCCTTACTAATACCGCAAAAGATCCTTCTTAACAGCTTAATACAAGTTTAGAATTAATGTGATTTGATGGCCACCAGGCTTTCAAGGTAAATAAATAACAACGCTTCCAAGAAATTACGACTTTGAGAACAGCATAAACCTCTGCCTGAAAGACACTGCAGTCATTTGGCTGTCTGTACGATTTTGTTCTATATACTCGGAAAAATTTCCTGATCCAGTATCTGTATCCAATTTTGACCCATCGGTGTATATTTGAAAGAACGTATTTAAAATAGCCAAACTATGCCTTTTAGGTACTACCACCTGGAAGTTTATTAGGAAAAGAAGGTGTGGTGGGAAATAGTCTGTGCATCATTACATCACAATTTATAAATTGGTATTAAATGACCAAAAGGTTTTAGTTTCCAGAAACCTTAAAAAATCATGTCAGCAAATTTGCTTTCTGGCATTGGTGGCATGGCGGCACACTTTAAAAATCTCACGGCACACTAAAGTGCCGCGGCACATAGGTTGAGAATCACTGCTCTAGAGGAAGGTATCTTACGAAAAAAGTTTACTAGGCATAAAATGCTTAGAATCGTTAAAGAAATACGTGTGAATTTTTTTGGAATCTTTTTAATTTTTTTTTTGGAAATTTTTAGAAAAATTCTTTTTTGAAAAATTTTTGGAAAATTATTTTTTGCAAATTTTTTCAAAAACTATTCAAGGAAAAAAAAAAATTTTTTTGATTGTAAGAAGCCCTAATTGATTTTAACGATTTTTTGAGTTTCGGGATAAAATTTCGACTTTTTATTGTTTAACAACTAATAGTGATATTTTATAACAAATATTTTTGTAGTACATACTGACTCAATGTTCCCCTGCTTTTAGTGTAGTTTTTGTACCTTTTTAAGAAAAGGGTAAAAATTACACACATGTGGGGGTTGTAGAGGGTTAAAATTTTCTACAAAAATATTTCTTGCAATATCCTGCATAAGTTTACTGAACACATGATACATGGGCTGCTATATATATTTCTGGTCTAGGCAACACTAATGTCAATAGCTAAAATCTGGTAACACCATAATAAAGTTTGACATTTTTTAGCATAAACGTACTCACAACGTTTACAGTGGGTTAATAAAATTAATTTTTCCATTGATAACACTAGTTTACAAATGATTAAAATTTTTTTTCCCAGCGAATGCCGTTACTCATTTTATATGGAAAATGGGCTGCTGATTCCGAAAATCGCATTTTTTTTTTTTATTTCGTGTCGTTTTCGAGATATCGGTCATTTTCGGTTTTTGGACCAAAAAAAAAAGATAGTTCCACTTAAATACAAATATCTCAAGAACCAATGTTTGTATTCAAACAAATAATATGTCATATTAAAGGTAATTAAATTACCTACAAATGATACTCACGTCACT
The DNA here is from genome assembly GCA_951812925.1 of Calliopum simillimum. Lineage (NCBI taxonomy): Eukaryota > Metazoa > Arthropoda > Insecta > Diptera > Lauxaniidae > Calliopum > Calliopum simillimum. The sequence continues at coordinate 56,390,837 of OX638368.1, forward strand.
TTTTGGCTGGTTTGTTAGTTTCGATGAAATAAATTGATTTCTGAAAAAAAGAGTATATTTTTCCGAAAAAATTACAAAAATGTCTAAATCAACTGCAGATTTTTACAAGAAAAAAAAATTTTAAAAATCATTTTGTATTTTTATATTATAGTCTATAAATTTGTTAGGCAAATAAAATACTATTTAAGAAAATCGATGGAAAAATGCAAAAGTTGTATACAATTCATTGATAAGTTACCAAAATGCGTTTTTCCCTATTTTTCCGTTTTTTTGTAATAAACTGTTCGAAAATTTGAAACTTTTTGTAAAAGAAATTAGAAAATCCAAAAAATTCTTAAAGAAGGCATTAAAAGGAAATACCCGTGCCTCGCCGTTTTTCTCTAGCACGTCAGATTTTTTTTTAATCGATTTTTGAAGTTTTTTAATCCACTGTACATGAAAAAACAGAAATAACGCATTCTTGTGTTAAATCGATGAATTTAACTATATGATCCTTACATCTGAGGTGTATCATGTCTTCAGCAAACTTATGCAGGATACTATGCGGAATATTTTTGTAGACAATTTTAACCCTCTCAAACCCCCACATGTAGGTCAAAATGACCTTCATGTGGGGGTCAAAATGACCCACATCCATCGATTTTTTTAAATGATATCTTATTTTCTTCACAAATATATAGTCTAAGATACAAAAAAAAAAAATATTATAAAAAAGTTATGTCTTCTTGTATAAATTTGAAGTTGAATTTGATTTTTTCTCAATTTTTTCGAAAAAAAAAAATTTTTTTTTTAGAAATCAATTTATTTTACCGAAACTAATGAACCAACCAAAAAGTGATGTGGACATCATTTGTAGGTAATTTAAATTCCTTTAATATGACATATTATTTGTTTAAATACAAACATTGGTTCTTGAGATATTTGTATTTTAATGGAACTATCTTTTTTTTTTGGTCCAAAAACCGAAAATGACCGATATCTCGAAAACGACACGAAATAAAAAAAAAAAAATTCCGATTTTCGGAATCAGCAGCCCATTTTCCATATAAAATGAGTAACGGCATTCGCTGGGAATTTTGGCTGTAAACTAGTGTAATTTAAGCGATTGATAAATTATGGGGTTTCCAACGAGAACAAACCTTTTTCCAACTAAGTGTTCATGCAAAATCGAATATATTGGATTGGAACTAATGCCCAAAGATGCCTCTATCTCACGGTATGTGACATGACGATCTTGCATTCTCAGTTCACGCACGGCATCAATGTTCTCTGGCACAACGGCCGTTTTTGGACGACCTTCACGGAATTCGTCTTTGAGCGAGCGTCGGCCACGATTGAATTCATTAAACCAGTTTTTCACAGTGCTGTAGGATGGTGCTTCATCGCCATACAAAGATTTAAGTTCATCGATGCACTCTTGTCGTGATAATCCACGTCGAAAGTTGTGACAAATGATCGCACGAAAATGTTCACGAGTTAATTCCATTTTTTTGCCAAATTGATTTTTTTCAAGTCACTGTAAACAACACGAATGATGGGCGTACGTCAAAACGTTCTGAGTACGTTTACGCAAAAAAATTTCAAACTTTATTATGGTGTTGCCAGATTTTAGCTATTGACATTAGTGTTGTCTAGGCCAGAAAAATATAAAGCAGCCTACGTATACCTCAGATGTAAGGATGGTATAGCTAAATTCATCGATTTAACATAAGAATGTTTTATTTCTGCTTTTTTCTGATACAGTGGGTTAAATACTTCAAAAATCGATTAAAAAAAATCTGACGTGCTGGAGAAAAACGACGAGACACGGATATTTTTTTTAACGTCTAATTTAAGAACTTCTTGGATTTTCTTTTTTTTTTTTTTGTGTCGAACCGCCTAATTAAGAGCTATAAGTTAAGCATATTGCTAAAATACAAATCCAACCATCAATGTTTTTCATTGTTAGTAGTTAATAACAAAAATCCGTTTTATTTTGACTTTTTTAACTTCAAATGTGTTTGACATCATAAAAATGCCCATATAAAACGTTAAACAGCAACTTAAATTTTAAAGCAATAAATTCTTTCCATTTCTAGGAGCATTTTTCAGTTTCAAAATGGTTTCGGATACATTAAATATTATCTGAAATGGACCAAAACATAAATACATTCAAACCATTTTCCAACAAAAATTGTGTTTTGTTGTTTTGAACCAGTCTAGTGTGCTTATATACATACATACATATCTAGGTACAAATTTATATCCGCTATTTCACGCTACAAATTAAAGGACCAACTGAAAAGAGCATAAAATGAGAAAACCGGCAAATCTTGGCCTTGAAAAACTATCGGGGTCATATAGTATGTACATTCAAAATAAAGAATCCTTTCATACCAATCCAAAAAAACTGCACTCACACAAACGACAACAGCAACTTCAACACCTACAACACAACTGACAACCAACGGCAGCAACAATAACCGCCTGTGCAAATTATTGCATAATTGCATTTATTATATTGTACATATATGTACTTATGTATTTAAAAAGCGTTTCTATCAAATAAATAAAATACACTGCATTTGTTGTAATTTACAATGTCAATTAAACTGTGTTATCACTGTTATCGCTCGCTCGCCACAACTGCCTTGTGCCGTCTGACGCACGTGCATGAAATGAATTTGTTTACAAAATGTCATGACACTGAAATGAAATGTCAGATGCACCAATGCAATAAAACAAACAAAAACAGAGAAATTCACTTTTTTACGCTCAACAATTCTTCATGGTTGGCAATTATTATTTACATATTAAAATTGGAAATTAAAAATAAAACACCAAATTCATTAAAAACTCACAATTTTTTTTTTTTTTTTTTTTAAAACCCAACGAACTTTAAACAAATCACTCTGCGCAAACAAATTACGAATTAATAATTTTTCCACCGATTTACGCACGCACGACTTTTCGCCGTCGTTGTCAAATGTGGAATGAAAATTTCCAACGAAAAGAAAATCATAAGTTAAATCGATTCACCGCGGAATCGCACGAGTTTCTCAAACCATTTGTGAACTAAACACAACGAAGATGAAGACAAAACTAAAAAAACAAAATGACAACACTCTGCTCGAACACGCGAATCGCTCGGTTGAACTGCAAACTGAAAAGCGCCACCATAAAGACATCGAATATCGACAAACACGTATGTAGTCGTGGCTGTTGTTATTGTTTTTGCGTGACATTCAACATTTTTGTTGCTAGCGACCACGCGCTTCATTCACTACCCTGACGCTGTCGTTTTTGGGGTTTTGTTTTGGTTGTAACAGAACCCCAATGCATGGCATTTTTTCCACAAGTAAAAATTGCATTGCCGCTCTTTTGTTCGTTCTGCCTTGCGTAGCAAATTAAATGTTACTCATACGTCACCGCACCAAACACTATTCATACCGAAATACGAATGCACTGTAGGGGTGTTCAAACATGTTTGTCATACAAGTACAAAGTTGTTTAGTTTGAACATTTTGGCATTGAAAGCAAGAGTATTGAGACTTCTATTTACAATACAAAACTTTATGTGAGATATTTTGAAAACTAAAAATAATTTTCTTTTGCATTTTAACTGGCAAGTGTGGGATAGTGATTCAAGTACATTAGGGATTAAGAAACCCCCTGAAAATTTTTGAAAACTAGTTTGATTTGTAAGTGTCACAGCTTGTTAAAGTCAAACCCTTTGTCGAAAAAAAATCTGCAAAACTTATTAAAACTAATTATTACTGCTCCTAAACCACAAAAGTAAATGTTACAAAATAAAATGTATACATACCCATTTATTTTTTTAATATTTTTTATGTAAATTTTTTAATCGAATTAAAGTTATTTTAAAAATTGTAAGAAAAAATGTTCAAACATTAAAAACTGGAAAATATTAAATTTCTTTAGAGCAGGAAAAAAAAAATACGGGACTTGCGGGCATTGCTCAGAAACGTACAGATAGTACAGAGTCCGTTTTTTAAGATAAGGAAAATTCACAACCCCGTTTTTCCCCGTTTACTTTAAATATTTATCTGAATATACCGTTTTTACGTAAAAATCAGTGATTTTATAAAATTTAAAGTTCTCAATTTTTTTCAAATTCTTTTGAATTTTTATAAATCTGAGTTTTTTTAAAACATGCTTTTATATCGTCGCACACTGGGGCAAGGAGCTCTCATATGTGGCATCAAATAAACGGAGCTGCGCACTGCAGCCAAATTGCATATACTCAGGCCCGTGCGCACGGGGGGTTTTGGCGGTTCAAACCCCCCCCAAAAAAAAAAAAAAATAAATATGTATGAATTGAAATTATGTATTGAAACAAAATAGAATTAATCTAATTAGTTCACGTGCCTATAATTTTATTTATAAAGTCATAGTCATTTTGACTATTCCTGTGGATTAGCTCAATTTCAACTTGCATTGAAAATATGCATTTTTATTTTCATTTCTTGTTAATTTTCTTAACCCTTTAACTGTTTAATTTTTTTTCGAAAAACTTTTTCTGCCTGCTTAGTTATTTTCCGTCAAAGATGAGTATACTCGACATAAACAGAGTAAAATGTTTCTGCCTATAAAAGTAGGCAATTATGATCAAAAGTTGCGTGTTGGTTTTTTAAAAAATATATATTTTTATTCGTTGTTAACAAACAAAATTTATTTCATTGATAAAAAATATCACATAAAATCGTTTTGTAACGGTACTTCCTAGAATTAGTTATTTCAGCTATTGTGAATTAAAATAAATAAGGTTGCCAGACTAACGAATATTCTAAAATGTACATTTTTTAAAAGATCTTTATTCGCCCTTTTTGAGGAAAAAAATTACAGTTGATTCGTTTAATAATAATACGAATGCGATTTTTTTTTATCTTCACGACGAGTATACTCGACATAATGCGAAAAATTTTCAATTCGCTCTAACGAGTATACTCGACGTAAACAGTTAAAGGGTTAAAAAACGCAAAAATTCATTTTTTTTTTTTCAACAAAAAAATTTCAAAAAAAGTTCTTAAAAATACAATGTCTCTTTAACGCGATCAGATAGAATTTTCAGAAATACGTTTTTTGAATTTAAAACTAAACGAAAAACTAACTGCGTACTCAGTTTTTAGTTAGTTTTTGCCAAACCTTGTTTTTGAAAATCGATTTCAATATAAACAACTTTTCAAAAAAAAAAAAAAAATCTGACCAACAAAGCCTTAAAGCAATTAAACATGAAAAATGATTTAAATCAATACATATTTCATTGAATTAATCTATTTATTAGGGAACAAATTACTAATTTTGTTTTAGTTTGCTTGCAAAACTACTTTCAAAATTATGAATTTATTCTGATTTTCTAAAATTTTAATGCAAACAAGCCTGACGGAAAGATAGCTGAAACCATTTTTATTAAAAACACCAGGACTCAATGCGCTTCTGTGACCAGAGTTAGTGCTATCGACTTAATTTCATAAACAAAGTAAAAAAAAAAATGGTAAATATTATTAAAATTGGACTTAGCATTTTTTCTTTGAAAATTTGAAAAATTTTTGACTTTGCACTTTTGCATTTCTTTTAATTTTCACCAATTAAATATGTTATTTTGATGTCAACTTTTTTTACGCTAAGTGTTGTTTTAGTACCTTTTTAATGGCATACATGTACTGAGCATTTTATAGTGTTATTACGTTTTTTTTAATTAAACCCCCCCCCAAGAGCAAATCCTGCGCACAGCCCTGTATATACTAAGGATGGATCACTTAAGCTTTCCACAAAATTTGGTCGAATTTGAACAAAAAGACGTGGCACCTCCTATACAAGCAAAATCTTAAAAACTCTATACTGAGATTACTATATGAGATAATCAAACCAAATTTCGTACACTTGCTACGAATAGTATTGTTATACTCTGGTAGCAAATTCAAACAAGAGGGCGTGGTACCTCCCATACAAGCAAAATCTTATAAACTCTATATTGAGAGTGCTATCTGATATAATCGAACCAAATTTCGTACAATAGCCAATCTTTATTCGAGTTTTTAAACTTTTCCTTCACTCTACACGCTTTCAGTCATTTTGACCTATATTGGGACTTGAAATGAGATAATTTCTTACTAAAGTGTTCGCAATGACGACCTGTCCTATTTTTCCAATTGTTTTAAGAAAAAACAGAATTGCTGTTCAAAATTATCATGTCCAGAACTGTACATAATGTTCATAAGTTATTGTCTCTTGACAAATAATAAGTTAGAGGCCATTTCTATTGGAAAATTAGAAATTTTGAATAATGTGGGCAATGCAAGATAAAATATTTTATTTTAGGTAACGTACCAAAAATCGATGTAAATTTCAAAGTAGCACCAGGTAGTAACATTTTCTTGTCGCTTCTGTAAGTCAATACTGAACATTATAATTTTTTTTTTTTTTTTAAATACTTCATTTATTTATTGAATCTTCTCTTCTTAGAAGACTAACAATAAGTTTAAAAATTTTAATCCTAAATAACATTATTATATGTACATTATTATGTCTAATATATAATTTCATATTAAATGTGTCTCCAAAGTTTATAGGGACTTGTACATCCTATGAGTTCAGAAAGCATACAAATTTGCGCCAGTAGTTCTGGCTGCATATGTAGCAGGAACAACCACAAGATAGAGAGTATGCGCCAGTGGCTGCATCTACCAGTTTCAAGTCTCACCGTAGAGAATGCGCCAGTTACCGGCTGCATAGAAAGAGTGTGCGCCAGATACCGGCTGCATAGGAAGAGTGTGCGCCAGATACCGCCGGCTGCATAAAAAGAATGTGCGCCAGATACCGGCTGCATAGGAAGAGTGTGCGCCAGATACCGCTGGCTGCATACGAAGAGTGTGCGCCAGATGACAACTAATGCTTGGAAAGGCTTGGAACCTAAACAAATTATCTATTATTTATTTAATTTCGTAAAATTTTTCTTCTCCATTTTATTTTACTTACCTACCTAAATGTGTTAACATTTTTAAAGAAAAAAATATGTTTATAAACGGTTACATACCTAAAGATGAAGGCTCCATGGTCAAATAACATTAAAAGTTAATAAATTATAGCAAAAAACTGCTTTGATTAATAAGGAAATAAATTATAAAAATTATTTCAGTCTTCAAAGTTAAAGTTTACCGTGCTGTAGTAATGAAATGGGTTTGTTGCAAGTCATTTGAAAAATGGCAAATAGTAAGTTGGTTAATATTTCACCTAACCAATATAAAAGGGTATCCTAAAATAAAATTTAATTTTTTGAATTATCGCCAGGTATTGAGAGTATCTGCTCCTGTGTGCGTCGGGTTAAAACTACAACTAGACATATACATTTTTATTATTTTGAGAAAAACGCTTTTAAAGTTTTTTGAAATTCGCTTTTTGTATAAGATTTTGAAGTATGCTGCTTTTTATTTCTTATATAAAATTTCAAAAAACTGACTAGATAGAAACGTAGAGCCGTTTTTTCTTCATATTTCTGTATACTTAACTCAAAATATCACTATGGACCCTTGCGGTCTATGTGTGGCAATATTGCCGCCACCCTAACCTAACTCAAAATATAAAAAAATTTAGATGTCTAGTTGTAGTTTTAACCCGACGATATGTTAAAAACACTTTGAACTTTTATAATTTTCATATGATTTTTTACAGCCTAAAAGTATGCGCAAATATTTTTTCCAGTTTGCTTGTATTATTTTTTTTAAATTTTTTTTCTCTTCCATTCATTGTATTTGAAAAATAATTGCATTTTGAAAACAACATGGAAATCGAACCAAAATTTGGCGTTAAAAATTGGAATTAGTATTCGTTTCCAAAAATCGATTTCTTTTAAGTTTTTCGGTTACCTGGCCGGTTACTTAAAAGCAAGGCATCTTACAAAAAAGTGTGTGATCCAAAAAATGCGTAGAGCCACCCAAAAAATACGTGTGTATTTTTTCAGAATTTTTGGAACCTTTAGAATATTTTTTTTTAAATCAATTTTTGTGAAACTATACGTATTTACAAAATTTAAGAACTAGGACACACACAAAAAGTAGGAGTATTCACGCGTTGATGCGCAATGCTCTTGCGTCGTTGCGGAAGTGCGGTTTGCGAAAGTGTGACATTTGTAAAACAACAAACACATTGCCGAAAATTTCGCACTACTTCTTCAGTTTCTCAAGATGGAAATATTCACATTGAACGTTCAGGCGTTAGTGCGTAAAAGCCTTGCATTTTCGCAACTGCGCATCAACGCGTTAATACCCATATTGTTTGTTGTTTTTGTTTTTGATGCGACGTAGTCGTTGTTGTTGTTTTATGTTGGTTCGAGTTCGATTTTGTGTGTACGCAAAAAAAGCAACAACAACGCGAAATTTTGACAAGCGTGAAAAAAAAACAACAAAAATTATTTCTGTGATTGTTGTTCAGAAATATTGATGTTGTTGGTCGAGCCGAAATTGGCTCACTTTTGTTCTACGCTGACACCCTTGTTCTAAAGCATAAAAACTTCTCTACCAGACTTCTAAACGGCAATTTTTTCACTTTAAAACAATGAGTCCAAAATTTATAAAATTTAACTTTTTTAAAGATTTTGCCTAAGTAACTACCAACGGATACAAAATTCATTGCTTAGGCAATGGGTGGCCCTCGATTTCGAGAGTTTTGATTGAAATCAAGCCTAGGGATTTTGTTACTAGATTTTCCTCATTATAATAATCACTGTAACCTTTAACTTTCCCATTCTTTCAAAAAAAGGGCTGCACCCTAATAAACATGTAGTTTTCTTTCTAACAAAGTTGGTTAAAAACAAACCCAACCAAAGCAACATTTAAAATCACTTGTAACATGTTCATGTTTGAAGTGCATGATTTTGCGTAGTGCTTTCACAACAATCGAGCAAAGTAATATAATTTGCCGGTCGATATCCCAATTGCTTATGCACATGCAAAAACCTACTCAACGTAGAAGGTCGAAGGTTGATTACATCAATAAAGGTACAAAGAAGGAGTAGTCAGGCCAAACCTCAAGACAACATACATACCTACTTAGTACAGTAAAGTTAAATATCTAAGCAAACTCCGAATTGACTAAGATGAGTACTTTTTAAGTGAGAGTCCTGTTTTCCGTTTTATAAAATGAGCGAGTCCTAAAAATTTAACTATTTCATATTTGATTCTTGAACGATCGGAAAAAGTCTAAAAGAGTTTAATAGGCTAAAATTTAGTTTTTTGGGAAAAGTGTTCTCACTTTCATTGAATTTAATGAATCTTAAATCAAAAATTTTATTAAAGTTACATTAAATTTATTTCATTGAACTTAATGAAACTTAATTACAATTTTCATTAAATTTAATGGAACAAATTTCCACTTTCAATGAAGCTTTTAATGAAACTTGTAAAGAAAATTTTCATTAATTTCATTAAATTTAATGAAAGCGAAAATTTGTTCCATTGAATTTAATGAAAATTTTCTAGTGTCCGACCGATTGATCGGCTTCGGCTACGGCTTCGGCCACCTTCGGCCTTACATTCATTCGCCTTCGGCCAAAATAAGCCGAAGTTTTGGCCGAAGCCGAATGTTTGTAACTTCAAGCATAAAGCGACTTGATGGTTTAAAAAAATTAAATTTAAACAAAATGATATTCATTTGTAGTAGATTGGAACTTTCTAATTACGAACCTGAACTTTGTTTTTTCTTTTATGTCAGAATCCTGAGTTATCCTTGCTCAAAAGTGCAAAAATCATTGTTTTGAGATCCTACTTTCCGAGTTAAAAGCCATTAAAATAACATATAAAGAATTTTTCCGGACCGAAAAATTAAAGAGTTCATAATTTATTATTTTTTACCAGTAACATATTTCATTAAAATAAATTTCGAGCCATTGCAGAACAAAATCGGATGATATTTGGCCGCTATATTTTAGAGAGGTAGTGCTTTTGTGAGATATCGGATATAAAAGTTCCAGAAAATCAGTTTTTTGGTCTTCCAATAGTATGTAGGTATGAACTTCAGGTCTAGTCAAACCGTGAGAAGTTGTACCTTCGTGAGAAATCGGGTTCTAAAGGTCGAGAAAATACCTTTAAATAAAATATAAATTGTACGAAAATAAGTTATGCAACTTTTCTTTATGAAATTTACTGAGCTACAAAATCGTGGATCAAATTAGGGAAAAAATTTTGCAGAAAACTGATTTCTTCGACCTTTTGCACCCGATATCTCACTTCTCGATATCTATTTCAGTTATGGCTTAGCCTGAACCTAACTTAATATGTAGCCTATAGTGCTACAAATTGAATATACTCTGAGAGTATGGTATAAAATTTTAAAATTAATGAACCTTCGGCTTCGGCTACGGCCGAAGGTTATAAAAAAACCGATTAATCGGCTTCGGCCAAAAAGTGACCTTCGGTCGGACACTAAAATTTTCATTAAAGTTTCATTAAGTTAAATGAAATAAATTTTTCCTTCCGACAAATTTAGTAAGCAATTGATTTATTGATTTAATTAAAACTAGGGAATATGAAAAATTTTTCACGTACACTAAATGCATATTTTGAGAGTGAAAAGTTTTTCGCTAACACTAAATAAATTTCTTGATAGTGAATATTTTTTTGCTAGCACTAAATTTACAGAAAAATAAAATTTAATGTAAAACTCCAGAGTCTGAAATTTTTCAATCGATTTTTTCTGGTAACCATCGAAATAAGTTCGTTGGCTTACGGTTAAGCCTTTACAAAACGTTTTGGTTCTGGAGAAAATCTTAATAAGTTCAAAAGTTTTTGGAAAAGTTGCTATCTGTCCTAGATTTTAGAAATGTAACAAATCTCAAATTTCAAACATGTCACCCGATTTTTGCAATTTTTAGTAAACACTGTTTTTTCTTATAACCATTCCAAGGACATTGTATCCCGAAAATTCAAATCAAAAACATTTGTTGGGAGTATAGACCGGAAGCTCCTCTGGCGGTGAAATTTTAATTTAGAGACGGTCAAACATTTTACTTAAATTTAGTTTCTAAGGTTAACCTATCACAAATATTGTGTAGCCCACAGTTGTTTTCCGGGTCGAAAGGGTTAAATAAGTTTTCAATACAAATATTGTGTTTTTGTCCAAAAAAATGCTAGCCTCTATATAATCTCACCAGAACCAAAATATTTTATGAAAAGTGTAACAATAAGCTAAGGAATATATTTCAATGGTTACCACAAGAGCGAAGCCAGGATCTAAGCTAGGGGGGCCAAAAAAATTTTTTTTAATTTTATGTTTTGCTTTTAAACAGTATGCTAATAAATAAAAAAAGAGTATTGCATAGTGAATTCGGAGAAGAGGGCGTGTCACCTCCCATGTGAGCAAAGTTTTCAAAATACTGTAATGTAGGGTATTTACTGTTTGGCCAGGCCGAAGGTAACACCCTTACTAGTTTTAATTCGTTTTACGTTAGATGGCGCGAATAGTTGATCACAGTACTGTGCAATTAGAAGTTATTTTTTGTTTTGTTTTTATTTAGCATATAGGTAGGTACGAGTAAGTCACAATATCTAATGTTTTATTGGTGCACATTAAAACTAAGTTGCGCTTATAACTATGCACCACAAAATGTTCTATACTGTGTTACCTAAAGAAACTGGTGAAAGATTATTGTGAAGTTTCATCAGTATATGCGACAGTCCAGTGTAAAAGGTACCTTATCTTCACAAAATAAAAAACCGTTTTTTTGCATTTTCTAATTCTAAAAATTGACTGAGTTATGGCATTTTGAAATCGTAAAATGAAAAACTCAAGTTTATAGATATCGAAGTTCAAAGTTTGTCAATTATCAATTTTTACATGACAGAGGTTCGGTAAGACCGCTTTTATTGGTATTTGTAATGTGATAATCGACCTCAAATCAGTTGTAAAATGTTCAGTACATGTCTATGCAATGAATTCCACCTTAAGCTGAAAACCGGTAAATATGACCCTATCTGTTATTTTTAGCTGTACTGCTAAATTTTGTGCGTGAAGATAAGGTATCTTTTCCAATGAACGGTCACATATATGTATCTTTTTTATTTTTCTCTTTGATTTGCATAATTATTCAAAAAATACAAGGCGACAAATTTAACGGATGCAACCACTTAAAAGTTCAACATCGGTGTATTTGCATCTTTTCATTTTAGTGATCAAGTCCAGTTATACGCATCATCAGTTTCTAATTCTTGGAAATATGTTGCATGCTGTGAAAATTGTGCTTAATTTATGTGTCTCAATTTTGAGAATAAATAAATTGAAGAATGGTTTTCAATTAATTTAATTGCAATATCTGGGTTTTGCATTTTGAAATAAGATTTTCTACGAAAAGTTCAAAATGGTTATAGCCAATTAACATAATATAAAGAAATTATATTTACAAGAATACAAAAATATTTTTAAATTTTGAATTTTTTCGTTATTCGAGCCGCACAGTGGTCTAAAATGCTATTCTAGCTGGTCATAACTCTTTCCTGGTGATTTTTTGGCTAAAGTCAAGCGTTGCTCCCAGAACCCAATTTGGTTTAAACCAAGCTTTTCTTGTTATAGTTATAATTCTTACAAAAAATGTTTAGTCAAATAGTGTCGCTCAGACCTAGTTTTGGAGATTTGGTCATCGGAAGATCGCGATGTAGCTTTTATAAAAACCGATATAAGTTCTGAATCCCTTGATGGATTTCCAAAATATTGATGTTATATGAAAGATATTTTAACTGGCTACAAAATTATACCGAAAAAGTTTTAAATCCAAGCTATGGTTTTTAAGATATGGTGATTTTGTGAAAATTTTGACCAGTTTTTTTTTTAAAACTATTATAAATTAAAAAAATACCTTAATAACCTATAGCTGTAGTAACAAAATATGGAAGCCTTATCTATTTTCCTTCATTAGGTATTCCATTTAAAGCTGAATTTGCAGCATTAGTGCATTTTTTATAGAAAAACAAAAATTAAACTAAAGAAATTTTCATGAAATTTAGCAAATATTAACAACAACAACACCACCCCTAACAAAAACAGCGCTAACAAAAACAACAACAGCACCACCACTAACAGCAACAACGTCTCAGAGAGACCATCCTATTGGGAGGCCAGGAATAGCAACCTTGACGACAATATCTGGCCTGGCGTTCGAGTCGTTTTAATAACAACAACGACACCACCACTTACCAACAAAATGACACCACTATCCACAACAATAACAATAACAACAACAACACCAACAATACAACCAACAACAACACTCACAAAACAAAAAACACAACACTAACAACAACAACATCAACAACACCACTAACAACAACAACAACAACAGCAACAACAAGAACAACACAACAAAACAACAAAAATACTACTAACAACTACAACAAAAACAACAACATCACTTTCAACAACACCACTATCAACCACAACAAAATGAAAATTTTTATTCAAAAACGTGAGGTTTACTACTACTTTTTATTACGAAAGAGAAAAATTTCGCGCGAAATTTTTAATAACAATTTTTCGCCTGCGACGCTTTCTTCTTTAGAAATTTTTCCAAATCATTCAGTCAGGTTATATAACTGATTACAAAAAGAAGGTCTTAACCCCCTAACGGCGAACCACTCAATTTCTTTTAAAGATCCAGTAACTGATGACCACACAAATTCGATTGAGGGTCTGTGGCGATATGTCAAAAACGCTTTGCAAACAATTTTACGAAGGATATATTGCGAAATTCATGTTCCTTAAAAAGTGAAAAGTAGAGGGGGTTGAGCCAATGGAGGATTTTTTTTAAATATGAGGGAGAATTGCATAAAGTCGTTTCCTATGAAGCAGAGAACGATGATGATGATAATGTTGTAGATGAAGACATCTTATAAAATAAAATACAAATTTTAATTCTTCTATTTTTTTTTTTGGAACAAGTCAAGCGTTGCTCCCAAAGCCAAATTTTTTTTTTTTTTTTTGCCAAAATATGGCTTTGGAAATTAATTACAACAACAACAGCCAAAACAAAAAGTGTCGCTCAGATCTGGTTTTGGAGATATAGCAATCGGAAGATCGGGATATTGCTTTTATGAAAACAAGTATAAGTTCTGAGTCCCTTAATGGATATTAAAAGGTAATGGATATTAAAAGGAAAGGTATTATAACTAGCTATCAAATTAATATACAAAAGTTTTAAATCCGAGTTTTCGGTTTCGATATATGGCGATTTTAAGATAATTTTGACCAGGTTTTTTTAAAAAAACACTTTTTTTTTCCAAAAAAAATCTCATTAATCCATAATTTTAGTAACAAGATATGAAAGACCAATCTATTTTCTTTTATTAACTATGCCATTTGTATCTGATTTCCTATATTTGTAATGTTTTTCCAAAAAAAAAAAAAAAAGGCTAAAGTCAACCGTTGCTCCCAGAACCTAATTTGGTTTAAATTAAGCTTTCGATGTTAAAGTTATAATTCTTAAAAAAAATGTGTAATTAAAAAGTGTCGCTCGGGCCTAGTTTTGGAGATATGGTCATCGGAAGATCGGGCTATAGCTTTTACAAAAACCTTTATAAGTTCTGAATCCCTTGATGGATTTTAAAAATATTGAAGTCATATTAAAGATATTTTAACTGCCTACAAATTTGTCTTGAAAAAGTTTTAAGGGGACACACAGTGCTGTCACTCCGTACAACGGATCGGCATTTCCACAGTTTTAGTTCGATTTCAATAAGATTTACCATACGCTGTTTTCAGAAATGCAATTAATTTTTAAATGCAATGAATAGAAAAAAAGATATTCAAATAAATAAAACCACGAAAGTTAACTGGAAAAACCGTTTTTGCATGCTTTTAGGCTGTAAAAAACCAGATTAAAATTTTAATAGTTCAAAGTGTTTTTGACATATAAAAGTATGCTGTAAAAAAAAATCAAATTTAAAAAAATTCAATAGCATTTGAAAAAAAAATTTATGGTGGAAATTTTATAAAATCATCGATTTTTACTTAAATACGTGATATTCAGATAAATATTTAAAGTAAACGGGGAAAAACGGGGTTGTGAATTTTTCCTATCTTAAAATATGGAATCTGTACTATCTGTACGTTTTTGAACAATGCCCGCAAGTCCCGTCTTTTTTTTCCTGCTTTAAAGAAAATAAGCATTTTACGGTTTTTAATATTTGAACATTTTTTTTATATCTTTTAAAATAACTTTGATTTGGCTAAAAAAATTTGCATACAAAAAATATTAAAAATAAGTGAATATGTAGGCTTTTGTCTGCATTTTATTTTATAACAATTGCTTTTGAGGATTAGGAGCAGCAATTATTTTTAAAAAGTTCTGCGATTAGCAAATTTTCTAAAATTTTTTTTTTTCGAAAAAAAGTTCGACTTTAACAAGCTGTAACACTTACAAATCACACTAGTTTTCAATAATTTTCAGGGGATTTCTTAATTGGACTATTTGCTGTAGAATGGCATAAAAAAAATTTTAAATTTGAACAAAAATTTTTTACGCAAATGCCTTCTATCGCAGCACTGTGGGACATTCGCTTTTGTAATTGAAAACAAAAAAACACTTTTTAAAAATTTCATTATGAAAAAACTACACTATGCAACAAATGAGTAAAAATTTTTTCCCCAGGGAATGCCATTATTCATTTAATATGTAAAATGGGCTGCTGATTCCGAAAATCGCATTATTTTTTTTTTATTTCGTGTCGTTTTCGAGATATCGGTCATTTTCGGTTTTTGAACCAAAAAAAAAAAGATAGTTCCATTTGAATACAAATATCTCAAGAACCAATGTTTGTATTTAAACGTATTGTGTGTCATATTAAATGTAATTAAATTACCTACAAATGATATTCACATCACTTTTTGGTTGGTTTGTTAGTTTCGGCGAAATAAATTGATTTCTAAAAAAAACATTTTTTTTTTTCGAAAAAATTAACAAAAAATCAAAATCAACTGCAGATTTATGCAAGAAGGTAAAACTTTTTTATAATTTTTTTTTTTGTGTCATAAACTATATATTTGTGAAGAAAATAAGATATCATTTAAAAAAATCCATGGAAAAATGCAAAAGTTGTATACAATTCATTGAAAAGTTACCAAAATGCGTTTTTCCCTATTTTTTTCGTTTTTTTGTAATAAACTGTTCGATAATTAAAACTTTTTGTAAAACACATGAGAAAATCCAAAAAATTCTTAAGGTAGGCGTTAAAAAAAAATACCCGTGTCTCGTCGTTTTTCTCCAGCACGTCAGATTTTTTTTAATCGATTTTTGAAGTTTTTTAATCCACTGTACATGAAAAATACCAAAATAGCGCATTCTTGTGTTAAATCGATGAATTTAACTATATGATCCTTACATTTGAGGTGTATTATGTGTTCAGTAAACTTATGCAGGATATTACGAGGAATATTTTTGTAGACAATTTTAACCCTCTAAAACCCCCACATGTGGGTCATTTTGACCTAAATGTGGGGGGGTCAAAATGACCCACTTCACTAAGTATTCTACATATTTGAAGATGAATTTGCATCATTAGGGCATTTTTTATAGAAAAACAAAGATTAAACTAAAGAAATTTTCATGAAATTTAGCAAATATTACAACAACAACACCACTACCAACAAAAACAGCGCTAACAAAAACAACAACAGCACCACCTCTAACAACAATGTCTCAGAGAGACCATCCTATTGGGAGGCCAGGAATCGCAATCTTGACGACAATATCTAACCTAGATTTCGAGTCGTTACAATAACAACGACATCACCATTAACAAATACAATGACACCACTATCAACAACAATACCAACAATACCAACAATACAACCAAAAACAACACAACACTAACAACAAGAACATCAAAAGCACCACTAACGGCAACAACAACAACAACACTAACAAAACAATTACACTACTAACAACACAACATCAACAACACTAACAAAACTACTACTAATAACAGCGACAACACTAACAAAATAACAACAACACCACTATCAACAACAACAAAATGAAAATTTTTATTCAAAAACTTGAGGTTTACTACTACTTTTTCGCGCCAAATTTTTAATAACAATTTTTCGCCTACGGCGCTTTTTTATCAAATTTTTGCAAATCACTCAGTCAGGTTAAATAACTGATTAGAAAAAGAAGGTCTTAACCCCCTAACGGTGAACCACTCAATTTCTTTTAAAGATCCAGTAACTGGCGCCCACACAAATACGATTGAGGGTCTGTGGCGCCATGTCAAAAACGCTTTGCATGTATTTAACAGAAGAAAACGATTTTACGAAGGATATATTGAAAAATTCATGTTGTGGAAAGTGGAGAGCAGGCAGTGGAGTGGAGGAATTTTTTTAAATATGGGGGAGAATTGCATAAAGTCGTTTCCTACGAAGCAGAGAACGATGATGATGATAATGTTGTAGAGGATGACATTTTATAAAATAAAATACAAATTTTAATTCTTCTATTTTTTTTTTTTTTTTTTTGACAAAAACTTTCCAAATATAGGAAATTAGGTACAAATGGCATAGGTAATAAAAGAAAATAGATTGGCCTTTCGTATTTTGTTACTAAAGTTATGGATTGATAAGACGTTTTTTGGAAAAAATAGTGTTTTTTTAAAAAAATCTGGTCAAAATTATCTTAAAATCGCCATATATCGAAACCGAAAACTCAGATTTAAGACTTTTGTAAACTAATTTGGTAGCTAGTTATAATATCTTTCATATGACATAAAAATCCATCAAGGGACTCAGAACTTATACTTGTTTTCATAAAAGCTATATCCCGATCTTCCGATTGCTATAACTCCGAAACCAGGTCTGAGCGACACTTTTGTGTTTGCTGTTGTAATTAATTTCCAAAGCCATATTTTGGCAAAAAAAAAAAATTTGGCTTTGGGAGCAACGCTTGACTTGTTCCAAAAATTTATAACATGACACCTACTAAGCGAACTTTTGTTAGGCCCTCCGTATTTCAGAAATTTATGTGTGCTTCCACTCAACTTCTACGAAAGCGTATTTCCTGTGCTTCCGAAGATGTGCATATCCGATATGAACGCGCATCCGTTTCCCTTTGGGGTACGTCATCTGTAGTGGAATCAAAAATAAAAATAGAATTGTTGGTATTCTGTTTCAGTTCAGTCTATTTTGGAATAAAGAAATAAGTCCGTAGGCAAAAGGGTACGTAAATTTTTCCAAAAAAACTGCAATATGAAAACGAATTTTTAGAAAATTGAAAGCTATTAGAATTCCTACTGCAGCCTTTCCATTTTAAGTAAAAAATAAATTCATCTCGGAATATATCATTTTACGCCCCACCGAACATATTTGCCAACTCTATTCCATCTGTGGAATTCTCATGCGCCTTGCTGCATCTTGCTTGATATTTTAAGTGGCAATGCTTGTTCGTTTCTGACTTTTTTTGCCGAGCAATGTTGGTTAAGAATATTCCGATTCCTAAAAAATTTGAATCGCAATTTATTGAGTATTATTTACGACAACGCAACCAAAATATACATAAATACCAGAAATACTTGGGGTACGCTCTGAGCTTAGTCTCGGCTAATACGTACGGGAGAGACACCTCCCATGCAAGAAAAATCTTCAGAATGCGTTGTTTGAAATAATTCAACAACATTTCGCTTAGACACTAAAGATAGTAAATGAACGCTCTGTTCTGAAACTTTGTTGATTTCACGAGAGGGCGTGGCACCTCCAATACACTGAAAGTAATGAAAATGCTGTAAAGCAAGCGTTGTTTGAGGTAATGCAACAAAATTTCACACAGATACCAAAATAGTTAGTGCAAGCTAGAGCTGGACAAGCACCGTGTTTTTTTTTTTTTTTTGTAGTCCAAAACTCAAATAAGTACTTCATGTATAATGTTTGTTTTTTTTTTTTTTTATTTTTGCTCATTTCAAAATCAATTATATTCCTTAAAACGTGTAAAAAAGTCTCGAAAACCTCGCAAACTCGTAAAACTGTCAAAGTTCTTCCTTTCTGTCAACAGTTAGAAGCATGGTTGAATTATTGTTATTAAATCATGGTATGGAGATAAGAAGGAGATAACACACAAACTCGTTTTAGAAGAACAGCGATAACAACGTGTTAACACGCTGCCGTCTAAAACACATCTAATATTCATCTTTTTGTATTATCCGCACGGTTGTTTTGATGCTACCAAAATATTTTGTTTGCCACAGATGAAGTCGTACGACTAATACAAAAAGATGTACATAGGGCCTGTGCCAATCGAAAACATTTCACTCACCTATACAAATTCTGACGTCCCAAATACAATTTTTGAAATATATGAGGTGAATTTGTTGCGTCAAAATTTGTACTAGCCCAAGGGGCTACTGAAAATTCTGACAATCGAAATGAAAAATAAATTTAAAAACAAATTTTAAAATGTCAGTGGTCACGTTTACAGAATAGTTTTTTTTTGTTTTAGAAAAATTATATCAGATTTTCATCCAAATCGATTATGCATGGATATGACTGATGTAATAAGAGAAATTAATAAAAGTCGTGCGAATGTATTTTTTGAAACATACATTTATGAATTATGATTTTTTATAAATTGTCCCCGTTTTTAACAGCCAAGTTGCATAGAAAAATTACGCCTTTTAGAGTAAACGGAGGCTTAATATTTTGAGGATCATCCAAAAATATATGAAGTGGTCAGACAAAATCATACTTATGATTTTCAAAACAGGGCAAAATATGAATTTAACCCAGAAAGCCCTGACGTCCTTCTAGAAGGTTTCGGGACTTTGATCGGTATTTTGATGTTTTATTCTTATTAAAGCTTGTAGGTCGACTGAAATTTGATTTTAAACTGGAGGTTGTTTTATTCAGTTGTCATTTAACAAGTGAGCAGTGCGGCTTATGCGTTAAGTCAAAATTTCATGATTTGGGTTATATGCGTAATAGTCTGTTTCCGCCGAAGATGTATTCACTTCATAAATTTTCGGTAGAAACAGGTTATTACACTGACCTTCGTCGAGACCTAGTAGTGGGAACATTAGATTAAAAATTTTGCAACGGAGCGAACTCGTAAATCAGATCGTACCACTAAAACGTAGGAAACCAATAATTGTTTTAGTAGTTCAAGAAAAGAAAAACTTAAAAGTTTATGTTTAGAACAGCAAACGAAATGCTTGTTAGTTTTTTACTACATAGTTATATTACAAAATAAATAAAAAAACCTGACTCGTGTTCAAAAAGTATGAATACAAAACTGATATATAACATTTTCAAAAGATTGTGCCTTCTAAAAACAACCAATAGAAATAAAATCAACAATTTTTAAAAAGATAAAGAGCCAATATTCAAGATGAAAACTATATCATATGAACTCGTTTTTCTTTTATCACTAAATTTTCACGATTTATAAAATTAATTTTTGCACATTTAAGGAAAAAATAGCAAAGAAAAAAAAATTACAAATTCGATTTGTCGAAATGTCAAAAATTTAATCTGTCTAATAGGGCTATTCTGGCGACAGTATTAGAGCTGTCAAACAGCTCACCACAGTATTCACTGCTACGAAAGTAGCAACGAAGATGTTTTGGTATTCTGGCAGCATTTCGAAAGCTCTTTTCCGTCTTTATGAATACGACTTTTAATACCTGCTACGTAGGAGATCTTAGAGCGATCTTATAACTATTAGTTGCTTGCTGTCAGGTTTTTATTATGTGAAAAGTGCAGAATTATGAAAAATTTTATTTTATTGCTTGTTTATAATTTTTTATCATAAAACAGCTGGGCTTAATGTTAGATTATCGACTGTTAATAGTTTCTTTTTAAACCTAATTTGGCTTATTAAACTTTTAATTCTAAGAAAGAAAATATAATCAAAAATGTCTGGTCGGATCTACTTTCGGAGATATAGCCATCGAAAGATCGGGATATAGCTTTAATAAAAACCGATATAAGTTCGGAACCGCTGGCTGGATTTTGATAATATTGGTGGCATATGAAAGGTATTTTAACACACTACAAAACTGTTTTGCAAAAATTTTAAATCCGAGTCAACATTTTCGAGATATGGCGTATTTTCAAAAATTTTGACCAGTTTTTTATTTTTAAAGCACTATTTTTCCAAAAAATGTCTTATTAACTTACTGCCATACCTAAATTGGAGCGTCAGGCGTTGCGTTATTTAACGTTACACAAAAGCGTCAAGCGCCATACCGAAATAAAGAGCGTTGCGTTGAAGTCATTAGTTTGTCAAATTCGTATTGTTGTTTCTTTTTTTACTTTTCTTCAGCTAACTTCACTCCATAACGCTTTGTCAAAATTGAAAATTCGAATAGCTGAGCGTTGAACGTTGGCAATTTCGGTATGCGCCATACAAATTGTATGTACATGAGAAATTTTTGACAGTAAAATAACGCTGACGCTCCAATTTAGGTATGGCAGTTATAGTTTTTGTAACAAATTATGAAATCCTAATCAATTTATACCTCATTTCCTTCATTTGTACATTTTTTTATAGGAAAACAAAAAAGTAAGCCAAAGAAATTTTCATGAACAACAACAACGGAAATTTGGAATTTTGCTAGCAAACTATTTGATGGATATATTATAGACTGATTCGCGGCCGAAGACCGCCGTGAAGCCGGTATTGGATTTTTGGGAGTTTTAATCCGGAGCTGCGGCCGAAGCCGCCCACTTACTCCTACTCTTATGCCAAATTACTGTGGGAAAAAAAATCGGCCCAAATTTCAGAAAAATCGTAATATCTCGAAAACTACGAGGAGGATTTAGAAAATTTTTTGTTCAGTATTGTAGCTTATTAAATTACCTTTCATATGCCGTTTTTGTTAATAAGACATTTTTGGAAAAATAGTGCATTAAAAACAAAAAAACTGGTAAAAATTTTCGAAAATTCGCCATATCTCCAAAACTTTGGCTCGGATTTAAAACTTTTGCACATCGTTTCTATAGCCAGTTAAAATACCTTTCATATGACACCAATATTATTAAAATCCATTAAGGGATTCTGAACTTTTACTGGTTTTCATAAAAGCTATATCCCGATCTTCCGATGGCTATATCTCCGAAAGTAGATTTGACCAGAACTTTCTGTTGCTGTTGTTGTAATTAATTTTGAGAACCCTATTTGGGCAAAAAAAAAATATAAAAAAACAACAACAGTTTTTAAAGTAAAATTGTTGCCTAAGATTTGGCAGTTGTTAAATTTTTGATTGTATGAGTGATAATGATAAAGGGAAAAACAAAATTATAACTATTTTGGTTTAATATTTGTTCTAATAGTTACAAAAGAAAAGAAAAGTTTTTGTAAAAACATATAGCAACAATTTCTGCACAATATTATATGGCGGCGCGCAGGAAGAACTTATTTTGCATGTCAAAATAAAAAATGTAACCCGGCATCTTGCCTTGCTATCTGTCAAAAGTCTATAATCAAAACAAAGAATTTTGACATTTTCGTAGTTTAAGAAGAAGCAGCATTTGTTATCGCTGCCCGATCAAAAAAAGTATATCAAAAATATATCAAAATGATATCCAAAATTTGTCAGTGACATACAAGATTTTGATAAAAAAAGGATATCACAGTGATATACGGAATGTAACGCTTTTTGTATATCACCATGATATCAAGAAAAGATATCAAAATGATATCAAGAAAAGATATCAAAATGATATCAAAAAAAGATATCAAAATGATATCAAAAAAAGATATCAAAATGATATCAAAAAAAGATATCAAAATGATATCAAAAAAAGATATCAAAATGATATCAAAAAAAGATATCAAAATGATATCAAAAAAAGATATCAAAGTGATATACAATTTTTGTACATTTCTGATACAAAAATGACAACCAATTTTGGGTCCGATAACTAAAGTGACGCAGATTATTGCCAAATTTTACAATATTGTGGTTAATCGTCGTCAACTAGTTTTTTTTTTGTACTCAATTATATTTTTCATATGCTTTTTCACTAATTTCATGGCAAAACTCACTTCTTACTAAAATTGGCTGCTCGTCCGTTTTCCATACTTTTAGTTTTCCCAACCACAGGCCGCATGCAGCAACTGAATGGAGTGTCTGTTCTTTTGCACTCAATAATATTTTTGTGCTTTTCACTAATTTCATTAGAAAATTAACTTATTCACTAAAATTGGCTGCGCGTTCGTCTTCTATAATTATCTTTAAATAAAATTCACAAACGAAAACGTAAAATTTGACATATCAGCAGCTGATAAATTTTTGATATCATTTTGATATACATTTCTGATACAAAATTGATATCAGCGGCTGATAAATTTTTGATATCATTTTGATATACATTTCTGATACAAAATTGACATGTCATTCAATGATATCAAAAATATATCAAAATGATATACAAAAATGGATATCAGCCGCTGACAAATTTTTGATATCATTTTGATATACATTTCTGATACAAAATTGACATGTCATTCAATGATATCAAAAATATATCAAAATGATATACAAAAAATGGATATCAGCGGCTGATACATTTTTGATATCATTTTGATATACATTTCTGATACAATGACAAGAACTTGACAAGTTTTTTTGATCGGGTGCAACCAGAGCAATTCAACCATGTTAGTTTGCTCAATTTGACAAGTTCACCTCGAAAGCTTTTATGTGGTGAATTTATGAGCTTTTTCTAAAAGATTTCTGCGCCTGAATACCGAATGTCTTCGGGAATCTTAGAAAGTAATTCTGACATGTATTCAGAAAGACTTTCTGCTGTCTTAGCCAGAATACCCCTATAAAATTATATTTCATTTGGCACAGCAAAAACAGAAATTTTAGTCACCAGAGTGAAATTTTTTTTTCACCCCTATTTGCTTAAGGTAAAAGTTTCGATTTGGAACACGCCCATATATTGAAATTTAGTTTTAATTATTTATTTTTATTGGAATATGTTTTGCCTTACGAGATATTTTCAAAATGACATAATCATGAGATGGTCTCATTCAAAGAATGAGCAAGACTTCCTTTTTGCCGCGTCTAGATTCTAATGGATTAATATGGATAAAGAAAGTTTATATTTGATTCTATTTGGATCCATACAATCCAGACCACGAAACCTCTGGATTGAATACCAATCCATTTCAATCTAATGGATTGAAAAATAAAAAACTAACTTATTATTCGAGAAATGTTTTCACTTTAAAAATGCCATTCAATTGATGTTTATAAAGTGCAGTAACAAAACAGGCTTACATAAGCTTAAATAATTGCAGTTGGATTAAAATGGATTGACATTGATTGCGCTTTTTTTCTAAGTGCCTAATTGGATTGAAAAGGACTCAAATGGATTGAAGTTGAACTGTTATTCCTGCGAGAAGTACCACAATTCAAGGAACCCACGATCATACCCAAATATTACCTCCTTGATGATCACAAATCAGCAAAGTCCAGTTATTGCAGGAAATCAAGGAGTATATTGTTGGGTTAAAAATGGATTTATTTGGATTAATGTCGACCTCGCTTTTTTCTCATGTGCATACTTGGATTGTAAAGGACTCAAATGGGTTGGAGTTTTTCCATAGCATGGAGATATTAATTGAAGTAATTCGCGCTCTGGATTAGTTTAACGATGTTTCGAAATGTAGGATGAGTGTATGGTACACAATTCTGGATCCAGAAAGATTGATAGACTGAGTCTATTTGAAACCATTCCAATCTTTCGTAACAATCTATATTCCCTGGTTAAAATGCATAGATCAGATTCTGAATCCAAATCTATCCGAGAAATCTGGTACACAATTCTGGATCAGAATGGGTTGTTAAAATGTAATCCATTTCAGTCCAGACGCGGCACAAGGATTCATTCAGCCCAACTGTTTAATGAAAAGTCAAAGTAATCGCTCCGTAAGCATTTACGAATTTCAGATACGTTATCTCAAACAGTTTCGAACAAAAAAATTCTTAATTATTTAGATTAACATTCAATTCAATTCAAATTTATTGAGTCTTTTAGTACAACTTAAAAAGTTCATTATGTTCATACAGTACATTTGAAAAAGCTAAGAGCTATAATGTAAGGCACTCTTACTATTAAAGGAAAACATGAAAAGAAACTTCGCGACATTTCAAGAATAGAACCAGTGACGTCACAAGAGTACTTGACAGTGATGCCAAGTTTTGTCAGGAAACTATTAGCCGAAAGAATCAACGAGATGTTGCCAGATGTTTCGCTAATGCAATTCTAGAACGTTCATCCGGGTATAAAAGGAGCTGTTCATGAGAGTTGCAACACAGTTGATTTTAAGCAATAAAGTGAAAGAGTTGTACACACAGTGCCAGTGAAAGTAAATAAAGTGCTAATTGTAATATTAGATTTTGAATGTAACAAATAGTGAAATAAACAATTGTACCGTGTGAAAACAAACATTTGTGATTTAAATAAACCATTTTATAACTAAATAAACTGTGTGTTTTTGATTGCTACACAATCCAGTGATCGAACTCAGAAAACAGTAAGAGATTGAAATTATCGTCATAGTGACAGGAAATTTCGTAACAATAGTGACAAATTAGAATAAGTAGAACTCATGCTCAGGGAGTTATAAAACGCTTGATATGACGAAATGTCTGAAACTTAAAATAACGACTATAACTTAAAATTAATTAGAACTTAAAAACTAAAAACAACAAATTATAGTTCAGATAAACTCTTAGGAATAAGATAATACGTCATAAAGCAAACAGTCCAAAGGATGAAAATTAAAGAGTTTATCAAAAAACAATCAACCACGGTTAAAGCCATGTCCTGAATGCTGATAAAAAGGTGGAAGGGCACACACTTAGTCAGTCAGAGGGCTCATCATTTCAATTCCCAATGGGGAAGGTAATACGAATCGGTCCAGGAGATGTTATTTTTGCCTATTACCTTTTCCAAAAGAATTTCTAAAACAAATACATTCAGATTTTGGTATGTTTAATTTGATACCCCATTTTTTAGATTAACATAAAACTATCACGCAACCTTCACACAACGTTGTGTCTTCTGAAACCAACCTTTTTTTTTTAGTAGAACGTTTGGAATTGACTTTGTACTTCAAAGTGGAACATTGGAATTGACTTTGTTCATCAGAATTTATTATATTTATTATTATTTGTTTACAAGAATTTATTTGGTTTTTCTAATATTCAATTGATTTAACTTCAACGATGGCCGCAGTTCCTCAAGCAAATATAGAAGCTGCTGCTGGGCAAAAACCGTTGCCACCACCCGGACTAAAAGCGTTAATTGACCACTTTCATGCTATTTATCCCGGTCAACCAAATCCACTTCAAGTGACTACGCTCCTTAAATACTGGTTGGGCGGCCAAGATCCACTTGATTACATAAGCATGTACAATAATGCTGGGGACGCTGATAAGAACGTAGCTCCACATTGGCACTACATTAGTTTCGGTCTAAGCGATCTGCATGGAGATGGTCGTGTTCATGTGATGGATCAAAATGAGCAAAACTCGCGCTCCGGAATGGGATTTGAAATAACATTTCGTCTGCTTAAAACCGATGAAGAACTCAAACAACAATCGGAGCAACCCACTAAACCACTGCGGCCACCCACATGGCCTGCGAATCTATTACAAGCCATCGCACGCTACTGCTTCCAAACTGGAAATAACCTTTGTGTGGGTGATAATATTCCTTGGCGTAAAAGCCTTAATGGCCTCGAATCCCGGCTTCAAAATATACTCATAGCACAGGACCCTCAGTTAGGCTGTATTGAAACTCCTTTCGGTACTGTGAACTTTTGCCAGATTGTTGGCGTCACCGATGAAGAAATTGAGCAGGCATCACGTTGGAACGGCAAAGGTGTGCTGAATTTCTTACGCAGCGATGAAAAGACGGGGGGCGAATGGCTGGTGACCAATATGTCGCGTACGCAAAGCGTTTTTGAGCTATTTCCCGAAACACTAGTAAATCTGCAAGATGACTTAGAGAAACAAGGATCAGACTTAGCTGGTGTAAATGCAGATTTCACTTTTCGTGAAGTTCAAGCACAAAAATTTAAGGAAGAAATTGATTCAAATAGCCTAAATGAACAGTGTTTATTGGATGAAAATAATCGCACGAGTGATTCACAAATAAAACGCGAAGATGATGGCAGCTTTCTGCAATCGATGTCCATGAGCAGCAACTCATTGCAGAAATCCTGTCCACTAGACTATCAACCCCAGGCGCCATGCTGCATTCCTCTGGATGGTATCGAAATAACTTTAGCGCCTTATGCTGCTAAATTTCTGCTGTTAGCCATCAAGGATCGCATACGTCATGGACGTCATTTTACGTTTAAAGCACAGAATCTCGCATTGACGCTGGTTGCTGAGTCGGTAACTGGTTGCGCTGTAAGCAAAAGCTGTCCTTACGGCGTTGTTGGATATTGGATTCAGGTGATGATAACTGATGAATTGATTCCCCGCATGATAGAGGCATTCCAAAACTCTCAATTGGAAGCTGTAACAGAAGTTACGCAGCGCGTGGAATTCGAATGGCCAGATAA
This sequence comes from Calliopum simillimum, assembly GCA_951812925.1. Taxonomy (NCBI): domain Eukaryota; kingdom Metazoa; phylum Arthropoda; class Insecta; order Diptera; family Lauxaniidae; genus Calliopum; species Calliopum simillimum. The sequence goes on from OX638368.1 coordinate 56,418,390, forward strand.
ACATCTTAAAATTATTGTTGATATACCAAACACTCCATTTATTTGATACTGCGAATACCGTGAAAAACGTAATTCCTCTTTTGAATTTTTGTATAACACAAGAGTAGAGCTCATTATCTCATTAACTCTCGAGTGAATAGAATTGTGAAAGTATTTTTTATATATATTTTTTTATACCAATACATTTTAATTTGTACTTTTGTGTAGTGCGTCCTACCATATTTAAATTTTAAACTAAAAATACATAATTTTTATGTAACAAAGAAACTGAGTTTTTGGTTTAAAAAAAAATTTGTCCAGTCAATCTGTACGCAAAGGAAACCGTAAAGCAGTTTTAACAAAATGAACACCAAAAGCGGCAGCAGGCTCATATCTGAGCACATCACTTCACGAAAAGTCCATAGCCGAAATGCGATCGTGAAAGCTTATCTCTTTAGATGGAAATTTAGCTCACGACTCTCGCGTTGTTAGGCTGGTCATATGGGTACAGAAGTTTGTATTTTTAATTTTGTTTTTGTCGATTACAGCCATGGTTCAATAACAATAAGAGAAGCATCATTTTTTAGTGCTGCAACCAGGGTAATTCAACCATGATTACAGCGCCATCTAGGCCGGATAAGAGAAAATGTTTTAGACAAAATGTTCGTACTTTTTTACGTCAAATCCGAATCTGTAATAAAAAAAAGGGTGTTTCCATTTAAAATTTTGAACTTGCCCCCTCCCCACCCCCGTTGAGGGGTAATAGGGGGTCAAATTTCATATTGTTGAATAGATCTCTAAAAATTATTGGATACGTGTTTTTTCATTTTTCTAAAATATTTGGCCATTTCGGGATTTTCCTAACGATATGTATGTAATTTACAGAAAATCGAACTTCAACAAAACATAGCTTTTCACCCTGCAATGTTATCTAAATGAAATTTAGAACAGCAATAGCTATGAGAATTTTCTATCCATAACCGGAAACAGAATTAAAATATCTTAAATGGTTCAGAAGTTATGATTTTTGCAACGAGAAATGCCAGATGTCGCCACTGTGGGGCGTTTCCATGTCAACGATTATGAAGAAATTTAGTTTCAGAATGTCAGGTCAGCCTTTTTTGTGAAAATTCATGCCATAAAATGAGCAGAAACTAATTCTGACCTCATATATTCCTAAAAATTTTGTTTGAACAAAGATATGAATGGGTTTTTTTGAAAGTGGAATAAGTCCGTTTCTTCATCTACTGCTATGCAGAAGGTTTTGCTTTTAAGTCAATTTAAAAATATTCGCAAGCGTTATTAAGTTGGTCGGAGAATGTTCAATGCCTGCTTATAATCATGCTTTCTTTCTTGCCTTCTTAAAGATATTTTAAACATTCTTCGATGCCTTCTAAGAACTTTTCGGACCTTCTTTCGAAGGTATATCTTTTATAAAAATTATTGTGACGGAGTTCATCCCGTTGCCCGTAGAATTGTAAATGTGTTACTTAACAGCTCAATTGTTATATATAATTTGAATTTGAACATTCGCAAAGCAAATGCTTTATTATACCCTTCACCCAGGGTATATTCACTTTGTCCTTCCGTTTGTAACGCAGAGAAGGAGGCGTGGCAGATATGGAAAAGTATATATATTCTTGATCAGCGTCACCTCCTGAGTCGATATAGCCATGTCCGTCTGTCTGGATGGCTGGCAGGCTGGCTGGCTGTGTGTTGAAATACACTTTTTGGGAAAACTGAGCAAGATAATTCAATGAAATTTCGTACACTGCCTTCGTCGTCAAAGTTAGCTCGGGGGATTGAAAATGAGCAAAATCGATCAACGGACACGCCTACCGCCCATACAAAAAATATATTCAAAATGCAATTTTAGGAGTATTTTTTACAATGCAACCAAAATACACATAAATACTACGAATTGTAAGCGCAAGCTCTAAAAAAAAAACTGAGCGAATTCGGACAAGAGGGCGTGGCACCTCTCATATAAACAAATGCATCAAAACGCTATACTAAAAGCGTTTCTTGAGATATTCTAACCAAATTTGACTCAGATACTAAAAATTATAAATGAAAGCTCTCAACAAAAATTGGGTGAAATCGTACAAGGGGGTGTAGCACCACCCATATAAGCAAATGTTTCAAGATGCTATACTGAAAGAGTTTTTTGAGATAATCCAACCAAATTTCACTCAGATACTAGGAACTATAAATGCAAGCTCTGAGCAAAAGCGTGGCGTGGCACCTCCCATATGAGCAAAATTTCAAAAATACTGCTGTGTAGGGTATTTAATGTTTGGCCAGGCCAAAGGTTACACCCTTACTAGTTTTTTTTTTTTTAGACAAAACTAACCACCCGGTTTTTTCTTTTCGATTTGTATGAAAAATTTTAGTTAGTTTTTAATAAACTAGATAGATAACCACAAAGTTGTCAGCGGTAGCCCTGAACTTTATAAAATCCCAGAGGGAAATTAAAATTAAAAAAAAAATAAAAATTGTTTAAATAAAAAACAAATAAAATGTAGCAACTTCAATTTAATAATAGAATAGATATATTTTTTTTCAATATTTGTTTTTTTTGTAGGAATAAAAATATACAGAAGGAAGTACAAAATGAGGAAAATTATATTGCGGAAATATGTGTGCTGAAATACAGTGAAGTTCAATATAAGGAAGAAATAGATAGTGATGATTCTAAACATAAATTCATATACCCGAAAGGTCCGGGATTTTTTTAAAGCTTCCAGCAAGAGCTGAAGACCTTCACAGAAAAATTAAGTCCGGAAAATAGAGTAGTTATAGTTAAGTTTGATGAATTAATATTGGATAAGTCACATTATTATAATGGTGAATATTTTGAGGGATTTTCAGCTAATGGGGAAGAATATACAGTAGTTCTCACATTTGCAATTCAAAGCATAAATGGGGAATGTATAGTTATTCATAGTTACCATTTTTTTTTGTAGAAAAAACTATACAATATAAAGATAGAAAGCTCATTTTCAATTGTGCTATTTCAGCAATAAGCGAGTCTGATCTTAAAATACATTCAGTTATATGTGATCGACTCAATAGATGTTTGTTTGAAATTTTGTCATCTAGGTTTTATTTTAATTTCTTTGAATTCATTGATAAGAATTCTGTTAGGCACCAAATTTTCCTTATTTTTGATTTTTCCCATTTAATTGGAAATATTAGACGTTACATGAAGGAATCAGTTATTGAATTCGAGAATAAAGAAATAATGTGGCAAGTTTTGCGGGATGCAATGGCAGTTGATAATCTCCCAAAACAACTTACACATTAGAGTGGTCCAAATTTTGTATGGAAAAACCAAAAGTGTTAAAAAGTCAAGGTGCGCGCGACTTTTCTGAATCCTTGGATCCTGCTGATTACAAAAAGTGCTTTGGAACCAAAAAAAAATTGCGTTTAGATATTCCGCAACGAGCTTGAAGATACTTTTTTAGGAATTTTTGAGTTTTTGAGTACTATTTTTAATTTAAACGCTATATCTTTTGAACCAGATAAATTATTTGCAAAAATTAAATTGCATTTTGTTAAGAATATTTTGGATTATTTTTTGCATTAATAATAATTAATGTTCTCTTTCCCAATTTTATTTAGCAGCACTTTAAACATCAAAATTTGTTAATTTTTTGAGGTGTTTGCACTTTCAAGAACCGATTTTTTTCTTATTTTGCTCTAGCAATTTTTTTTTTATGTTTCTATTTTTTTACGCATTAATTTATCTATCAACTGACTCCAACAACTAAGCCACCAGCTTCACTTTACTTGCTAAAAACCGTAAAGTTTAATCAAATTTGGCCAAAAAAAAAACTTTGAGTTTAAAATTTTCATGGTGAAACCGAAACAACAATAGTCATTTGTGATGTATTTGTTCATTAAAATTCTAATTCCGGTCTCAGAATTGCTCTATCTTGTACGGTTTTAGAGATATCCTAACCTAAAAATGCAAAAAACACCGTTTTTGATATTTTTGAAGCTGTTATATAACGACATGGTAACTTTCAGCTTGGTATTGAAAATAAGAGTGACGACATTTTTCTTGAAAACCCAATTTAAATTAAATCGATATCTCTTTGTTCCTCTGAAATATCGTAAGCAGAAATAATAAAAAAACGTTCTTTTTTGCACTTTTTCAACTTTTTAAGTTAGGATAACTTAAATTGAATTTTAAAGAAACAAACTGGCACTTTTAATCACAATACCAATTTTTGTGGCTGAAAGTAACCTTGACTTGTAATATCACTTTAAAAGAGCAAAAACGGTGTTTTTTATACTTTTATGTTTGAATATCTCCTTAACCGTAAAAGATAGAGCAATTTTGAGACCGAATTCGGAATCAGCATTAACAAATACGTCGAAAATGGCTATTTTAGTTTATTTTTGACTAATTCTTTTTTTAGTTTTTTTAGAAGATCTATGAAAACTATCTGTTAACCTATTTTGCCAAAAAGAACATGAAGTGCAAAAATTTCGATATTGCAAAGAATGTTGTTTTACTCATAAGATTAGGAACTAATGATTTTAAAAAAAAAAAATGGTACCTTACGTCATCCCATTAAGATATCTTATTTTAATGCCTTGAAAACACTAAAATGAATTTTTTTTTTTAAGTCTAATTTAATTATACTTAATAGTTTTTAGTGAGTAAAAGTGTTACTAATAGCTTAGTTGTTGGAATTATTTTCAAGATAAATTAATGCATAAAAATATAAAAATGTTTAGAAAAATTTGATAGACCAAAATAAGAAAAAAATCGGTTGTTGAAAGTTCAAAGACCTCAAAAAATTAACAAATTTTTAAGTTTAAAGTGCTGCTAAAAAAAATTGACAAAAAGTAGATTAACTAGTATTAATGCAGAACATGGCTCAAAATATTCCTAATAAAATGCAATTTAATTTTTGCAAATACTTTATCTGGCTCAAAAGGTACAGCGTTTAAATTAAAAAAAGAACTCAAAAACTCAAAAATTCCCAAAAGAGTGCCTTCAAGCTCGTTGCGGAATATCTAAACGCAATTTTTTTTTGGTTCCAAAACACTTTTTGTAATCAGCAGGATCCAAGGATTCAGAAAAGTCGCGCGCACCTTGTATTTTTAGCACTTTCGGATTTTGGACCACTCTATTACACATGCAATAGAATGTAAAACTTTTGATCATAGGTACATTGCAATTTTGTTTAGCGAAACAATGGCTCTGTTAATTAATAAACTATTAGAAAAAAACCGTTTTAAAAATGATATTGTTAAAGCGAATGCCGCTGTAACAAGAAAGTTCATTTCAATAATGAATGACATAAATAAATTTTTGCGCAGCAAGGGAAATTTTTGTACTGAGTCAAATATTTCGGAAATATTTGATAAATTAGATAATTTCATTAGGATTTTTATAAACTTACAATCTAATAATAGCAATAATACATATTTTACAAGAACTTTAGGAGATTTCATATTTTCAATTGAGTCATTCAAATTAGTTTTAAAAGATTTAATTGAAAACACAGGAAATAAAAAAATTTAAATAAATAAATTTAATCAGGATATTGTAGAGAAGTTTTATGATTTCATTACTTTTAAAGATGGGAAATATTTACATTCGGTGGGAAGTCATGAATTTCAATTAAAAGTACCTGGAGCAATTCAGGTAATTTTAAATGAAATTCATGACCCGAATGAAGGTGACTTATCAACAAGTTTTTGTAATTTAATGTTGATGGACAGTACTTCACAGTTAGTAGATGGATTTATATGTGAACCTTGCAAAAGTAGTCTGAAGAAAACAAAATTGCGTATATAGTATAGTTCCCAGGGAGTTAAAAACAATGTATACGTAGGAATTCTACAAGACCGCATGAAATTTAGTTCTTAAAAGTGGAATGCTTAGCTTAAAATATAAATAAAAAAGTTTACCTATTAAAAAGTTGTGATCTTTTTTGTAGTGCGGTCATTTGGTAGATTTACCTGGAAAGTTTTTCGAAGTTTTTTAAACTGATTTTTTCTTTTAAATTGTGATAATACATGAACGGAGCGTCGCAGCAATAAAACAAAATACCAGCTTATAGGGAATTGTTTGTTCTACAAACATCTGGTTTTTTTTTTTGTACGACTTAAAGTTTAGGAGATATCTTTTGACAAACTTAAAATTTAGAAAAAAACTGTTTTTGCAAAATATTCCGAAACGATATGCCGCAGAAAAAATTTTTTTCTTGGATTTTGCAGAACATATTATTCTCTATGAATGTCTCTACCAACACTTTTCCGTCCGACTTACCGTTCATGAGATATCGCAATTTGAAAATGAACATAGTTTTATGAAAATTTAAACGCAGTAGGCCTCTTCGTTTTGCCTTTTTGGACAAAACACCGTAGTCGGTGTTGGAAACAACTTCAATTACGAAGAAGTTTACTAGAATTTTACTCTAGAAGTACCCGTTACAGAGATAAAAATAGTAATTTTAAATGTGTTTTACGATTAGTGGAGTTTTGTTTTTTATACCATAAAAAGAAAAGTTTGCCAACAATTTTTTTGTGCAATTGATTTTTTCTTTATTTAAGCAATAACTATAAAAAGTTAATACAACACTAAATCCAACATAGATGTAACATTTTGCAAACTTTTTTTTCTAAACACATTTAGAGTCGCTGAACTCGAGAAACCCACTTATTTTTTATTTCTTTGGACCGTTCCTGAGTTATTCGGACATTTATATATTTGAGGTTATAGCTTCATATACATCAATATATTTGTAGAATGCCAAGTCCGATCGATTTTATTTTACAACGCTTACAAAGAGTGAGTAATGGCTCTTTTAACGAGTGTACCAATGATTATGCTCCGAACAAAATTAACTGAGTTATAGCAGGAAAAACTCAGATTTTTTAAAAATTTTTCATATCAATATCAAATGAAAAACTTAGTTTTTCGCATTTATTTATTTGAAAAAAAAATTTTTAACAATTTTATTCAATGGCAAATTTAGTTCCAAACATTTTAAGCCTAGTTTGAGCAAAATCGAATGCGATTTCTTGAAGATATTAAGGATTTGGTGCAATAAGAATGATGAGAAGTTGTCCAGAGCATTTTCAAAATGTTCAGCCTAAGTCAACAGATCCAATTTTTCAGCTTCCACATCGGCCATTCTACACTCATTGAACATTTTAAAGAAGCTCTCATCATTTTTTGTAGAAGAACATTTCGGACCGGGTTGCAATTGCATCAAAAATATAAATTTTTTAAAGAAAACGATACGCCTTCATTGCACTAAAACCTTAATATCTTCACGAGATTTCATTCGATTTTGCTCAAAGTTAGCTTAAAATGTTTGGAATTAAATGTGCCATTAAATAAAATAGTTAAAAAAAAATTTGTTTAAATAAATATATGCGAAAAACTAAGTTTTTCATTTGGCGTTGGTATGAAAAATTTAAAATTTCTTTTAAAAAATCTAAGTTTTTCGTGCTATAACTCAGTTAATTTTATTCGGAGCATAATCATTGGTGTATCCGTTAGAAACGCCATTAGTCATTCTTTGTAATCGTGGTAAAATAAAATCGATCGGATTTGGCGTTATACAAATATATTGATGTATATGATGCTATAATCTCGAAAATAAAAATGGCCGAATAACTCGGGAACAGTTAGAAGGAAAAAAAAAAAATTGCGTTTTTCGTGTTCAGCGACCTCAAATTAGTTTACAAAAGATGGTTTACAAATTGTTACAATTATTTTTAATGTAGTGTTATACTAACTTTTTATAGTTAATACACAAATCAAAAGCACAAAAAAAATTTTGGGTAAACTTTTTTTTTATGGCATTTAAAACAAAATCCCATCCCAACCATATAAATTCATTCGGTCTTGTAGAAATCCTAGGTTAAAAGCCCCCGGCACTCCACTAATAAATAATCATAATTTTTCAATAGATTATAGTTTTTCGCGAGCCCTTGCGCTTGTGGATGGCTCGTCGTCATCATCCTCCACTTCATTAAAATGCTGCACAGCTTCTGGAAGAACGAGACCATTTTCTTTCACTGAAGTTAAGGGACGTATTTCAGTTAATTTGTCCCAATCATTATAATTAGTTTTGTCTTTTGCATTCTTCTGTAAAAAAAAGAATAAAATAAAGAAAATAGACTCAAAAGGAAACATACATACCAATTCAAAATAATAATTAGTTTTCTCTTTCTTTTCTGTACATTTTTTTTCCATTTTTTTCAGATGTAGCCCAACGAATGCCATCATCGGATCTACTTTCTTGTCGGCATCTAAATTTCTCTGGATTTTCTTTTTAGTAAGTTTAATTGTTTGTATTACTTGCTGTTTTAATTTTTCAAATTTTTTTTTACTATCGAGATCAATGTGATTCGAATAGAAATGCATTGCTATAAAACTCCGGTAGAATTCGTCTTTATTTTTATGGAATCCCGTTCCTAATCATATAATATTTTGAAATTTTTCAATGTTTTGAAAAATTTATTTTTTTCAAATGGTTGTACTGAAAAGAAACAAAAAAAAATTAAATTGCTTCTAAGAAGAAAATAAATTTATATATCGATTCCTTAGAGCGCTATAGTCCTATCTCCACTTTTTGCGATTTTGAGATTTTTGCAGTTATAGTGTCTTAGTGGGTTTCTTTACCGAGTGAAAAACTGTGGGATGTCCAAATACCACTAAAACACCGAAATATTCGAAAATTAAGAAAAATCCTACCTCAAAACAGTAATTTTTTGAAGAGCGTACTGTCCCATCTCCATTGAATATTCAAAAAACTCACATTTTTAAAAAAAATTCTTTGTTTTTTCGCGTTTTCTTCGCGTTTCATGAGTTTTTGCGACATTTTAGTGGAAAAAATTCAAAAAATTTACTAAATGTGTAGTTTATTTTAATAGTTGTGGAATCCTATATAAGGGCAAAAGTAATGACATACTGTAGATAAGATGTGATTTCGTTAGAAATTAATAAAATTGATTAAAAACACTAATTTTTTTGATTTGGACAAGAGGACGTGAAACCTTACACACATGGCACTTTGCGAACATGGCGCCTTAGACACCTTATATGCAATATTTTCAATATGCAAGTGTAATTTGTAATCAAGCAGTTACTTGAAAAAGTTAGCGCAAGGTCTGAGCAAAAATAAAGTGAATTAATACAAGAGGGCGAGGCACCTCTCACACAAAAGACACTTTTAAAACGTTGTAGTGTTGTGTATTTAATTTTGGATGGAGAAATTTTTTCTTTAAGTTTTATTATTTTCATAAAATTATACTAATTTTATGAACTTTAGTCAATGTTTTTCAAGAATCGAAAATTCCATGCATTTTCCAACTTAGAATATTATGACAATTAGGAGAAGAGAAAAAACTACTGAACATGGCTATGGTGACATATGTTTCGGTTACCGCCACGTAACCATCATCAGACCAATTTATGTTTTATTTAATTTATTTTAAATTAAATGAAATAACAATTGAAAAATTTTTTGAACTTTTTGTCTGAGGCCGGGATCGATCTATGAACCTTTCGAAATCAATCTCTCTACATAGCGCATTTATCAACGGACTGCGCTGTGTGCCCTCGGAAAAATTGGTAGCTTAAGTGCCTATATGCATGTAGCGTGGTTTCATTCTCTATACTCCTTTGTCATCATTCATGTTGTGTTTGTTTGGTAAGGCTCAGCCATTGGCTGAGAATCAATACCGTTATATTATGACTGACAAGTGTTGCCAGTTGCACATATTTGGCGTGTTCTCCATGATTACTTAAAATGGTTTATGTTGACTATATGAAAATTATACTAATTTTATGAACTTTAGTCAATGTTTTGCAAGAATCGAAAATTCCATGCATTTTCCAACTTAGAATATTATGACAATTAGGAGAAGAGAAAAAACTACTGAACATGGCTATGGTGACATATGTTTCGGTTACCGCCACGTAACCATCATCAGACCAATTTATGTTTTATTTAATTTATTTTAAATTAAATGAAATAACAATTGAAAAATTTTTTGAACTTTTTGTCTGAGGCCGGGATCGATCTATGAACCTTTCGAAATCAATCTCTCTACATAGCGCATTTATCAACGGACTGCGCTGTGTGCCCTCGGAAAAATTGGTAGCTTAAGTGCCTATATGCATGTATAATATAACGGTATTGATTCTCAGCCAATGGCTGAGCCTTACCAAACAAACACAACATGAATGATGACAAAGGAGTATAGAGAATGAAACCACGCTACATGCATATAGGCACTTAAGCTACCAATTTTTCCGAGGGCACACAGCGCAGTCCGTTGATAAATGCGCTATGTAGAGAGATTGATTTCGAAAGGTTCATAGATCGATCCCGGCCTCAGACAAAAAGTTCAAAAAATTTTTCAATTGTTATTTCATTTAATTTAAAATAAATTAAATAAAACATAAATTGGTCTGATGATGGTTACGTGGCGGTAACCGAAACATATGTCACCATAGCCATGTTCAGTAGTTTTTTCTCTTCTCCTAATTGTCATAATATTCTAAGTTGAAAAATGCATGGAATTTTCGATTCTTGCAAAACATTGACTAAAGTTCATAAAATAAGTATAATTTTCATATAGTCAACATAAACCATTTTAAATTTTCATAAAATTGCAAAGTTTTTTCTTTAAAACGATGTCAAAAATTAAATTTTACTATTGCTGTTATGGAAGTTATAGCCATTTACAAGTTAGGCACAACATGGCGTATGAGTAACCTTTAATGTCTTGAAGAATTAAATATAAATGTCAACACATTATACCTGATTTAGATGGAAAGAAAGTTAAAACGATGCATTAAAACTTCAGTCGAAGGTTCATAAGACAGTACATACAAATATTTATATTCTCATAAAATTTCCAATCAGGCATTTCTGTTAATTACAATACATTTCGTTGTTACTTAAGTTGTTAAAAAAAAACTACAACATTTGCCATAGCGTTTCATCTTCAATTTGCTCTGCTTAACATAGATCTTTGAACGAGTCATTGTACGAGTTGTTGCAAATATGGTATTGATACGTTCAGTAGGCGTGGTAATCTTGTAAGGACTGCACCAGAAAAATTTGACCCTTTGTTTTTCATTAATAAAAAAAAACGTAATGAATTTTTTTTAAATTTTGTTTTTTTATTTATTAGTGAGTAGTATAACAAACATAAATAAACCTACACTATTAACAAATATTTATTTTATAGAAAAATATTTTACTTTTTTTTTAAGACCCTTCATTAAGTTTTATACAGTTGTTTCGTCGACAGTACCGTACGACCTTCGCCACTTATTTTTGAAATCTTTTAAATTTTTTGCAGTGCTTTTACTCTTCTGAAGATCTGATTTCATTAGAGCCCAATATAATAGGTCGAAGCTGTGGGCAGTTAGGTGGATTCGCATTTTTGGGAACAAAATTTACATTATTGCTTTTGTACTATTTTATGGTGGCTCTAAAGTAGTGAGAGGTTGCTAAATCAGGCCAGAACATTACAGTACCTCCGTGCTCACGAACAAATGGCAAAAAACGTTTTTCAGAGCATTCATCAATATAAATTCTTGAGTTAATTGTGCCCAGTGTTAAAAAAAAAATGCTCCTCAGACCGCAGGTGCATATGGTCTGCCAAACCATATACTGCTTGGGTAATTTTGTAATATTCTTCTCTTTAAATTTGCTCTGTATCTGCCCCTCCTCCGAACAGGTGTAAAATTCGTGTCTTGTTAGCTGTTTAAAATCTGCCTTAACGTATGTTTCATCGTCCATTATGCAGCAGCCAAATTAAGTCAGGTAACCGACATATAACTTTCGAGCTCGCTTTTGAGCCTCTAACTGCTTTTCATGGGAACGGTCTGGTACTTTTTGAACTCTGTAGGTCTTTCGCTTAAGTTTGTTCTTTAGTCTGTTTATAGAAGATTTTGAAGTTCCTGCTCTGGCAGCCATATCTCGTTCTGAAGTGTTAGGAATCTGCTTAAAAAGGCGCTTCACCAACTGTGGGTCTATACTGGCTTTTCTATCTGAACCTTTTTTCCGCGTAATAAGTTGACCCTTTCTATAATTCAAAATAACCCTTTGGACAGTGATTTTTGATGCACCTGTTTTTTAGCTATGGCTGAGTATTTTAATTCTGGTTTTTGCAGTTAAGTGCACAAAATGAGTTTGCGCTTTTTTTCTTGATTGCTAGATTTCTTTATCGTTTGAAGTTCGTTTCGTTTACCAAGTGTTATATATTTTTTTAATCGTCATGTTGTATAGAAAAGTACCTGGAGACCGATCCCTGCTCTGTCAACAATCTGATTTTAATATTTTAATCGATGTTTTCTTTCATAGCTAGTTTTTGCTATGAAACTCATGATCCGAGAAATAGCATTTATAGTATTTTGCTTGTATGGGAGGTTCCACGCGCAACGGCGATATTTTACCCACTTTCGGATCAGAGATGCCTTATAGCAAGTAGGCTCCCCACAGTTAATTTTAGAATTACTTTATTAGCTTTCACTTTATACCGTATTATATTTTTGTGGGCGGTGCCACGCCCTTCAACGAGTTTTCCCAATATAACGGTGTATCACATGTTAATCTTTGTTTGCAGCGGTAACATCTCCTAAATTTTCATCAAAATTGTCGGAGTCGTTTTCGAGTAATATTGTATCAAAAATTTCAAGTGCTGAAAAGTGGGCGTGGCACTTCTTCGATCCCGCCCACTTTTTGTCCGTTACAAGGCGATAGCAAGCCGTACCCGCTGACCAAATTTCATCCAAATACCTTGTATAGTTTACGAGTTATGACTAAATCAAATTTAAAATTTAGGGCAGTGCCACGCCCCTCATTCTTCATTGTATGCTAATATCTAACACTATTCCAAGTTTCATTCAAATCGCTGTAGCCGTTTTCGAGAAAAAATATTGGCACAGAAATAAGTACAAAGAAACAAAAAAACATAAAAACAAAAAAACAAACATACAATTTTAGCTCGTATAAGAAGAGGAAATATAGCACCCATATTTCGACCTGCACGATCATCAGGTAAATAATCTTTAGGAATAAAAGGGTCAAATTTTTCTTGGGCAGTCCTTATATACAAAAAAGACACTTAGGTAAAACTTAAATCACTGAAAATTATGACGTGCTGGAATTTTTTCACTATTTTTTTTTTCATAATCAAAACACTTAAATCTATAGAAATTATTTAACTTACCACGCATTTCGCCGCTTTCGATGTTGAGGTTTAATATTGAAATTTATTTCCTTTTGATAAATGTGTTGGAGCACCAAAAAACATCTGTTGCAGATATGGTATTGATACGTTCAGTAAGTAGGTGTGGTAGTCTTGTATATATAAAAAAGGCACTTAGGTAAAGGACTTTTACCGATAATTTGGATGTTTTTCATTACTTTTGTACTTTTATCGATAATTTGGATGTTTTTCGTTACTTTGGGAATTGTACCGATATTTTGCATGTTTCTTGATACTTTTAAACTTTTATCGATATTTTGCATGTTTCTTCATACTTTTACCGATATTTTGCATGTTTCTCGATACTTTTGTACTTTTATCGATAATTTGGATGTTTTTCATTACTTTGGGAATTGTACCGATATATTGGATGTTTTACGATACTTTTAAACTTTTATCGATATTATGCATGTTTCTCGATACTTTTGGACTTTTACCGATAATTTGGATGTTTTTCATTACTTTTGGTCTTTTGCCGATAGTTTGGATGTTTTTCATTACTATTGTACTTTTATCAATGATTTGGATGTTTTTCATTACTTTGGGAATTGTACCGATATTTTGCATGTTTCTCGATACTTTTAAACTTTTATCGATATTTTGCATGTTTCTTGATACTTTAACCAATATTTTGCATGTTTCTCGATACTTTTGTACTTTTATCGATAATTTGGATGTTTTTCATTACTTTTGTACCGATATATTGGATGTTTTTCGATACTTTTAAACTTTTATCGATATTTTGCATGTTTCTCGATACTTTTGGACTTTTACCGATAATTTGGATGTTTTTCATTACTTTTGGACTTTTACCGATGATTTGGAAGTTTTTCATTACTTTTGTACTTTTATCGATAGTTTGGATGTTTTCCATTACTTTGGGAATTGTACCGATATATTGGATGTTTTTCGATACTTTTAAACTTTTATCGATATTTTGCATGTTTCTTGATACTTTTACCGATATTTTGCATGTTTCTCGATGCTTTTGGACTTCTACCGATATTTTGGATGTTTTTCGATACTTTGGGGCTTTTACCAATATTTTGGATGTTTTTCGATACTTTGGGACTTTTACCAATATTTTGGAAGTTTTTCATTACTTCTGGACTTTTACCGATAATTTGGATGTTTTTCATCACTTTTGTACTTTTATCGATAGTTTGGATGATTTTCATTACTTTGGGAACTGTACCGATATTTTGCATGTTTCTTGATACTTTTAAACTTTTATCGATATTTTGCATGTTTCTTGATACTTTTACCGATATTTTAGAGGTTTCTCGATACTTTTGGACACATGATTTTTAATTTTTTTGGTTATAAAGAGTTAATTTCAAACATTTTTGTTTAAGTGTTACATCATTTTAAAGTGATTTTAAAGGAGATAAATTGAGCTTTATAAATATGTTATTAAAACCGTAGTTTTATAAAGGATTTTTCGGAAAAATAACAGTTGTTTTGAAAAAAAAAAATCGGTCGAAATATCAGAAAAGTCGTAATATCTTGAAAACAAAGACCCAGATTTCAAAAATTTTCGGATCAATATTGTAGCTTATTAAATTGCCTTTCATATGACACCCATATTTTGGAAATCAATGTAGCCGTTTTCAACTTATATAGATTTATAGAAAAGCTATATCCCCAACTTCCGATGTCTATATCTCAGAAACCAGATCCGAGCGACACTTTTTGATTCTATTCATAAGAAAATATTTGGTTTATAATCAATTTCGATTGGGAGCTAAACTGTATCTTGTTGCGTGTATGTCGACTATGAGCCAGCAATAAGCTGTATCTGATCTGTGAAATGTACTCATATTAATAAGAGAGTTGCTCTAATAATTTTAAAGCTTACCATTTTAATTCCAAGTAAAAGTGTCACGCAACTTTTGCGTCTCCAATTCCATATCCAAACGTATAGGTACCAAACACTCTTTTTGTGCTGCATTTTCTAAGCTTGCAGTAGGATCTGTATCATCGAAGCACATGGGAAAAGTACGCACTTTCTTTGCAGGCACACGATTTCGATTAATTGGTGTAGCCTGAGGTACAGCATCCAGATGGCTAGAATTTGGCATAGTTGGCACATACTGTGGTTGTTTCTTAGATATGCTCTCCCGCGGCAGTGGTGGCTCTGAGGTGTTTACTGATATAGCACGATATCTGGAAAATTATAATTGGGGAAAGGAAATGTGTATAATAAAACAAATTGCCAAGTTGTTTGCAACTTACTTTTCATCATTTCCCGCAATAATATCATCAACTTCACATGATCTTAACAATGAGACAGAACTAGCCAAAATATGTGAGCTCAATCCTGAATCAGCTAAGCGTTTGCGTTCTTCATTTGACAACACAAAACGCGTCATACCAGGATACTTTTTGATAAAGTATTACACGTAAAAGCCGCATATAATTGTCCACTTCAGAGCCTACATAATAATATTCGCCACCTTCTTCCAGTTGGAATGCAACTGGTTTATCACCGTACGTTTGCAATGACTTATTTTAATAAACAATTGTTTTAATTAACTTTTCTTTTTTTCATTTTGTTTTTTTTTGTCTGAAATGACAAACGTCAGAAAAACTTCTTCTTCTTCTTTGAATATGTCACTCATTGCGAGCAACATATGTGTTTGTTCCCAGTTTCTAAGGTGACGTTCAGCAACATATGAGTCATCAGCGAAGAACAGGGATGGTTGTAAAATTATAGCTTTTTAACATGTTGGTAGTTTGTTGCAAGGGAAATGGTCTAGGATATGGGGTTGTATTGGTGGATGGAAATGGGTGTTTCCCGATCAAAAAAACTTGTCAAGTTCTTGTCATTGTATCAGAAATGTATATCAAAATGATATCAAAAATTTGTCAGCGGATGATATCCATTTTTTGTATATCATTTTGATATATTTTTGATATCATTGAATGACATGTCAATTTTGTATCAGAAATGTATATCAAAATGATATCAAAAATTTGTCAGCGTCTGATATCCATTTTTTGTATATCATTTTGATATATTTTTGATATCATTGAATGACATGTCAATTTTGTATCAGAAATGTATATCAAAATGATATCAAAAATTTGTCAGCGGCTGATATCCATTTTTTGTATATCATTTTGATATATTTTTGATATCATTGAATGACATGTCAATTTTGTATCAGAAATGTATATCAAAATGATATCAAAAATTTATCAGCTGCTGATATGTCAAATTTTACGTTTTCGTTTGTGAATTTTATTTAAAGATAATTATAGAAGACGAACGCGCAGCCAATTTTAGTGAATAAGTTAATTTTCTAATGAAATTAGTGAAAAGCACAAAAATATAATTGAGTGCAAAAAACCGACACTCCATTCAGTTGCTGCATGCGACCTGTGGTTGGGAAAACTAAAAGTATGGAAAACGGGCGAGCAGCCAATTTTAGTAAGAAGTGAGTTTTGTCATGAAATTAGTGAAAAAGCAGAAAAAATATAATTGAGTACACAAAAAACTAGTTGACGACGATTAACCACAATATTGTAAAATTTGGCCATAATCTGCGTCACTTTAGTTATCAGACCCAAAATTGGTTGTCATTTTTGTATCAGAAATGTACAAAAATTGTAGATCATTTTGATATCTTTTTTTGATATCATTTTGATATCTTTTTTTGATATCATTTTGATATCTTTTTTTGATATCATTTTGATATCTTTTTTTGATATCATTTTGATATCTTTTTTTGATATCATTTTGATATCTTTTTTTGATATCATTTTGATATCTTTTTTTGATATCATTTTGATATCTTTTTTTGATATCATTTTGATATCTTTTTTTGATATCATTTTGATATCTTTTTTTGATATCATGGTGATATACAAAAAGCGTTACATTCCGTATATCACTGTGATATCCTTTTTTTATCAAAATCTTGTATGTCACTGACAAATTTTGGATATCATTTTGATATATTTTTGATATACTTTTTTTGATCGGGTTGTGTGGGGGTTATGATACATTTTACACAATAAGACATAAATGAAAAGTTGCGAACTGTATATTTCCTTCGCCGTGATTTTGCTTTAATTTTGAAATTAGGCTTAGGGTTCACAGGATGAGTCACAGTGAGTTTAATAGAAAAGTAAAGTTCAAATTGCTAAGTTGAGCGCGGTTCCGCTTTTGTGTAAATTTAAAATTAAAGAAAATTAAAGTTTTTTTTTGGAATTTTTAAAGGCAGTGCAGTAAGTGGTGTTAGCTTTCATATGTGTTTTTTTTTTGTAAAATTTAAAATTTTAGTTTTCCATCGCGGCGTATTATCCCGAATATAACATTTTGAGGGGAATACTGAGTAAAGTTTTTTGTATATAAAAGGTAATTTAGCGTTTTTCTTATAAAGCGAATTTTCGGTTAAAAGTTTTTCGTTGTTAGAAGGAAAAGTGCAGCGTTTATACGTTTTTGAAGAAGCAGATATATATCCGATTTTCAATTGTTTAAAAGAAGGAAGGCACGACAGATATTTGTACAGTTTTGGAAGGAAAATGTAAGTTTTTTGTATAAGGTGGTTTTGCCGGTTTTATTCTCATGAAATTTGTCCATAGTGTGACTGGCGACGGATACCATAAGACCGAACAGTTTCTGAGGTGCGCAATTCTAGAGATAAACGGAGCCATCAAATCTAAGATAAGTGCCAGTCACAATTTTCATTGAATTTACCTATAGAATTTTCCCGGATTTTTGAAAGTTAATTTTTGGTGGGAAAAGAAAGCGTCGTCTGAACGCGGCCATTTTCTTTTGGTGCTTATATATAGTGGAAATGGTGGCGCGTCCTCTGAACGCGGCCATTTTCATTTTCTGTAGTTGGGAACGGAACGGAATTACATTGGGAGAGCGAATATAAGAGCACGAACTTCTGTGGTGGGTTCGTGAGGCACTGGATTGGCGGTGTTTTTTATATATATAAGTTCAAATAATTTTTTGTTTGTTTTTGTTAAAAGGGATTCTATGATTTTATGTAAGGGAAGTTCCTAAGGTGAAATTATAAATTTATTTCAAATTGTGGGGAATTTTATGCCCAAATTACCTATGTATTAGAGCGCTCTATGGTAGGAATATTTTAAAGGGATATTTTATTAAATCATTTCCGGGGTTTTGAGGGAATTTAAAAAAACTTGGGAATTTTCCATTTTATCAAATGAATAGTCTTGCATGTTTAAAATTTTATTATATTTATATATTTATTGATTGATTTTCATACTTTTATATTACATTTAAATAATTTTTATATATTTTCGTTGCAAAATTTTCTTTTCACATCTGTTCAAGTTGATATTGAAGCCTTATTGAATTGGTTTCGTTAATTAGTTTTTTGGATTTGCGGGTTTTTTTTTGTAGTCTTGCTTAAGTGTAATTTTTGGAAGATTTTGCAACGATAACATGATATGCTTTACATGATTTATTTTGAAACTATATTTTTTATACGATATTTCATATTTTGTTTTTAAACATATACATTATTTACATCAAATTACATTGATAAATGTCCATATTTGTGGTCCAAGGATTTGTTTGGTCCAGGTCGATGTTCTTGTTCTAGAGGGTGGGCTAACTCAAAGAAAATTAATAAATTAAGATGCTTTTGTGAAATTGAAATTATCATGTTTTTGTGCTAAAGGTAGGGATAGAGGGGGGGTGAAATTGATGTGGCTGATATAAAGTGATCGTTGGAGCGGTGGTCGTATATGGGTGTGATTATGAAGGTGTAGTATATCACACAGGATGGGTGGGTGCGTAGGAGTACAACATCTTTCTCCTCTTTTGCGTGTTTCAAGGATTCTGGGTATTAGGCTGAATAGTTTTTTTTGATTTAGGGGATTTGTAAAGATTTTTGGGGATTTGTGGCGAAGTGTAGAGGGTGGGTGGAAAGTTCTGGCGGATACGTTTGCTGAGTTTGGTAGTTGATAGAAGGGTTTTTGTGTTGATTTTGAAATTTCACTTCCGGGTAAAACCGGATGTGAAATTTATTGTTGGAGGCTTCGACTTGACACGAAAGGTTGAGTACCCCTCCCTGGAAACCGATTGCTAGCCGGTGTGTTTCGTGTCAGGTACGATAAAATGTAGTCCCATAACAATCTGTTCCATAATATAAAATTGTTTTTAAGTAATGTTGAATTCTTAACGTTTGTGCATTATAAAATTTTTACGTTCTTATTATTTTTTGCCTCCAGGTTAAGTCAAATTTGCATCAAAAATCAACAAAAATCGGCTGCTCGCACAAAGGAAATTACCGCACATTTTGTACACTACTCAATCATTGCGGAAATATATCATAGTCGAAGTGTTGTGTTAATGATTAACGCCAACAAATTATGTGGATTGGCCCTAAGCCGACACCACGAAGAATTTGAGAAGAAAAGAGAAATACACTCAAATGTAGAGCAGAGAGCGGGGGCCATTCAACGACCAACTGTCAAACAATTTTCGCGTACGTCTTTCGCGATTTTGTAGACGTAAAGAAAAATTGAAAAAGCGAACAAAAATAATTAGAATTTTAAATTGTTTAAAGTAGACGTTTTACTTAAAATCACACAAATATGGAACCTTATGATGTCGTAGTCAATCAGCCTGTTGTTATCGATAATGTGAGTAAAACATTTAATTGCATAAAAGTTTAATAGGTGCGGTCGGGGGTCAGCTTGGTGGTTTTAATGACATCACCCACCTTTGCTGCGTCTTTCTCGCCTTGGTCTACAAATATTAAACGAGAACCTGACTAACCGACCAAAATCTCTTGCCAATTCATACTAAAGGGGAGCTTCCTAACGATTGAAATGAAGATGACTAAGCCCGATTGCAAATCGCGAAGAGATTGACACGCCGAAAATGAATTAAGAATTTGGAAACTATCAACTCTTATGATAATCCATTAAATAATAATGGAAAATAATAAGTTATTTTAGTTAAATATATTTTCTCAAGTTTTTATAGACATATGTATATATATATGTATGCATTTAACATTTCATATACTCATGTATGTATATTAACCATACTGCCAATTCGATATGGAAAAGTTTAAATATTCGATAACCGTGCAAAGTTGTAGGGCAAAAAGTTAAGGAAATTTAAAACAATTGAAACGTTAATACTCCGTTTATATTTCTCTGAACGCAGTATATTCCTAGCGCTGCGTATTGGGAGCAGTAGTCAACGTATAAAAAGCTTTTCCAGTCACAAAAATCTGTCTAACCATTTTTCCGATGGAACACTAAAATTTCATGGTCAACCAAAATAAAATTGGTACATTACAAGCTGTATGGTGTGAACACCAAACAATGCGCCTAACTATGAGTTATTTCCATTTTAACGTCGTAGCTACTTTTTATGAAGATCTAATTATATTGCTTTTTCCACTTTTTAAAAACCATTTGATACGAAGAACGACTAATAAATATGTTGAGGGCTTACTTAATGATCTCCTGAGTCGTGAGATATTTCAAATTTTTTGTTGTGAAGCAAAGTAACTACATTTTGGATAAAACTGAAATGATGAAACACAAGAAAAATTTTTTTAGAACACTTCAATCCATTATATCCTGTTTTATGAACCTTTTTGACCCGTAAACTGGGTTATAATCATCAAAGATATGAAATGCTTAAAACTTGAGAATAATCCATAAAAAATGTGATAAAAAAGCAACAGCAAAGCTGCAAATTTCTGGGGTTCTCGCCTTTGAATATTCAAAATTTCTGATCGGTTGATTGTATTGCTTTGATCTTAAAAGCAATATTCTCATTTCAAAGTACACACATTGCTAGTTAATATGATCCTTCTTTGAATGTAGGCAGATTTGAAACTCCATTCAAAATGAATGAAAGTTAAGGACATGTAGAAAACTCAGTTCTTGAGTTTTTTTCATAAAACTTTGAACCTTTTGAGAGCAATAAAATTAGTAAAAATGCAATATCTCGCGAAAATTATCAGTTAGGACTTGCGGTTTCCTTGTCTTCAAACTGGAAGAAAACTTTCTGCATATTCACTTTTTAGATAGATTTCTATAAAAATTTCAATCAATGAAATGGCGATATCTCAATACCTCGCCCTAAATTCTTCTGCCTTGAAATTCACTGCAGTCATAAGGTCCCTAAGAATTTTTTCCTTAGGGTTTAACGTAGTCCTCTGATAATTTAAAAGGATCTAAAAAAAAAAATGCTAGTTCATACTCACTATAATGGATTAAAGCGCACTACGAGAACATAACATGCCGCATCGTGCTTAATCTTAAGAAGTATACGGCTTAGCGCAATTTTAAATCTCGAACTTAATTTGGCTACCAACCATTCTCGTATCTACACTAAAATTATGGAAAGAAACTTACAATGCTTAGAGTATACGGCCTGGAAAAAAATTAAAGTTTTTTAACCAGCGCCTTTGTAAAACTCGCAAATTAAGTCCCAAAGCACAAATTACAGTAAAAACTGAGTTAAACTGGCTTAACACAAAATGGCAAGCCAGGGATTAAAGTAGTTATTGAATTTTTGAACATTCCCTTTGCTTTGGCAGATAATTCCATAAGCTAAAGAGTTAAAATCAGTTTTTACGTTGAGTGTTTAAATCGATGATTATTTCATATTTGTTTTAAGGACACCTCCTTTTTCAAAATATCTCATTTTAATATGCGGACACAGTGTGTCCTAAAAACCCTACTGTCGCTGGTTTTGTTGATGTTTTTTCGTCTTACATCAATGGTATTGGTATTCCAATAATGATATTTGTTTATTTCGGTATTATTACGAGTAAAATTACGTATTACATCTGATTTTCTAACGTTTATATTTAATACAAGATGCCAAATCATAGTAACCACCCAATTTTATTCCTTCATCTAAGTGTAGATCCCTATCATACTCGATATGATATACTACTGGCATTGTTTCACGCACCCATGTAACTGGCATCATTAGCAACTCAGTGTTCTTGTCTCTAAGTCTAATGCCACATTTACCATGATGCTTCTGGAATTCAAGTGGTTTGTGCAACTTATTGTACGGATCTCTATAGTAATCTCTGAAATTTTGGCATTCTTGGTAAAAAGTGTCGATTTCATCTAATCTTCCATAGTCCACCACGGAAAGGCCTATTTTAGGCGCAAAATTCAAAATAGATTTGCGTTGGTTTCTGGAACTCTTAGATACGAGCAGCATATCAACTTCTGGTGCATTTATGGTTCTCATTTTGTCAATTTAGTTTGTTAAGTTAAATTATTCGTAGAATTTCGTACATATATGGAATTTAAATTAAATGTACATATTTTATTTATAACAGTTTCTTAATTAATTTGAATATTGAATTTTATTTGACAGGGTTCTGGGGTAATCAAAGCTGGTTTTGCTGGCGAGCACATACCTAAGTGCAGGTTTCCAAATTAGTAAGTATTTAAGTATTCTGCTGTGTAACTTTATAACTAATACCTTCTTCATCGCATCTAGCATTGGAAGGCCTAAGCATGTGCGTGTAATGGCTGGTGCGCTAGAGGGCGATATTTTTGTTGGGCCCAAAGCTGAAGAGCATCGTGGCTTGCTGAGCATACGTTATCCAATGGAGCATGGCATTGTGACAGATTGGAATGATATGGAGAGAATTTGGAGTTACATCTACAGCAAAGTAAGAGGGTGGCTATAGTTTTTTAATAACGTTTTGCTAAGTCAAAAAATAAACTTTTTAGGAGCAACTTGCAACTTTTACTGAAGATCATCCTGTTTTATTAACAGAAGCTCCTTTAAATCCTCGCAGAAATCGTGAGAAGGCAGCTGAATTCTTTTTTGAGGGTATTAATGCTCCTGCTTTGTTTGTGTCAATGCAAGCCGTACTAAGTCTGTATGTATTTATTTTAAGTATTTATAATGTGTATGTGCATGAGTAGGATAAAATACCGAAAAAATTAACGTGATAGTTTTTGTGCAAAATCCCTTAGTAAATAATTTTTTTCAAATGTTTTTTTTTTTTTAACAATAACCGTATTCACGATCCGGTGCAAATGGTCTTGTATCATAACATTTGTAAATAAGTATTGAAAAATGTTGCTATGCATACAACAAAATATATATGTAGGTTTACGTTGATAATGCTTTTACATATCTGCAATACTTAACCTATGGCATAAATATATCATAGCACAAAAATATAATTTTCTACGATTCATACGATTTTCTCAGAGAAATATGAACATTTTTTCGTAGCTTGAAATGTTTATACTTTTAAGACTGCTCACAATTGATTGGAAAATTAATTAATAATTGCCATTTTGTTACTTTGGAAGTCAAAGTGCTCCAGATGGTGAACACGGCTAATAAGAAATTTTAAATTGAAATTGAATAAATAATAAAGTTTAGGTAATATTCACAGCTACGCAACTGGACGTGTCACTGGTGTAGTTCTTGACTCTGGTGATGGTGTTACGCATGCAGTTCCCATATACGAAGGTTTCGCAATGCCCCATAGTATTATGCGCGTGGATATTGCTGGACGAGATGTCACGCGTTATCTCAAAACTCTCATAAGAAAAGAAGGGTTTAATTTCCGTTCTACTGCCGAATTCGAAATAGTGCGTTCAATCAAGGAAAAGGTATGCTATTTAGCTACCAATCCACAAAAGGAGGAATCAGTAGATACCGAAAAGTTCTCATACACGTTACCCGATGGAAAAACCCTAGAGGCAACTACATTTAAAAAATATCTTTATTTACTATATAATCAAATAATTTACATTATTCTGTAGATTGGACAAGCTAGATTTAGAGCACCTGAAGTGCTTTTTAGACCTGATCTTTTGGGCGAAGAGTGTGAGGGCATTCATGATGTATTAATGTATGCTATTGAAAAATCAGACATGGATCTCAGAAAAATGCTTTATCAAAATATTGTGCTGTCTGGTGGTTCAACCCTATTCAAGGGCTTCGGTGACCGCTTGCTTTCAGAACTGAGAAAACATTCAGCTAAGGATCTTAAGATCCGAGTAAGTTATGATTTTATATAAAGAAAAGGTAAAATTTTAAATTCATTACATTGTTCTAAAAGATCGCAGCACCACAAGAGAGACTCTATTCCACGTGGATGGGTGGCTCCATTCTAGCTTCTCTTGATACATTTAAGAAAATGTGGATTTCTAAACGAGAATATGAAGAAGAAGGTCAAAGGGCCGTGCACAGAAAGACTTTTTAAATAAATATTTTGATTTTTCATAAAACAGGAAAACTAATTTAAAATATTTCAAGTACTCAAATAACGCTTAATGTATTTAATTTTGCTTTAAAATTATAATTGATTATAAGTGAAAACTTAACAAAATAATGAAAGAAATATGCTTATAAAATTAAATCATATAACCAATGTGCGAAACATGTATAATTCAATTCGATTGGAGTTACACTATGTATAATTTTATAGGCCTTTCAAAAGTATTTCGACTGCTTTCAGGGTAAAATAAAGTTGTAATTTGTAAATTTATGCATTCTTTTTTGGCGCACAATATATCGTGAATAGTAATTTATTCTTTAGCTCAGCTACATTTAACGTGCTTGAAATCTAATAAAATATAGTTTCTGAAATAGTATAGGGAAATTAGAAAGCCCAATGGAAAAAATAGCAAACGGATAAAAACAAGCTTGGTATTGTTAAGTGTGCTAATTTATATAGAATGGAATTAAAAGTTAAAAAAGATGCAATAAATATAAAAAATAGCTGAGTCATGAGTTTTTTAAGTGACTTACTTACTTTCAAGAAAATTTTAAAAATTTTTGCATTTGAATGCACTCGTACTGCGGTTATTTAAGGTACGATTTTTAAAACAACCATTTTACAAAAAATCATTAAATTTATTATTTCTAAACAATTTTGTTCAATGCTTGTTTTAATAAAATGCATGTATTTATGAGTTGAAAAAATTTTCAATGTCGAAGTTCTAGTATGTAAGTATATTTCTCTTAGGAGGAGCAAGTTCTAGTGCTATAGATCTATTATCTTAAATGATATAGCTTAATCAGTGTTTTGATCCTAGTTTGAGCTATTCGCTATTTTTTTTTATTATAAGGGCGTATTTTGGTCTTATTTTTTTTTGTACTAAAAAGACAGTACTACTACAAAAAAATACAGGAATATGCATATTTTCCATGTTGATTTGAAAAATATTAAGGGGGGCTTCTCATGTAACACGTCAAAAAGTAGTTGTTTTTCGGGATTGATTTTCACTCGGAAAATGAAAACACACACAAATAATTTTATGCATATATTTAAGAACATGTTTGAGCTATAAAAAAAGCATTTTTTCAAAAACTAAAATGACAAAATGGCGGACTTATTCAATGTTGCGTGTGGCGACATTTAACAAGTAGGATTTATCGCGGTACATTGTGGAGCCCAAAGTATTTATCTGAAACATAAAACAACATTTTTTTATTACTCATCAGGGTTCCCCTGAGTGCATGAATGTCTGCAACTCCAAAAAATTCGATTCTACAATATTGAAATCACGTCTTGAAAAAAAAGTGCTATTTTTTCGTCATTTTTTGTAGGTAAATGGGGCTAAAAAGTGTATAAAATAACTTTTTTTCCACAATTTCAGACATTCATGCACTCGTTCAATTTATAATCTGCAAAACACTTTTCAGAAATCAAAAATCGGTTAAGTAGTTTTTTCGCAATCGTGTACCGCGATTTTAAAACCATAGTTTTGAGAAAAAACGATTTAAAGTTTGAAAAAAAAAAAAAAATCGCATACAATTTTGTATGAGCTCGCTGGTTCAATCAATCATATTTTCCATAATATTTAGAGTTGAGTCATGAAACTTTGGGAATATACTCCCAAGACGATATTCTATCAACCTATGAAAAAAAAAAATCGATTTTTAAATGTTGAAAGAAGTATTTAATAAATATAATTTATTAAAACATTCGTTAGTTGGTTTGAAGTTACTAATTTAATTAGATATGGAAGTTATTCACGCATCAAAAAAATTCGAAATTGCAGTACGTCAGAATACGTAGAAAATCGATGAGCAAAATATTGCAGATTTATTGATCAAAATTATTGAACTCTTTCTGGCGTTCAAGAAAAATGCTAATTTGTCACAAATTCATGAGTTGTTTGGATGTGATTTGCATCTGATGTCATGAAAATTACACTACAACGAATTGATGGGACAAAATATCGCTGTAAAATTTGAAAACAAGTATTTTTTCAAAAGTAGAGAAAAACTAGTAAGGGTGTAACTCTTGGCCTGGCCAAACATTAAATACCCTACACAGCAGTATTTTTGAAATTTTGCTCATATGGGAGGTGCCACGCCACGCTTTTGCTCAGAGCTTGCATTTATAGTTCTTAGTATCTGAGTGAAATTTGGTTGGATTATCTCAAAAAACTCTTTCAGTATAGCATCTTGAAACATTTGCTTATATGGGAGGTGCCACACCCCCTTGTCCGATTTCACCCAATTTTTGTTGAGAGCTTTAATTTATAATTTTTAGTATCTGAGTCAAATTTGGTTAGAATATCTCAAGAAACGCTTTTAGTATTGCGTTTTGATGCATTTGTTTATATGAGAGGTGCCAGGCCCTCTTGTCCGAATTCGCTCAGTTTTTTTCAGAGCTTGCGCTTACAATTCGTAGCATTTATGTGTATTTTGGTTGCATTGTCGTAAAAAATACTCCTAAAATTGCATTTTGAATATATTTTTTGTATGGGCGGTAGGCGTGTCCGTTGATCGATTTTGCTCATTTTTAATCCCCCGAGTTAACTTTGACGACGAAGGCAGTGTACGAAATTTCATTGAATTATCTTGCTCAGTTTTCCCAAAAAGTGTATTTCAACACACAGCCAGCCACCCAGCCATCCAGTCAGCCTGCCAGCCAGACAGACGGACATGGCTATATCGACTCAGGAGGTGACGCTGATCAAGAATATATATACTTTTCTATATCTGCCACGCCTCCTTCTCTGCGTTACAAACGGAAGGACAAAGTGAATATACCCTGGGTGTAGGGTATAACAAGGTATATTATTAAAAAAGTTCAAGACAAAAAAATTTGACATATCGCACAACTCATTCCGATCATTTTTGAGATCGCAATAAAATAAAAACTGCAATAAGCCAAGATTTTGCATAAATCAACGTTGCGTGATTTCTAAATGACGTTCAAAAAAATTTTAAAAATTCTCAACTCACTTATTTGACACCCTCTTTTATGTTATTTGGGGTAGTCGTGGTTTTAAAAAATTTGATGCATTTCCCAAAATTGAATCCAAGCTACCCAAATGTTATATTTTTTAAGCCATGAATTTATAAATAAATTTAACTACAATAATTTTCTGTTAAAATTTTGTCCCGTCCATCCCACAAAATTTAGTGCATAATTAACATGTTAACAACGATCCCAAAAATTGTTAAACATTTCTTGAAAATATGAAGCTTCGATAATAAGTAAACATTAATTTCGTAAACAATATTTAAGTCATTTCGTAGAAATATTACATAAAAATCTTGTCCAAAAAGCAATCAATTTTTTGTGTCCCGTCCATTCCAAACTTTTTGAACCGATACTTCAAAACACAGGCTTCATTATAGGTTTGTATGTAGACTATTATATCGTTTGTTATTCTAAAAATATACTCCTTTAAAAGAAAAAAACAATATCGCGATTCATACCTCTAAATCAGCACATTCTATCATTATATCTCTACGACATGTCCGTCCATCCCCGTGCAATGACCGAAATATCTTCGTGACCTTTGAGTGTGAATACCTTTTTATGCGGCAGTTATCTTGATGAATATTTTTTCAATTAAATAAAATTGCTGGCACTCATTTTTTGATCAGATAATCGTATTTCAACAAAAGCTTTTCAAGATTTTCGACACCTTTTCAACAAACCGGCCTGACACTAAAAATCGTTCATGATAAAAGCGGATTCAGAAAGCTGTCAAAACCAATATTATTGATATATAAATATATCTACATGTGTTTTTATGATAACTACAATAGTGTTTTTTAAAAGAGTTATTTTTTTATTTCAAAGTTTCGTATAAAAACTTTCTCATGAAAAAGCGGGAGCTCGATATTGATCTTAGACCCATGGTATATTGGAAAATTTTCTAAGGCTAAAATGATTACGTTTCCGGTAGACGGTTGGTCGTGTGAAAATTTACACCACACTAAAGTACTAGTCTAGGTGCCAGGCGACACATTGTACTACTCATACATAACAGCTTATAACTTTTAGGATAGCTTAATTATACCTAGACCCCCAAATATCTCTTGGGAAACTTTCTGAATCGGGTGCTTTTACTCTCCAGCTTTTCCAAAAGTGGTCAATTTGAAGTGGTGTACCAAATTTATTAATAACATATTGCTGTTTAATGAATTCAAAAGTCGACTTTGTGAAATATCCGAAAAAAAAACTAGTCCGACAAAAATTTTGGTTCCATAAGGGTGTCTGCCAAACAAAACATGCCAAAAAAATGACTTAAAAAAATTTAGTAATAACAAGCTGATTTTTTCAATATTGTTTAAAAATAACGTGCAAAATAATATTTTTACATTGTCCGACAAAATATACTTGCCGATTTTTCCGTCCGACAGTGAAAATCGGCTTTTCCACGAGTTAGTGGAAATTTATAAATAACTGTCGGACAAAAAAAAAAATTAGATTTGTGAAAGGTTTACATGCTTAATTGAATGTGTGTCCGACAAATATAATGCACCCAAATTGCAGTCCGACAAAAAATGGCAATTTTTTTTATTTATTAAATCTATCTAAAGTTCAGATTTGACGCAAAGCTTAAATTTTATGAATAACCGTCGGACTACATACAAAGGTAATTTTTTAGATAATAATTCAATGTTTAATACTATTGGCGGACAAATCAAGTGGTGCGGGAGCGCCCCATGTCAAGTTTTTCAAGCATATCAAAATTTTAGATTTTTATAAATAAAGTTTAGAGTACAGGTAATCCTCGTTATAAGCGGACGTGCGGTTCCTAGTACATACATAGTATATACGCGGGTATACAAATATAACGGTATTTTGGAGCAACATGTGCACACATACTTCCTAAAATGTGCGCAGGTACACGCCGATAGCTATAATTTTGGAGTCCAAAGCAAAAAGAAGCGCGTAATTCAAAGAATTTTAAAATTCCGAAGAGAGGAACTTAAAATTTCCATTACTGCTTTAAATAAGTTGATCATTTTTTTTCTAACAATTTATGATATAAAATTATACTATTTTTATCATTCAATATGAAATTTAATTTAATATTAAAAATTGTAATATTGTAATTTTATTATGTATATATATATTAGAGCGCCTACAAGATATATGAAATGTGAAAAGTTGTGAATTTGTTTGCTCCCCGTCCATTTCCTGAAATTAGAGGTCAAAAAAATAAGATCTCAAAAAAAAATTTGGAATCGGTAGTGGAAAAAACCCAGCCGGTTTTCGATTAAAGGTCGAAAAATTGACTAAAAACACGGAAGTCGCTTTGACTGCTCGTTACTTCAAAACTGTTATTTTTTTCATAATATTTTCAAGTCAACTTTTGTAGAGCATGACTAGGTCAACATTATCTTCCTAAAAAGTTTTGGTCCAAAAATTAAATTTGATGTTGTTTCGGTAGAGAAACTTCAATTTATTAAGAAAATTTTCATGACTTTTTTTCTATAAATTGTTTTTTTGTAATTTTTAAAGGGCGGAATATTTGTTATGGAATTCTTATATTGCATGGGATTAAATGTTGATTAATTCAACAAAAAAAATTATTTAAAAATATTAAGTTTTAAGGTATGGAGCCGGTCTCAATGTTGGAAAAAAATTAGTATTCTAATGTTTTTTCTTTTAATCGCTACTTTCTTGGATGCAACAAAATGCATTTTTAGTTGGTACTAAATGCATCATTTAGAACTGCTTTTTGCCTTCAAAATGAGTTATGAAATGGGTTTGTGCCATTTTTTTTTAAAAAGTTATGATCATTTTAAAATGACACCATGAAAGTTAAAAATAATGTATGGATTTTCTATAGCAATTGCCATATCACTATATCTTTTATAATGTTATTTTAAAATGGTCATAACTTTTTAAAGAAAAATCATACAAGACCATTCTGTAACTCATTTTAAAGAAAAAAAAACAGAACTAAGTGACGTATTTAATAAAACAGACCAAAACGATTTTGTGCGTGTTCTACACAACCTCAAAAATCATGTTTTTTGAACATTAGGGGTGAGATATCTCACAAACTATAAGTGAAACAGCCATTTCGCATCCAATTTCGAATTCAGCATTAATAACTACATCTAAAATGACTATTTTGGTTTTGGTTTGTAGTCTTTTTTTTTAAATACCGTTTTTCGACCTCATTTTAAAAACCATGCCATGAACCGATTTTGAAAACTTTTTTTTCTTATTCAGTAAATACTCAGGTGCAATTTCACATCTTTGCGCAGTTTTTGACAACTTGATTGAAATTTTTTCCTGAGCTGCGTGCAGGAAATTCGAAATTTTCGATTATCTCTGCTGGAACAGCCCAAAACCGCACTAAAACGAAAACAAATGCTATTTTCGTGTTCAGCAATCCCAAATTAGTTTAGGAAATATGACAACTAAAATGGTTTCTTACCAAATTAAAAATTAAGAAGAACAAATAAAAAAATAAATTTTTTTTCTTAACTTTGAAACGGGCTCCATTTCTTAAAAACTATTATTTTTTAGTAATTTTTTCTTTTAAATTCATCAACATTTAATTCCCTACAATATGAGAATTCCAAAACAAATATTCCACTCTTTGAAAGTTACAAAAAACCAATTTATAGAAAAAAAGTCATGAAAATTTTCTTAAAAATTGGAAGTTTTTGTACCGAAACAACAACAAATTTAATTTTTGCACTAAAACTTTTTAAGAAGATAATGTTGATCTAGTCATGCTCTACAAGAGTTGTCTTGAAAATATTATGAAAAAATGAACAGTTGTGAAGAAACGGGCAATCAAAGCGACTTCCCTTTTTTTAGTCAATTTTTCGGCCTTTGATCGAAAACCGGCTGGGTTTTTTCCACTACCGATTCCAAATTTTTTTTTGAGATCTTATTTTTTTGACCTCTAATTTCAGGAAATGGACGGGGAGCAAGCAAAATCAGAATTTTGCACATATGGGCGCTCTAATATATATATTTATATATATATGTTATGTTGCCTCAAAAAAAATATTTTACATACATATTAGGGTGGCACAAAAAAATTTGTATATACATGAAAAATTTTTCGTTGCACCCTATTATATATATATGAATGGGTTTATTTGAAAGTGGAATAAGTCCAATTCCGGAAAAATTGAGTTTATGGTAGTTATAGCTAGCTATATATGTCCACTTATTATATTGAAAATTACAGACTCGCTAGACCACGATTTCATCAAAAATTACTCAAAAGAACTTTTCATGAAAAACATTTTTACAAAAATGATTTTTTTGAAAGTGGAATAAGTCCATTTTTTCATTTTTTGCTATGTAGAAGATTTTGCTTTTAAATCAATTTAAAAATATTGGGAAGTGTTATTAAACCGGTGTTAAGTGTTTACCACTGTAAATTAATCAAATTTTGTTATGCTGTAAAAATTTTTACAAGGGTAATAGAAAATAGTTGAGTTTTTTTGGTCTGAATGGACTTATTCCACTTTCATTTATAATAAATTTAAAAATTTGTTATACTTTTGTATGACTTATTCCATTTTTACTCACAAAATATTTTGTAAATTAAAGCAAAGGAAAATTAAAACTTAGAAAAATTTTACTTTAAAAACTGTTGTTGTTTCTTTTCTTTTCTTTTCGCTCAAGTAGGGCTTTGAAAATTGGTCACAACAACAACAAAAACAAAAAGTTCTTGTCGTACCTACTTTCGGAGATATAGCCATCGGAAGATTGAGATATATCTTTTATAAAAATTATTATAAGTTGGGAACCCCTAAAAGGATTTTAATAATATTAGTGTCATACGAAAGATATGTTAACTTGCTACAAAATCAACCTAAAAAAAATTTTAATCCGAGTCGTGGTTTTAGAGATATTGCAAATTTTCAGAAATTTTGACCATTTTTTTTGTTTTAAACCACTATTTTTCCAAAAACTGTATCATTAATGCATAGTTTTAGTAACATATTATAAAAGCCCAATTTATTACCTTTCATTTGACATGTAATTTGTACTTGATTTCTTGCATTACGTATTTTTTTTATAGGAAAACAAAAAAGTAAGTTATTGGAAAACATCGGAAGAGTCTACAGGAATCAGAATTAATCGAAAACTATCTAAAAACATCGTTATTGCTGTTTTTATTGCTGTTATTGTTATTTTTGTAGTTGGTATTATTGTTGTTCTTGTAATGTATTCCTAAATTCCATGAAAATTTTTTTGGTTCACTTTTTTATTTTCCTTTAAAAAAATATGATAATGCAAGAAATCAGGTACAAATTATATGTCAAATAAAAGGTAATAAATTGGGCTTTTAAAATATGGTACTAAAACTATGCATTAATAATACAGTTTTTGGAAAAATAGTGGTTTAAAACAAAAAAAATGGTCAAAATTTCTGAAAATCTGCAATATCTCTAAAACCACGACTCGGATTAAAATTTTTTGTGGGTTGATTTTGTAGCAAGTTAACATATCTTTTGTATGACACTAATATTATTAAAATCCTTTCAGGGGTTCCCAACTTATAATAGTTTTTATAAAAGATATATCTCAATCTTCCGATGGCTATATCTCCGAAAGTAGGTCCGACAAGAACTTTTTGTTTTTGTTGTTGTTGTGACCAATTTTCAAAGCCCTACTTGAGCGAAAAGAAAAGAAAAGAAACAACAACAGTTTTTAAAGTAAAATTTTTCTAAGTTTTAATTCTCCTTTGCTTTAATTTACAAAATATTTTGTGAGTAAAAATGGAATAAGTCATACAAAAGTAAAACAAATTTTTAAATTTATTATAAATGAAAGTGGAATAAGTCCATTCAGACCAAAAAAACTCAACTATTTTCTATTACACTTGTAAAAATTTTTACAGCATAACAAAATTTGATTAATTTACAGTGGTAAACACTTAACACCGGTTTAATAACGCTTCCCAATATTTTTAAATTGAGTCGTACGCAAACCCTTTAATATCTCAGTTTATGAAAAAGTGGACTTATTCCACTTTCAAAAAAACCCATTCATATATATATATATATTAGGGTGGGCCAAATTGTAATTAGGAAATTTTATCGACCTCGGCTACCCCCCTATGTGAAAGTTCATTCAATTCTATGAATATTTGCCCAAAGAACTATATCTCTGCGTTCAACTTTAGTTCGGCGCATTTTTGATCGGAAATTGTACCTTTCATCAATATTTTTTTTTTTTGTTTTCATATTAAATTTTAAAAATTTTTATAAAGACAAAAGTAATGTCATTATATGATTTGGCTGGTATTCTGTCAGTAATCAATTAAATTGAGTTTTGTTTACATAAAAAGTTTACTTGATAGAGTGGAATTGATGCTATATATTTAAAAAAATGATATGGGTCAAATAGACGATTATTATGACCGACTTTCAAAATAAACGATTCATATTTTTGGATGAATTTTTTCAAACAAAATACCAACCTAGGCTGAAAGTTCATTCAATTCTATGAATATTTGCCCAAGGAACCATACCTCTACGTTCAAGTTTAGTTCGGCGCATTTTCGATTGAAAATTTTACCTTAATATTCAATTGAAAATGCGTCGAACTAAAGTTGATCGTAGAGGTATGGTTCCTTGGGCAAATATTCATAGAATTGAATGAACTTTCAGCCTAGGTTGGTGTTTTGTTTGAAAAAATTCATCCAAAAATATGAATCGTTTATTTTGAAAGTCGGTCATAATAATCGGCTATTTGACCCATATCACTTTTTTAAATATATAACATCAATTCCACACCATCAGGTGAACTTTTTATGAAAACACAACGCAATTTAGTTGATTACTGACAGAATACCAGCCAAATCATATAATGACATTAATTTTGTCTTTATAAAAATTTTAAAAATTTAGTATGAAAACAAAAAAAAATATTGATGAAAGGTACAATTTTCGATCAAAAATGCGCCGAACTAAAGTTGAATGCAGAGGTATAGTTCCTTGGGCAAATATTCATAGAATTGAATGAACTTTCACATAGGGGGGTAGCCGAGATCAGTTTTCAAATCGGCCCACCCTAATATATATACATAAAGGATATTAATAAATAAAAACGCGAGTTTTACAATTAAAAAAAAAATACTCAATTTCAGTTTACCAAGGGTACGAAACGTGTCCGACTGAAAAATCGGAAAACGATTTTTGTCCGTCAATTCTAAAATTGTATACTACGATTTTTAATAAAACAACTTAGAAAAAATCAGCTTGTTATTTATAAATAGGACGTCTACAACTTTAATGCTCATGCCTTCTATAAATAAGTAATATCGACTGCACTTTTTTGTAATTTTTACATAAAAGGCCATATTTTTTTGTCGGACAACTCATTCATTAAGTTGTACTCTTCATTTAAAAACTAAAAATCATAAAAAAACATTGTTATTAATAAATTTCCACTAACTCGTGGAAAAGCCGATTTTCACTGTCGGACGGAAAAATCGGCAAGTATATTTTGTCGGTCAATGTAAAAATATTATTTTGCACGTTATTTTTAAACAATATTGAAAAAATCAACTTGTTATTACTAAATTTTTTTAAGTAATTTTTTTGGCATGTTTAGTTTGGCAGACACCCTTATGGAACCAAAATTTTTGTCGGACAAGTTTTTTTTCGGATATTTCACAAAGTCGACTTTTGAATTCATTAAACAGCAATATGTTATTAACAAATTTGGTACACCACTTCAAATTGACCACTTTTGGAAAAGCTGGAGAGGAAAAGCACACGATTCAGAAAGTTTCCCAAGAGATATTTGGGGGTCTAGGTATAATTAAGCTATCCTAAAAGTTATAAGCTGTTATGTATGAGTAGTACAATGTGTCGCCTGGCACCAAGACTATACATATTGTACATGGAAATACGATAAAAATTTTTATTTAAATAAAATTAAATTGTTTTCAAGAATATACATAATAAAAATTTATTTTATTTTTTTTTTTGTGTTTTGTTTGTCACCGTATGGATATAGTTCCTAGACATGTGGATAGTGCCCACATAATTTTTATAAATTTTCTTAGAGGTGAAGAGGTTTATTGAAGTTCAATTTATTTATTTGAAATAGGTAGTATTTTTAATAATAAACTAAAAGTTTTCGGCGAAAAAAATGAACACAATTTTATTCCCTGGTCTATGCTTAATATTTTTGAAAAATAAAAAATTTCCAAAATCATTACTAGTTTACGTTTAAATTCTTAGGTGGCTCACTTGAGAAATTTTTGAACCTTAATCATTAAAACAGTCACTAAAAATGCAAACTAAAATAATTATTGTATTTAGCCGCATTCATATCAGTACGCCACATTCGACCGATTATGAACGATCGGATCTATAAGCGCAAATAATAGAATCAAAACTCCTCTCAGCAATCAAATTCTGCTAGAAACTGAAGTTAAATACTTAGGCGTTAAGAAATAACGCCCAAATTATTTTCATATAAATTTGGGCGATAATCATTTTGGAAATACAGTCTGTTAAATAAGAGCGTGGTCACGATTACTCGCGATCGGTAAAGTATAATGCTGTAATTTTTTTTTCTCACACAGAGGGCAGTATTGTCCTTCATGCTTCGTGAAAGTGAATCAGCTGACCACTGTTTTCAATGCGTTCTCAGCATTTTTCCAAAATGAGTACCGCGTACGCGTCGCGCTTTGAAGCCGTTTTTTTGTGTTTGCACCCCAAAGGTCCCAAAATGACCCAAGCGGCGGCTGCGAAGTATATGCAAAAGTCGAAACAGTTTGTGAGTAAGTGGGTGAATCGCTTCAAAGAAGTAAAAAATGTCGATGACTTTCGAAATCGCGGGTCTGTCGGTGTAGTGACGGAAAAACAGGAAAAACTGATCTGTGCTCTATTTTCGAAAAATCCAACATTAACTTTGCGTGAAGGTGCTTCGAAATTGTCCCAAAAAGGTTTGAATATCTCCCACGGAAATATTCGTAATCATTTGATTGCAAATAGTGTGAAATACCGAAGTACTTTGCAAAAACCGATGCTCAGTGAAAAACATGTCCAAAAACGTCTTGAATGGGCCAAAGACAATTTGGATCGTGACTGGGGCAACGTTATCTTCACTGATGAATCCTCTTTTTGGGCCTTTCCTATCATCAGGCATGCCTGGACCCTGGACCCTGCAACTTGAAACAGCTGGTTCGACGCATTCACAAAATTTGGAGGTCGTTTTCAGAAGAGTATGCGCAAAATCTTGTTCAAAGTATGTCGCGAAGATGTCAAGCTATAATTGATGCTGGGGGTGATTGGACCTGCTATTAATGTATTTGCATTGAAGTTTTCGATCAAATAAATCAATATTAAAAAGAATTTTCGCAATGGGTATTTTCATTTTCTCACAACAATGACCACGCTCTTATTTAACAGACTGTAACGCCCAAAATTTATTTGTATGAAAATAATTTGGACGTTATTTCGTTTTTCTTTTTGGGCGTTATTTAATTTTTTAAAAATAAAACAAAATAATGCCCAAAAAAAACGAAATAAAGCCCAAATTTTTGGGCGTTATTTCCAAAATTTATATGAAAATAATTAAAGCGTTATTTCGTTTTTGTTTTTGGTCGTTATTTCATATTTTTTGGGCGTTATTTCGTTTTTTATTTTGGGCGTTATTACGTCATTTTATTTTTTGGGCGTTATTTGGTTTTTTTTTTTTTGGGCGTTATTTCCTTGGGCGTTATTTTCTAATGCCAAATACTTATACATACGTTATATTTACTTCTACATGCCAAGCTTAGAGAACTGGACTTCAAGGTCGGCAATAAAGTTATGGGTGAATGATAAAGAACGCAGAGACCGTTCAACTATTATTGAGCAAAAAGCAACGCATGCTTTATATTTTCAAGGATTTTTTGAAGCGGCCACTGGAAAGGACGATAATTGCAATGCTAAGGAAGCTTGCACCAAAAAGTTTTAAAAAATACCTTTAAACAATATATTTTATCGATCTAATGAATGTAATATCCGACATTGGGATCCTATTTACTTTTTTTTTGGGTTCCCAAAGAAGTTTTCAACGTTTTGAGTTTGAACACTTTTTGGATCTTATTAATTTTTTTTTGGGATCTCTTAACGTCATTATTACAGTTTTGGGCTCTTCTTAAAATTTCTTATTTTATTCCCTGCTTTGCAATGTCAATGTCCATGCAGTAAAGGACCCTAATCAGAGCAAAAATATTTTGAGTCGTTTCGCTGTTATTGATAATTTTCTGAAGTTTGCGAAACAATAAGGAAGCGAATATTAAGTAGGGAGAGAAAAACTTTGCAGCGCGCCGCAGCATCCAGCTCGACAAAAGTCCTTCAAAATAGCGGATTTTCAAACCCAGAAATAGCCAGAACGTCGAAATGCTCCAAGAGAATGGTAGAAAATGCAATAAAATAAAATCATCAGAAGGAAACACATGAACGAAAATCAGAAATATCCCAAGCTCTTGATAGGAATATGTTAATATTTGTGGAGCAGAACCCCTTTGCATCTTATAATGATGTCAGAAAAGAGTACCTTTATAGACAGGGTCCTAAAAATAATTTTTTTGCCAATCTGTTTTGTTTTTAACTCGACAAAAGTAAACATATTTATATCTGTGGCAGAATGGAAAAACTGCTTATGTCGACAGAAGCAAAACAGGTTTGAACTAAATTTTCTAATAATTCTGGTAAAATCACCCTTTAATTTTTGGACATTATTAAGATCGTTTTTCGGGCTGCGTTTTTGAATTATTCAGGCCTGTTCCGTAATCCGTGTGGTTTCTGCTAAAATCACCCTTTAATTTTTGGACATTATTAAGATCGTTTCGGGCTGCGTTTTTGAATTATTCAGGCCTTTTCCGAAATCCGTGTGGTTTCAATTACTTTTCATTTCAAAAGCTTTTTCATGAAAATGGTGAGTCTCACGATAAAAAGTATCAGAGTCTCTTTTGTGGAGAATTACGGGTTCTACAAATATATTTAATTTTTATTTACGAAAAAGTAGCCGTTTAGGAAATATTCGATGAAATAGAATTTTTCGACTTTTTGCGGTTTATTAAGAATATTTCCTAAACGGTTACTTTTTCGTTAATACAAATCAATATTATTAATCTGTAATTCTTCACAAAAGAGATTCTGATACTTCTTATCGTTCGACTCACCGTTTTCATCAAAAAGACTCTTAAATGAAAAAAAATTGAAATCACACGGATTTCGGAACTGTCTTTTTTATTTTTTTTTTTCTGATTTTTTATGACATAAAAAAATTATGTGGTTTCATTGTGAGACAGACGACGTTTTTTTTTTGAACATCTTTGGAAGTAATAACTAGTAAGGGTGTAAATTTTGGCCTGGCCAAAAAATAAATACCCTACACTACAGTATTTTGAAAAGTTTGCTTATATGGGAGGTGCCACGCCCTCTTGTCCGAGTACACCCAGTTTTTGTTCAGAGCTTGCATTTATAGTTTTTAGTGTCAGAGTGAAATTTAGTTGGATTATCTCAAAAAACTCTTTCAGTATAGCATTTTGAATCTTTTGCTTATATGGGAGGTGCCACGCCCCCTTGTCTGATTTCACCCAATTTATAATTCTTAGTGTCTGAGTCAAATTTGGTTCGAATATCTTAAAAAACGCTTTCAGTATAGCGTTTTGAAGCTTTTGCTTATATGGGAGGTGCCACGCCCTCTTGTCCGAATTCGCTCAAATTTTTATCAGAGCTTGCGCTTACAATTCGTAGTACTTATATGTATTGTGGTTGCATTGTCGTGAAAAATACTCGTAAAATTGCATTTTGAATATAATTTTTGTATGGGCGGTAGGCGTGTCCGTTGACCGATTTTGCTCATTTTCAATCCCCCGAGCTAACTTTGACGACGGAGGCAGTGTACCAAATTTCATTGAATTATCTTGCTCAGTTTTCCCAAAAAGTGTATTTCAACACACAGCCAGCCACCCAGCCAGCCAGCCAGACAGACGGACATGGCTATATCGACTCAGGAGGTGACGCTGATCAAGAATATATATACTTTTCTATACCTGCCACGCCTCCTTATTTGCGTTACAAACGGAAGGACAAAGTGAATATACCCTGGGTGTAGGGTATAAAAAGCCATTTCTGCAATTCCGATAGCGTTGCATAAAATACCTATAATTTTGTAAAAATGCAAAAAAATATCACTATGTTAAGTCATTTCATTGTGTATGTCGTTAAGCATAATAGTTCTCTCAATGCCCCTGAGCGTGAAAATGGAAGAGACAGACGCTTTGCAGGCTTATTTTTTAAGGACAGACACTTTTTAGTATATGACCATATGACGGAGTATTCTGTGGTATGGATATGCGAGCTAGACTAAGCTTGAATTAGGATATCTCCTAAACTATAACTCGTATGAAAAAAACTTTTTTGTTGGAAATTGTTAGAGCTACAAATTTGTCATAAGGAATTTTTATATAAAATTAATCGTAAACGAGATACTTGCAAAAAACTGTTTTGTTTTATGGTAACACGATATTATATGAGCCGTTTATTATGAAAGTGGGGCAAATCTAAAACGAAAAAGTATTGTCATACGCATTATGTGTCAGTAAATCTTTCATGAAAACAGAAATCAATTTTATTCATTTCCAGCAAAATGTCAGCCTATTCATATTGTGGCATTTCTTTTGCCTCGCTTAAGACGTGCCAAACTTTCATAATAAACTGCTCTCCCACGCCTTCAGAATGTTACAATAAAGGTCTGTGCAAAAGTTCAGTTTTCTAACTTTAAAAGGGAACTAGAAACCTTAATTTTACTTTACATATTTGCAAAAACCACTCGTAAGAACGTTTTTTTTTATGGTTTTTAAAGAAAATCAGCGACCATAACGTCTGTCGTATTGTTTTTTTCATTTAACCCATTAATGCCCAACGAGAACTTCCGAACTACGAGTTAACTTCCTTAAGCTATGTTTATAAAAAAATTAACAAAGTCTTGCTTAGGGCCGGCTTAATGACTGGGTGCCATATGGCACCGCTGGGCATTCATATGCATTTGTTTTCGTTTTCATGTAGTAGGGAAATTGTATTGTTTGTAGTAAAAAATGTCCTTGTATGTACTTCAAATAATTCAATTATATATTATTTAGCACTAACTAGTCAAAAGAAAGCTATAAACTCAGATTATAACACCCCGACTCGACGAGCAATAAATCATGCAATAGTTCAGGTCATAACAGCAAAATATGTAGTGGAGAAACCAAAATGTTATGAAATAAAAATTTCATAACATCAAATCACAGCAATTTTGACATAAAAAAAAAAAAATTTAAATAAAAATACAATAATAGCTATGTTCGTTGCAAAAAAACTTTATAAATATTTGTAAATAATTATAAAGTTTTTGTGACGCAAGAATGAAATTTTTGTTTCAACGAACGCTTTTGGAGCATTCCAAAGTTGGTACGGGACAAATCGTACGCATTTTTTGAGTTTAAAAGTTAAATTAAAGACAAACCAGAATGTTATCAAAAAAAGCATCTAGTACATTTATTTTGTGTAATATAGATAGACCTATTAAAACCAATTATTTGTTCTTAATAATATTTATAGATAGTGCGTAATTAATAAGAAAAGAAGTTCGTTTGTACGGGACAGCCCAAATCTACCATACTTTCCATTTTTTGACTTTGTAGCAAGTTTTTAGCGAAATTAATTAGCTTTAAAAATTAGCAAAAATATTTTTGGATAGACTAAGGGTCAAGGTATAATAAAACAATAAAAGTTTTAAAAAATATTTATTTAAATGAGAGTTATTAAATAAAAATTAAATTGTTTGTACGGGACATTTTTGTTTGAACGGGACTCGTACGAAATACATGTATATTTAATTAGTTTTAAATCATTTTTTAAATTAAAATATAACACTATGATTACTCCAAGCGTGTTCTTTGTATGTTACTTGATGGCCATTAACTGAAATTTAATGAACTTTTGATATTCCTGGGATAGGCTCATGGATGAACATTTTTAATTTTTTAAGCTATTTCTGATTCAGAAATGAAAAAAATTCTCGTAGAGGGTACTAAAGTGGCTGCTAGTGTCGCGAAATCTTTTGCGTTTTTGACTACGGCACCTTCTCTTTGACTTCGACCTTTTTGACTTACAAGTCGTTTCACATTACCACCGGCTCCGTGAACCACGCCTTTGGGATGTGTCCATAAGTTACATAGATGCTGTTTAAGCATTACATAAGCAGATTTTCAATGATATAAGCAAAAATTTACAAATCGTGAACACGAACCCCTCTCTTATGATTAAACGTAAGCAGATTTTCAAATACGAACAAGAACTCAGGAACAAAATTATTTTTATAATTAAAGCGATACGGAAATTGAAAAAATCCTTGGCACTTTAAATCAATTTTAAGGGCTAAAGTCAGACTATAATTTAAATATTTTTTGTCTTACGTAAGAATTTTATCGACCTCTCCTCCTGTATAAGCAACAATAAGCAAATCTTGAACCACTCCCCACCTAAATATGCTTACGTTATACTTGAACGGCCTATATGAACACCATTTCACTTTTATATAACAGTTTTGCTCATATATCATATAATTTATGGTCACAATTTCTTAAGTACATATACATAATAAAGCCCCCTGAAACTTATAGTTCATAGCAAAGCAGTAACCAACGGTGACCGTACCCATATCGATAATTTTTAAAGAGTTTTCTCAACAATATTAGAAAAAAATGAATAGAAATCTTAATAAAATAAATATTGTGTTTGTACGGAACAAGTAATAAGATAATAATTATTATACTTTAGGCAAAATAAAATCCGAAAATTACTGCACTTTTTAAGAGTACCCAAGTAACTAGGTTTAAATAAAATGTTAATAAAATTAAACCGTTATGTGTGTAGACAGAAAATTAATTACATCGATTTGTGCGTTTGTACGGGACACCCAAAACTGTTTTGTTTGTCGCGGTATAATACAGATGTTTGCAACAACACTTTTCTGCAAATACTATTTATCAATACACTAGTCTATGACCTTAAACGACAGATATAATTTGTAACGTAACTCATCATGGTTTAATAGAAAAACAATGATGAATATGATCAAAAACATACCTAGTAAAAAAAAAACTTTGGCACTTTCTTTAACTGTAAAAAACTGAGCCTAATACCAAGATTTTAGTATGAAATCAATTTGGTAAGTAAAGCTTAATCCCACTAGAATATATTTGATCCATTAAAACATTTGAAAAATAAATCTGAAACATCTGCTAAAAAATACCATTTTCACTGGAATGCTCCTTTTACTTAAAAACTTTATGAATATTTACAAATATTTATAAGGTTTTTTTTTTTTTAACGAACATGGCTTATATCATGAATAATCGCACGTCGAGTCGTGGTGCATGTACTAAATCCTACTGAAAGCATTCAAATACTAACCAAATTGTTTTGTGATGCGAGTTATACACACAATTTTTTATTGGCTAATGCCCAGCGATACCATATGGCACTCAGAAAAAAAATTTTAGCTCGCTTATTTTAAAACGGATTTTGTTGATTTTTACTTAAAAATACTCATTAGTATTTTTAAAATAAAACTGCTTACATAATTAACTTAAAAAAATATAACGATAAAAGGTAATACCTCAGGTCATACGGCATCAATATATTTTTCACTTTTCTACCAATCAAACAATGATGACTACCATAAACACTTGACATAAAGAAACAAAAAACAAAACAATTTGGATAAATATCCAAATTCGTACTTATTTAGTTTTCAAAGTCGTATCTTGTGTAGATTATTTTTAAATCATTTTTGAAGTTAGTTTTGGGTGCCGCATGGCACCGCTGGGCACTAATGGGTTAAGAGACCCTACAATAATTCAATTATAAAAGGTAATCGCAGCTTGTCAAAATTTTGGAGACAACAACAACAAAATAACAACAACCACACAGATAAACAGTTTCGGAAGAAAACAAAATAACAACAACCATATATGATAAGAGAGCGATTCTTCTGAGCCAAGAGGGACGTTTAATAACAGCGTTTACCTTCTAATCAATCATAATGACGATATTATGTCATTATGGTAGCATTTTTTTTACATTTTCTAAATTCGATTAAAAAAAAAAAATCTGTATTCTGATCGACAGTGCTGCGATAGTAGGCATTTGCGTAAAAATTTTTATGGTTCAAATTAAAATTTTTTTATGCTATTCTACAGCACATAGTCCAATTTAGAAATCCCCCGAAAATTTTTGAAAATAAGTATGATTTGTAAGTGTTACAGCTTCTTAAAATCAAACTTTTTTTCGAAAAAAAAAAATCAATTAAAAAAATTTGCCAATCGCAGCACTTTTCAAAAATAACGCCCTAAGTCGACTTATTAACCAAGTGCAAATTTAGATGCAAATGTACGCATGATTTTATAAAATTAAAATTTTAATGAAATAAAGAAAAAAGTACATTTTCAAATGGTTGAGATGAAAGTATTTTTCATTCTCCTCACTTAAAAAAAATGGATTTATGCAATAACGCCCTATAATTTAAATTTTCCTTCTTCGATAATTCTGCCAATATGCATTATTATTCTGTGTTAGCTGCAATCATTTACTCATTTTGTTAGTGTTTATTGAACAAATTTGTTTTTCAAGGTTTAAATTATAGTTCGCTGTTCGTACAGCATTTAGAAACTTTAAATTGAATTATCTCGAATACCATTCTTCGACTTAGGGCGTGACAAAATATTTTTGTATAAAATTTCAACCCTGTTTAACCCCAACATGTGGTTAATTTTTGCCCTTTTCTTAAAAAGGTACAAAAATGACACCTAAAACAGCGGAATATTGAGTCAGTATGTACGACAGAAATATTTGCTATAAAATTTCACTACTAGTTTCTAAACACGCATAGGTCGAAATTTAAGCCCAAAACCAAAAAAATCGTTAAAATCAATAAGGCCTTTTCACATTGCATATTAATTACATCCCTGTCGCGCTTACCTTAAGTAGGATATTTTTGCAAAATTCCTAACCCATTGTGGCTCAGTTTTAGAAAAAGGGGTTAAAAAGACCAATAAAAACAGGATATAATAGGTTAATGTGTTCTAGGAAAATTATCCTTGTGTGATTTCGATATAATCTTGTGAGGACGAGTTTTGTCCAAAATGTAGTTTTAGAGTTTTAAGTGGGGTGAAATTTTCTAAAAATATTAATTGTTAGAAGTGCTTACTGATTTTTTTGCTTTCGGGATGAAATTTTGCTTTTTTAGTGTTCAGCAACTAGTAGTAAAATTGTATAGTAAATGTTTCTGTAGTACATACTGACTCAATATTCCCCTGTT
The DNA here is from genome assembly GCA_951812925.1 of Calliopum simillimum. Classification (NCBI taxonomy): domain Eukaryota; kingdom Metazoa; phylum Arthropoda; class Insecta; order Diptera; family Lauxaniidae; genus Calliopum; species Calliopum simillimum. Next base: position 56,463,209 of record OX638368.1, read on the forward strand.
TTAGGAGTCATTTTTGTATCTTTTTAAGAAAAGGGTCAAAATGACCCACATGTGGGGGTTGTACAGGGCTAAAATTTTATACAAAAATATTTGCCGTAATATTGTGCATAAGTTTGCTGAACACATAATACACCTCAGATGTAAGGATCATATAGTTAAATTCATCGATTTAACACAAGAATGCGGTATTTTTGTTTTTTTCATATACAGTGGATAAAAAATCTTCAAAAATCGATTAAAAAAAATATGACGTGCTGGACAAAAACCACGAGACACGGGTTTTTTTAACGTCTACTTTAAGAATTTTTTGGATTTTCTCATGTGATTTTTTTTTTGTGTCGACTGTCAGATACTTTATAACTAGTCCATATTGATAGAAAGTCGAAAAGTACTGATCCAAAAGCCTGTTCGCTATAGAATCCAAGTCCGATGATGCTCTGAACTATATTTAAGCCAACAATGTTAAACTATTTAAAATGTATAGATTTGCATCTTTCAATGGGAATGCTAATTTCAAATTTTTTTTTTTAAATCAACATATCTGTGACGACAAAAGTTCATACAGCAAACATGAAAAAGGGCACGGATTCTACAGCGAACAGGCTTTTGGATCAGTACATTTCGACTAAAAAAGATAAGCAGTGAGAACAGCACTGGAAGCAGCTACTTGCTTCCCTAGAAACGCAACTGAAGTTGTTTCAATGCGTTTCCGTTTCCCGTAAAATACATCGAAAATTACTATTTGTATTTTTGTTTCTAGAATTTTTTTTTTTTTCATTTATTTTTATATTTTATATGGAGATAATAAAATACATATATAGTATAAAAAAAACTGCCTAGTGGATTTTTTTAATTTTGATGTTTTTAGACTCTTTAGGGCCTTTATATTAATTTATAAGTGACAGATTGGAACTACCTAAAAATATTATTTAGCATATTTCAGGAGCACCATGTGCGAGCTTAATTATATTGAGTTGTAAGTAGTATGAATTATTCAAACATTTAAAGGCGAAAAGGGAGCTTAAAGCCGGTTTATTGGCAAGAAGGAGTTGATGAGTTCATCTCATCCCATTCAGGTCAAGTTAACGAACAAAAGCTCATCGAAAATTTTCAGTGCCAATATTTCGAGGTTGATTTAATATTAATAACTTAAACATACAAAGAAAAAAGCGACTTAAACCAAGTTTTTTTGCAAGAAGGAGAAGTTGGGATTATAATTTTTACGTTTTCCAACTCAAGAGAAGTGGCCTCATCAAAAAAACTTCAGTGACTCCACTTCGAGGTTGAAGTTGTTTTCCCGGGAGTTGTGATTTATATGCTTTTTATGCATTTTTCATACAATTTTATAGCATTATTGCTATTGCTAGTAAAATTATCAACTTAGTGATAAATGCGTGGTTATCACTTTTTATGAATTCAGTATGATGTAAACTATACGTGGAAATTGCAAATCAGAAAATCATCTCAAATTAGAGTGTTGATTCATTGAATGAGAAAAATGTAAAATCTGACATTCGTCCATTTTGCTCGGCCGAAGCCACAGCACTGTGCGGAATCAATCAGGCATCCTCTTTTAAATCGAAAACGATCCAGAGAAATTTTCGATTAAAACACAGCACAGTAATTCCATGCGTAGCGTAACAAGTTAAAACTATAAAGGGTGTTACCTTTGGCCTGGTCAAACATTAAATACCCTACAATGCAATATTTTGAAAATTTTGCTTGCACATAGCTTTTGCTCGGATCTTGCACTTACTGCTCTCAGTGTCTGAGTGAAATTTTGTGGGATTATATCAAAAAACGCTGATCAAGAATATACATATTTCTCCATACCTGCCATGCCTCCTTCTCTGCGTTACAAACGGATAGACAAAGTGAAGGGTATAAAAAAAATAATTCTTGCTTTTGCAATTATGCAAAATTATTAAAAACTACACCAAACTACTTTTTGAGTTTTTTGGGTAGACCTATAATTGTTTGCAATTGTTTTTTGGTCCGTGTTCGCATATCTGATATAAGGTATCACTTTTTTGATGATTTCGAATCTTCGAAAATATCAATGAAATCATAAAAATTTTTAACATTTTTGCCCAAAAAAAAAAGATTTTTCCTGAATATCAGTAATTCTTGCACACTATTTTTGAGGTTTAGATTCAATAATTTGCGGTATCTGAGAAAAAAAGTGAATATCGCACCTATAAACTCGCAGCTGGTTTAAAAAAACAAATTTTTTTTTGTTTTAAGCCCAGAATAAAATACTTTTCAGTTACGGCCGTCATAAAATTTCAGAAACGTAAGTTAATGAGACATTTTTTATGCTGAAATGGCCGCCGAAATCAAAAATAGAAAAAACATTGAAAATTGCAACTTTAAAGACCCACAACTTTGAAAAAGCCTATAAACCAAATCCAAAGATAGAAACCACATATGCATATTGTTTAGAATTGACAAAGTTTCCTATAGAAAATTTTTTTCTAAAATTTTTCTAAAACCACACGGAAAAAACTAAACAGTTAGAATTCATTGAAAATCCCAGTATTTTTTCCTGATTTTTTCAGTAACTGTGCGCCCGTAAAGGAAAACCGTATTTTTTACTGATTACATACAGTAAATAAAAAAAATAAAAATATAAAAAAAATGTATGTTGATGGAGTCGAACTTAAGACTTTTGTGTTTCTAGGCGACGCTCTATCTATTGAGCTACTGTAGCACTTTCATTTCTATAGCTAATTGCTTAATTTAAACTATTTTTAAAAAAAATTTTTTACAATCTCAACCAGTAATAATTGAAATGTATTCTAAGCAAATATTGCAGAGCTCACTGGTATTTTTTCATGCGACAAGTTTTTACTTTTTTATTCGATAGATTTCACTGTTAATCTCTGTACTTTTTGAAGATTAAACCGTATATTTTACTTTCTTCCCATTACTTTTTCATGAGAATTCAGGAAAGTAATTGAATTACTGAAACAAACCGTAATTTTTCGTGAGATTAATATCACTTTGTGCTATTTGAAAAACAATTTTTCCAGATCATTTTTTTGAGTGCAGCTAGAAAATTTGTTTTTCCCTATAATGCCTAAAGAGTTTTTTTAAGTCCCCCGTCCCATACAATTTTTTGTAAGTCTTGGCCTCCTATATCCCCTATCAATATGAATTAATTTCTAATTTCTAATTTTGTTTATATGGGATCTGTGTAGCGAGCAAAATGCATAAAAAGGTTTCCTTGAGTATTTAAATAAAAAAGCATTTATTTTGAAGCTATAGTACAGTCATTTGGTAGTTTTACCTGGAAAGATTTGCGGGATTTTTGCAAGTGAGTTATTTTATAGATTTCGATGTGCTCTTTCAGAATTTCAACTTTGCTACCTCGAGTCGTGCTCGCTCGCGCCGCCATATTGGAAAAATGGCATCCAAAATCATTTTTTTTACAAATATCTCTTTAACGGTTATATTTAGAGAAAAACATTGTGGCGCAATATTGCAGCTTATAAAATTTTCTATAAAAATTACCCCTCAACTGTTTTCGTACGCATGAACAACTTTTTTTCTATAACGAACCTTTTGGAGATATTTTGAAAAAACGTTTTTTTTTCTAAATTTTAGGTTTGTTGAAAAAATATATCCTGAACTATAGGTCATGTGAGCAAAAAAATAATATGTAACTTGTAGTGAAAATAGTTCCCTATAAATAGATGTTTTTACTTTGAACGAGTATTTCACCGTTCATGAGTTATCGTAATTTTAAACTCAACACATCACTGTGCCTACTCATAAGCAGCATGCAAAATTTACTAATTTTTTTCAAATTTTGAATTAGGATATCTCCTGAGTTATAAGTCGCACGAAAACAATTGAGAGGTCATTTTTAAAATTTTATAAGCTATAATATTGCGCCTCAATATTTTTCTCTAAATATAACCGTTAAAGAGATATTTGTAAAAAACTGATTTTGGATGCCATTCTTCCTATATGGCGGCGCGAGCGAACACGACTCGAGGTAGCAAAGTTGAAATTCTGAAAGAGCACATCGAAATCTATAAAATAACTCACTTGCAAAAATCCCACAAAACTTTCCCGGTAACATCATTTTATTCTCCCAAATGATTGTACTACTAATGAAACTCGACTTTTTTTTTAGTTTTTGCGCCTTTCGTAATATGCACAAATAGTTCATATTACCGCGAGCACACTTCCTTTCATAAATATGAGTAATCTCGCAAAAATGATAAGGCTTAGTTTCAATTAGTTCATATTACTGCGAGCTCACTGTATTTGTTTTTAGTTTACTGTAACAAACAACAAAAAAGTCGATTTTACTGCTATTCAATAGACATCTACCGTCTCATAAGTTTTAAATATTATCTCATTGATTTAAAATATTATAAAAAATTAAAAATTTGGTAAACAAAATACAATATAAAAAAAAAATGCCCTCTAAAAGGCAATTTTGCCACCCTCATCCCCCGTTAGCTACACTGCTATAGATATGTTATTCTATCTAATGAATAATTATAGAAAAATTCATATATAAGAGACTTTGTAGAACAGGCTTAGCTATTTTTTTTTTAAAAAAAGGTAAGTGGAGTAAGTCCAATTTTTGAAAAATTTGAGTTCATAGTAAAAATTACTCAGATAATCGGAAAATTAATGGTTGCAAAGATTATCATAGGGCAAGGTCTTATAACAAAGAAAGCACTCTTGTTTTGGATCAAAACTCCCGAAAAGATGACCCGCCCGAGGGTTGAAAGAACTCTAAGCGGCAAAAATCAGTGTTTTTTAACAGTTTTGTTAACTTACTCGAAAAACTTTTTTTAAACTCAAGATACAATAGACGCACAAAAACTTGGAACTCCATATGCGCTGAATCTTTTGTGCTATATATTTTCTTACAAACCATATTTCCAAGGCTAACTTGCCTGATAGAAGGGTTAAGAGACTTTCTTTATTACTATATACTCAAAATTTTGATAACAAATTAAAGAAGGACTTTTAAGCATGCCCTTCAGAATAGAAATCAGTTGAAATTTTTTAGCTCCGAAGAGTATGTCTGTTTTACAATGAAAGCTGAGTTTCTTAACGAATATCGCCCTTCAACCGTTAGAAGATGACCTGTATATGTATTTCCTACAGTTTTTGGGGTTATTTATCACAATTTAACGTTATGAAGTGCACATAAAAATTGTTTATGATTTGGATGCAAAAAACGCTGATCAACAAAAATATCCAAAATCATACTCTTAGCACCGGGACAAATAATATTCACTCGTATATATGTATGTAAAATGCATGGGGACAAACAATATCCCGCAGAAAAGTTGGTTATGCCACACCCCCTGTTCAAGACAAGGTTAAGCAACACGCAGCGGGAAAAAATTGAAAATCAGTAGCTCCATAAAAAATCTCAAAAATGTAATAAATTTTTGAGGTAACTGTCTCTTTGATTGAAAAGACATCAAAATATAACTACGTTATATTCGATTTGTATGACTAGGATAGAACTAACCAGTTATTGAGAGAAATCGATATTTTCATTAAAAAATGTTGTGAACATACATCCTTGCCTTTAAATTTTAAATGCTATTCATATTGTACACTGAGAAAATGGTTCGTTACAATAAAACAATTGTAGATATAAATAGAACAATAAAATATTTATTTGAGCCAAACATATTACATGTCGTTTCCTTTCTCTTTTAGTTTCTACTAAGTATATTGTTCTCAAATCTTCGAAAAAATTTGGCAATACATACACACAATTAAGACCTTTGAATCTTTTTCGATATGAAATAAAAATTTAAAAAAGTTTGTAGTTATGTGGTAACGGTGGAACAAGGTTAATATGAAACTAGTTTGGGTGTAATGTTTGTCCTGGCCAAATATTAAACACCCTACACTGAATTATTTTGAAAATTTTTTTCTTTATAAAGGTGCCACGCCTACAAGTATATATGCGAAATTTGATTGCATTACCTTAAATAACGCTTGCACCGCATTTTAAAAATATTGCTTGTATGGGAAGCGCCACGCCCTCTTTTTAAAATTCGCCTAGTGTAAGTGTAAGCCAGCAGAGCTGTTTCGAGAAAACACATACGGGACGTATATTGATCTAAAGTAAGTGTCAATAATTATAGGCTAATTATAGGCTATTTAAATGCCCAATCGCCAAATAAAAAGCTTTCCATTAAAAAAAAAAAAAAACTAGTAAGGGTGTAAATTTTAGCCTGGCCAAAAAATAAATACCCTACACTGCAGTATTTTGAAAATTCTGCTTATATGAGAGGTGCCACGCCCTCTTGTCCGAGTACACCCAGTTTTTGTTCAGAGCTTGCATTTATAGTTTTTAGTGTCAGAGTGAAATTTAGTTGGATTATCTCAAAAAACTTTTTCAGTATAGCATTTTGAAACTTTTGCTTATATGGGAGGTGCCACGCCCCCTTGTACGATTTCAACCAATTTTTGCTGAGAGCTTTCATTTATAATTTTTAGTGTCTGAGTCGAAGTTGGTTCGAATATCTCAAAAAACGATTTCAGTATAGCGTTTTGAAGCTTTTGCTTGTATGGGAGGTGCCACGCCCTCTTGTCCGAATTCGCTCAGTTTTTTATCAGAGCTTGCGCTTACAATTTGTAGTACTTATGTGTATTGTGGTTGCATTGTCGTGAAAAATACTCCTAAAATTGCATTTTGAATATAATTTTTGTATGGGCGATAGGCGTGTCTGTTGACCGATTCTGCTCATTTTCAATCCCCCGAGCTAACTTTGACGACGGAGGCAGTGTACCAAATTTCATTGAATTATCTTGCTCAGTTTTCCCAAAAAGTGTATTTCAACACACAGCCAGCCACCCAGCCAGCCAGACAGACGGACATGGCTATATCGACTCAGGAGGTGACGCTGATCAAGAATATATATACTTTTCTATATCTGCCACGCCTCCTTCTCTGCGTTACAAACGGAAGGACAAAGTGAATATACCCTGGGTGTAGGGTATAAAAAGATTCTGCTAGGTTAAGTTTAAGCTAGCAGAGAGATTTCGAAAAAAAACTAGTAAGGGTGGTATCTTTGGCCTGGCCAACTAAATACCTACACTGCATTTCAAGTACTCGGATATTATTAAACATTTAGTTGATAACACTAGACAACAGCCAAAATGTAACATTTTGCAGACCATATTTTCTAAACTAATTTGAGGTCGCTGAGTCCGAAAATCGCATTTATTTTTTTTTCTTAGGGACCGTTCTCGAGATAATCGACCTTTTCGATTTTTAAGGTTATAGCTCCATTTTTTCGAACATATTTTGAAAACCCCAATTTCGATCGAATATGTTTTTACACTATTATAGAGAAAAATTCTTAAACTTCCAACAAGTGTACCAATATCTAAAATCCGATTCAAATTGGCTGAGTTATAGCAACATAAAGTTCATTTTTATAGTAGTTTTTTACACTTTTTCGTGTTTAAGCCAAATTAAACGCGGTTTTTTTGCCAGTAGCTTATACAAATATATGTTTTTTATATTTTAGTTCGATAGTGTATTTAATTGCAAATATCGGGAGTTCAATTTTAGCAAAATCAGCTAATTTTTTAAAAAGTTATTAAGGTTTTAGTGAAAAAAGACCATTTCGATTTTCATAGAAAACACAAATTGTTTTTAAAATTTTGTTGAAAAAATTAATTTTTTCTATGAAAATCGAAATGGTCTTATATCACTAAAACGTTAATAACTTCTTAAAAAATCATCCGATTTTGCTAAAATTTAACTCCATATATTTGCAATTAAATACACTACTGAATTAAAGTATAAAAAATACATATTTGTATAAGCTACTGGCAAAAAAACCGCGTTTAATTTGGCTTGTTCGAAAAAATGGAGCTATAACCTCAAAAATCGAAAAGGTCGATTATCTCGAGAACGGCCCCTAGGAAAAAAAAATAAATGCGATTTTCGGACTCAGCGACCTCAAATTAGTTTAGAAAATATGGTCTGCAAAATGTTACACACACATATTAATTATTTGTAATGTAGTGTAAATACTATCCAATATACGTATTCTTGTACATACAAGTTTTTAATAAAATAAATTGTTGGATTCTTCCGTAACCTCTAGGAGAGTATAAGAACAAATTGCTTATATGCGGAGTGCCACGCCCTCTCCGAGCTTACCTTGATTTTGCGTAGAGATTGTATTTATTGTTCTGAGTGTTAGAGTAAAGTTCGGATAATGTTCCTTAGAAAAAATTTTCAGTATAGCATTTTCAAACTTTCGCTCATATGGGAGGTGCCACGCCCTCTAGTCCTAATCCTACTTTCTGCTCAGAGTTGTCAATTAATGCTCTTAGTATTTGAGTGAAATTAAGTTGGATTATCTCAAAAAACGCTTTCAGTATAACATTTTGAAACTTTTGTTTATATAGGAGGTGCCACGCCCTCTAGTCCGAATTTGCCTAGTTTTTGCTCAGAACTTGTACTTACTATCTCTAGTACTTATGTGTATTTTGCTTCTGTTATTGCAAATAATGCTCTTATTATCACATTTTGAATATATTTTTTGTATGGGCGGTAGGCGTGTCCGTTGACCGATTTCGCTCATTTTCAATCCCCCGAGCTAACTTTGACGACGAAGGCAGTGTACCAAATTTCATTGAATTATCTTGCTCAGTTTTCCCAAAAAATGTATTTCCACACACAGCCGTTACCCAGCCACCCAGCCAGCCAGCCAGACAGACGAACATGGCTATATCGACTCAGGAGTTGACGCTGATCAAGAATATATATACTTTTCCATACCTGCCACGCCTCCTTCTCTGCGTTACAAACGGAAGGACAAAGTGAATATACCCTGGGTGTAGGGTATAAAAACATTTTGTACTAAAGAAAGTATTCAATAATTATAGGCTAATTATAGGCTATTTAAATGCCCCATCGCCAAAAGAAAAGCTTTTCATTTAAAAAACAATGGACCAAATCAATTTTCTTGAAATAAGGAACTTCGAATAACAACAATTCCACAGAAAAAAAACAACAACAACAACAAAACTACTACAACAACAAAAAATTTACTACTACTACAACAAAAGTAATTTTACATAAAAGTAGGGGTAAGTTAATGTACCTAAATTTTGGCGTATTACCTCAAATAACGCTTGCATTACAGCATTTTGCAAATGTTACGTATATGGGCAGTGCGACGCCCTCTTGTCCGAATCAACCAAGTTTTTGATTAGATTTTTCATTCATATCTGTGTAAAAATTGACTGGATTATCTGAAAAAACCCTTTCAGAATAGTAATTTGAAACTTTTACTTTCACGAGCTCTTGTCCGAATTCACCTAGTTTTTGCCTAGAGGTTGCAGTTACTATTACTAGTATTTATATCTATTTTGGTTGCGTTAACTTGAATAATGCTCATAAAATTGCATTTTAAATACATTTTTTGTATAGGCGGCAGGCGTGTCCGTTGACCGATTTCGCTAATTTTCAACCCCTCGACTTATTCCGTAAAAAATATTTCCACATACGGACAGCCTGCCAGCCAGACAGACGAACATGGCTATATCGACTTAGGAAGTGACACTGAACAAGAATATATATACTTTTCCATACCTGCCACGCCTTCTTCTTAGCGTTACAAATTATTGTCAATTAATTCATTATCTGCCTGCAACTAAATGTCAAAGCACAAGACGCCATTTGCAAAAATTATAACGCATTCATATCACTTTTGCCTGTATAAAATATATATCCCACATTAGACCATCAAGAAAATTGTCAGCATATTCTAAGCAAAATCAAATAAATATTTAATTGCTAATTTTTTCAGTGTACTAACTAACTATTAGTCATACGTGTAACATTTTGTGTCTAATGCATAAGTATCTCTGCCAGTCCAAAACAATATAGATACGGTTACTACTTAATGAAATATTTTAAAATATACAGCATTTCAACTTAAATTTAGTTAACGTTGAATTGTTTGATCGTTAAGTTGTGTCGGCTTCGGTTACCATAGTAAAAAGACAAGATAATTAAAAAAAAAAAAAAAATACACAACATTAAATTGTAACTACAATAACAACGGCAAGACTATACGTATCCATTGATTGCCAATTGTGGAGCCAATCATTATATGTTCGAGGTCGAATACTATTTGTAAAATAAGAGTATATTCCGCAATTGTTACAAGTGCAACAGTGCGAAGCAAATGCAGAAAACTAACGAAAATAACAACTTTGGAGAATTGAATTAATCGTATAATATGTATATTGCAAAACAAAGAATCAAGCAAACAAACAAAGAATTGAAATAGATTTGGGATATAATACACCATTCTACAAAAAATCGGCAAGGTTTTTGTCAAATTGAAACTTTACTGCAAAACTAAATTAGAACGGAATAAATGTCGCAAATTATTACAAGAATAAATGAAATGGCTGGAAATCCTAGCGAGGTAAATTAATAAAAAAAAAAAAAAAAGTTGCATATCCATCAAACAGTAGGGGAAGAGTGCCGCCTGCGGGAATGGTTCGGGTGAGGGCACCCCCCCGTAACTTTTGACAGAAAACAAATGCGGCTGTTCTGAAAAATGTTAAGCGTGTTATAACAGTATGTTGTTGTGCATTTACCGGAGCAAACAGAAGTATTTGATTTGTTCTGAGAAGAAAATAATTTTTGAATAAGTGAAAGTCAACACAAAAGTTTTTTTCAATAATTTTCTAAGTATGATAAATCGAAGAGAATCAATCGAAAAGCTGAATGCAATCTATATTTATGCAGTAAATTTATAATATTTTGTGATTCAAAACCGAAAGCAATCTAAATGTTCACATAACATAATGTGCTTATTGCTTTTCAAAGTGGCAGTGAAAGTCGAGTGTGGGCCCCGAATTGGTTAGGGTGTGGGCACCCTTATTTTTTTATTTAAAGCGTGTGTTTTACTGAAATATCGTCGTGGATGCCAACTAATTTAAATGCCTTTTTAAGTTTTTTTAGTTGAATGGAAAGAACCAATAGGCCCTTTAAAGATATATAGCAGAAAAAAAGTTGTTTTCATTAAGTGTGGGTGGTAAGGTGGCATACCACTTTACAAACAAATCTCGGTACTGAGTTTCCAGACAAGTGGGCCGGGGAGCTGATGGCGGACATGAATTGGTATAAAAAATGCATGCTTGGCAAAAGAGCAATGTCAACAAGGGCTAGAAATTACGTCACCTAGCTGGCTTAGTCTGCAAAACAATTGATCTGGCATTGACGCCGAAGACATTCAAGTCTGATTTCAGGCATGATACCATTCGATCCAGACGTTTTCAGTGACACTGATTTTGTTGTAGCCGTTAAGCAGAATTTGTTGAATTTGTGTGAGTCAATGTTTCCAAAATAATTTAATTTTGCTTTCTTCTCCACTTGTTTGCGTTTTACTTCGTAATTTTTCATTTTTAGCCGATTTTCTAAGGGTGCTCACAACCGAACCAAAATTTTTTTTTTGTCGATAATGATCACTTCACTATTTTTTGATATAATTTTTTGAACTGACGAAATCAATTTACTTTCTTCACCAGTGGTTAGCTAAGGTCTCTAGCAGTCCATTAAAACTTATATTTCTGAATAATATACATTTGGTCAAAAGTTATGAGTCGAAAACAAAAGGTGCCCACACCCGGCACTCTTCCCCTACTATATTCCCAAATAAAATAAACCTGATATGGCATTTGAAAGTGCTAGTTTTTTTTTAAATCTCAATTTGAGCTATACTGATATCTTTTTTTCTTCTTCTTTAAATTCTATCTTTTAACTTTTTCCAATTGGATTTTTTCTTTTCGAGCTGTCATTCAGAAGAAAAGGTTTATCAACTGCATTCAAACATTAGCTATTTAGTACATTGTATGGACTTTCGTTTACCTACCATGTCCCCTTCTCTTCCTTACAAACAAAATTAATAAATATATATATTATATACTCGTACCCCTGTGCGCAAGGTGTAAGCAAAATTTAAAAATGTTCAAATTGAAAAAAAAAAAGGAACTAGTAAGGGTGTAAAATTTGACCTGGCCAAACATTAAATACCCTACACTGCAGTGTTTTTAAAATTTTGCTCATATGGGAGGTGCTACGTACGCCCTCTTGTCCGAGTTCACCGAGTTTTTGTTCAGAGCTTGCATTTATAGTTTTTAGTGTCTGAGTGAAAAACGTTTTCAGTATAGCGTTTTGAAGCTTTTGATTATATGGGAGGTGCCACGCCCTCTTGTCCGAGTTCGTCTAGTTTTAGCTTAGAGCGTGCATTTATAGTCATTAGTATTGGAGTGAAGTTTGGTTGGATTATCTCAAAAAACTCTTTCAGTATAGCGTTTTGAAGCTTTTGATTATATGGAAGGTGCCACAACCTCTTGTCTGAATTTGCTCAGTTTTTTCTCAGAGCTTGCGCTTAAAATTCTTAGTATTTATGTGTATTTTGCATTTTGAATATATTTTTTGTATTGGCGGTAGGCGTGTCCGTTCACCGATTTCGCTCATTTTCAATCCCACGAGCTAACTTTGACGACGGAGGTAGTGTACCAAATTTCTTTGAACTATCTTGCTCAGTTTTCCCAAAAAGTGTATTTCAACACACAGCCAGTCACCCAGCCAGCCAGCCAGACAGACGGACATGGCTATATCGACTCAGGAGGTGACGCTGATCAAGAATATGTATACTTTTGTATATCTGCCACGCCTCCTTCTCTGCGTTACAAACGGAAGGACAAAGTGAATATACCCTGGGTGTAGGGTATAAAAAAACGTAAAAATCATTTCCGGATCCAAATTTTTGTTTATTTTTGGCACCACTTCAAATCATTTTAGAATTTATTGTTATGGTGAAAATTTAAAAGTTCTATAAATTTGATGTGGGTACATACATACATACACATATATACCATGGAAATGCCCATATATTTTAGTTTCAAAGGTGCAGCGTGTAATAAGAATACGTAAGCAATAACCCAAAAGCAAAAGTGTGTTAAACATGAGTTGATAAGTCTCTGATGACAATGAGACTATGTACTTTTTGAAAGATAATATTTTATTTTAATTGAAATTCTGTATGAATGAAGAAAATTAGCTAGCAGCTTGTAGCCCAGGAAATTTTTCTAAAAACAAGTGTTATCATATATTTTTTATACTCTACACCCAGGGTATTGTTCACTTTGTCCTTCCGTTTGTCGTTTGTAATGCAAAAAAGGATGTGCAATAGGTATAGAAAAGTAAATATACATATTCTTGATCGGCGTCACCTCCTAAGTCGATAAAGCCATGTCCATCTGTCTGGCTGGCTGGCTGTTCGTAGAAATATTTTTCACGGAAAAACTAACTACTTAATATAATTCGATGAAATTTGGTACATTGGCTTCGTCGTAAAAGTTAACTCATGGAATTGAGAAAGAGCAAAATTGGTAAACAGACACGCCTACCGCTCATACAAAAAATATATTTAAAACGAAATAATAAGAGCATTGTTTGCAATAACGCAATCGAAACACACATAAACACTAGAGATAGTAAGTACAAGCTCTGAGCTTGACTAGAGGGCGTGGCACCCCCGTATAAGAAAAAAATTCAAAATGTTATACTGAAAGCATTTTTAGACTATGAAACCAAATTTCGTACAGATAATTGGAACAGTTGGTCCTAGATCTGAGCAAAAGCTAAGTAAATTCAGTCAAGAAGGCGTTGGACCACATAAGCAAAATTTTTAAAATACTGTAGTGTAGTGTATATTATTTTTTGGCCAGGTCAAAGGTAACTCCCCTATTAGTTTTTTTTTTGTTAAAGAGTTGTTGCAATTTTAAAAGTTAAACGTTCTTATATCCTCTATTTTATGTGTGCACATTAGGCCTTAAAAAACCGCCCCCTATTTGAAAGCTTACTTTTAGAGTATCTAAGAAACAAAACAATTTTTTTTTTCCATAACATCGGTAGATGATGTCCAATGTTTACAAATTATATATCGTAGTAAAGAGCTTGATTGTACCTTAATTAGCACTTTTTGGGTAAAATGTAGGGGTAAGTGGAGTAAAGTGCGAAATTTTTTTTCGAAGCCCCATAAATTCAACAAAACTAATTTGATTTGCACGTTTCAACTCCTATAGTAAAGAGTGTTAAGTGAGCTATTTTTTTCCGAAGAAACCCATCGAAAATATTGATTTTATATTGAGTATGTATTTAATAGACCTCAATAAATGTAGGAAATTTGTTTTCCTATAGTTTTGCTTCGAAATATTTATTCCAAAAGTAAACGGTTTCCCGCTAGAGGCCGAAATTTGTTAAAAATAATTGTGTATCATGAAAGAGCGACCTTTTATTGTTTTGGTTTTAAAATATACCCAAAATTTTGATTAGAAACTGATAAAAAATATTAAGAGCTTCTAAATTTGGTCTTTAGAATGGAAATCGAATTGAAATTGCGCGAGATATGATAATTCTTACATACTTGGTATTTTTTGTTCTGATTTTGGGTATTTTTGTTTCACAGTGTATTTTGCATTCACAACTTAAGATTTTTTTATATTTACTACCTTACATTAAAGGACGATAAACAGCGCAACTTTCAGGACCAAGAATGTCAAAATCGGTTTGTAGTTTCCTTGCGAATTTCAGCCTGAGAGTTTGGATTTTTTTAAATTTTTGTCAAATACGGTTTTTTTTGAGTATGAGCGACTGTATATCCTAAATACCGTAAAAAATGTGTACTTTTATGTATATCCCAAAAACTGTAGGAAATATATTTTGCTCCTGAAAGTTATCTTTCCACAGTTAACAGTTTGTGCCCTAGAGGCCGATTTTTGTGAAAAAAAAAAAATCATATTTTTAGAAATTTTTATTTTGAAGCGACCTTTTGATGTTTGAACTTGGTTTCACTCCGATGTCGTCCCACTCCAGGTTTTTTTACGCAAAGTTGTTCACAGGGGTCCAAATATTCATAAAAACCTTTTTTTTAAATCGGTCAACGAGCTAATCGATTATCCGGGTCGAATTTCGGTTACCAAATGGTCTTCACAGTGTTTCTGTATAAAACAAAAAAGTTTGACAAAATTTAATTTGTTTATTTTTAGATTCAAAAATGGTATTTTTAAAAAATTTAAACTGATCGCGTTAACGAGATATTGTATTTTTAACAATTTTTTTTTTTTTATTAAAAAAAATTAACTTCTGCGTTTTTGTATAAAATTAGCAACAGACGAAAACAAGAAAAATTATTTTTATGATTATGTATGGAGTGGGGGCGCGAGCTTTTGAATAACATGAAAAGAGGACGCGTCCAAAAACGGTTGAGAACCCCTGCTTTTTAGTATACGAGTAATTACCCGTAAAAAGTTTGATTTGTAAATAAATCTACATTTATGCTTATCTTTAAATGAAAACTTTTAAATCGGCTTTATTTAAAGTAGACATTAAAGCGAAATAAGCTAAAATATATCAGATTTTCCGTTTTCACTCCATTAAACAAAGAAAACTTTACCTTATAAGTATACATTTATAATTTTGGTTTATAACTGCAAGTATAAAGTTTTATTTCGGCACAGGAAAACAATTAAACGTTTTAATAAATTTTTCTTAAATTAAAATTTCCTATCATAACAAAAAAAAGCATTGGCAGTTTTATGAAAATCATATATTAAAAAGGACTAAAACTAATTAAAATAAAATAAGAAATATTGAACATAAAATCAAGTGAGATATAGGAAATCAAGAATATTGTCAAAAATAATAGTTAATGTGCTACATATTTTCAGCATCTTTTTTGCTGGAATCTAATATCGGCAAAAAAAAAAAAGCCGATGTACGCCAAAAAGACTGTCACTGTGTCCTCAAACAATGACCGAGAAATTCCAGTCCCGAACGAAGCGTCGCGAAGTCGTAATGTTGTTCGTCAAAAAAGTATCGAAGTTAGCGTGAGTAGTATTTTACTATGTGTAAATCCATTGTCTCAAAAGGCCTCAGTTTTCATGCGAAATTATTGTTATATTGCTACTAAATTTTTAATAAATACCACCAACGCAACATGGTGAAGGAAATGGTACAGAAAGTACCTAAAGTAGCTTGTCTCAAAATCAGAGTGTGTGTTACCAACTGAAAACAATTTGGCAATTTTTTTTTCTGCGAAATAATTCCAAGTGAATTTTTTTCACCGGAATTATCTTTATTTATGAATGATAAATAAAGTGTAAAAAGTCCATTGCAAAGTTGTGTGCGCATAAAAAGTTATTTAGGCTCAAAGGTCGCTAAAATCAGTTTTTTGCAAATATCTCGCTAATGCTAACTTTTACAGAAAAATGTTGGCCTTCAATTTTGTAGCACAGGAAATTTCCTACAAAAGTACGTTAAAAGTATTTGCGTACGACTTCTAGTTTAGAAGATCACCCAATTTAAAACGTTGTTAACAGTTATGATATGAAATACTACTTCTTTTTGTATTGAAGTATTTTCCGTTACACTGCATCAACAAAAACTCAATATCAATACTTGTAAAAATTTAATTTTGGCCAAAAAAGTGTGCCTTTTGACCTATAGTGCAATGGTTTTCTAAAATGTTTAGTCAAAATATATATGTATGTTCCGTGAACACTTCTCTATATACTTACCCGAAAATTAACAACTGTGAGCTTAGTTATTGCGAGTTCAAAGTTGTATGTTTTATTCAAACTTTTAGAAGCAAAAAAGGGGCTTAAAGCCAGTTTATTCGGAAGAAGGAGTTGTTTTGATTCACTTCTTCACCTTATCCCACTCACAAGAAGCTAACAAACAAAACCTCATTAAAAATTTTCAGTGCCAACATTTGGAGGTCGATTTAATATTAATAATTCAAAAATACCAAGAAAAAAGGTGCTTAAGCTCGGTTTATTCGCAATAAGGAATTGTTCCAATTAAATTTTCTTATTTTCCAACTCTGGACAAATTATCGAACAGGTCTGATCAAAACATTTTAATTTCCAAGACTTCGAGGTAACTATAATATAGGTAATTTAAACATGGCTCGAAAAAAGGGGCTTAGGCCCAGTTTATTAGCAAGAAGGAAGAGTCTGGATTTTAATTTTCATACTTTCCAACTCAGGAGAAGTGGACGAACAAAACCTCATCAAAAAAACTTCAGTGTTCCAACTTTGAGTTTTTCTCTATATTCCCAGGATGTGTTTAAAGTTTTATTGACTTGTGGCAGTACTAAAACTCAAAATTTTGAAAAAATATTTATACAAATAAAAATAAAAAATCTTCATAGAGCAGCGCTCCACCCTAATGTTTATATATGAAAATATATAAATATGTATGTGGAAATAGCCGAAACATATGTAATCAATTTCTTGCGTCTGTTGTTGAAAAATTTGCAAAAAAGAATGCTTAACCCATTCATTCCGACAGCAGTGTATACGCTTCCGCGGACATTTCAAAATGAATTACAAATGGAACAGGATTTGCATTTCGGTCGTAAATAGTATTTTTTAATAAAGTAAAAAAATACAAAAATTGGTTCAACTACTTTTTGATAAAATAGGAGAGTCAAATTACGGTTTTACCTCGGAATGAGAGATAATAAGCTGAAAACTCGTATGCACCTTCATTATAGTGTTCTAAAAGTTGTCTCAAAAGTCTCATAAAATCATGTGTCTGCGTCGTAAGTTATAAAAGGTAACAAAAATATTTTTTTTTGCAAATATATCGCAAACAGTTACTTTTCCAGAAAAATAGTTCAGTACAATTTTCTAGCCCTGGTAATTAGCTATAAAAAAGTCCTCAGAGCTGTTTTCGTACGACTTATAGCTTAGGAGATATTCTAGTTAGAAAAGTGGTAAAGCTTGGATATTCATACATGCGGCGTATTAGTGTGCATAGCGATGTGTTGATTTTTAAAGTACCATAACTCATGAACGATGAGTTGCACGA
This sequence comes from Calliopum simillimum, assembly GCA_951812925.1. NCBI lineage: Eukaryota > Metazoa > Arthropoda > Insecta > Diptera > Lauxaniidae > Calliopum > Calliopum simillimum. The sequence continues at coordinate 56,481,123 of OX638368.1, forward strand.
AAAAAACAAAACCACACATTTATAGGAAATTGTATGATCTATAAATGATAAGCAAGATATGTAAACATACAATTTACCGTTAAGAAGTAAGTAATTCCATGAATCTTAAGAAAACGTAAAAAACCTGTTTCTATGGAATAACTCCTTAACGGTATATATATATTGCTTATTATTTATCGACCATACAATTCCCTATAAATAGGTGGTTTTGTTTTTTTTCGTTCGACTCATTGTTCATGAGTTATGGCACTTTAAAAAATCAACATATTGCTATGCACACTAATACACCACATGTATCATAATACATAATTATTTTCAAAAAACTATACTGATATGACCGAGCGCAGCGTATAAGCTACGGCCTCCCAAGGTCAAGTGGGGTGATCAATAATTTTGTTTCCTCTTTTTATACTCATTGGGTCATATGTAGACTACCCACAGCTAATCAAAGTTTTACGTCGTTTGGTTTAGTCTCGGACTTAATGGGTTAATTAGTTCAATATAAATTTATCATGCTTCAATTAAGAAAAAGCGCGTTGGTACTTTTATTACTACTATACAAGCAAAAAAACAGTCAATAAACTAACTCCTAAAATGATTTTTTACAAATTTTTTTTTATAAACTTCCTGTTGATTTTGATTTTTTGAAAATTTTTTTTTAGAAATCAATTTATTTCGCTGAAACAAACAAACCAACCAAAAAGTATTGTGAACATAATGTATAGGTAATTTAATCACCTTTTACTTGACATATAGAACGTTTAAACATATGTATTGGATCTTGAGATATTTGTAATTAAGTGGAATAATCTTCTTTTTGCTTTGGTTCAAAAACCGAAAATGACCGATATTTCGAAAACGACGTGAAAAAGGAATGTGACTTGATTGGAATCAGCAGCTGATTTTACATAGGAAATGAATAATGGCAACTACTACTACAGTCAAATTGTACGATGACCTAGAAAAAATTGCGCACTGCAATTTTTTTTGCTTAATGTTTTTAGGACCACTAAAAAAGCTTAACGCCAAAAAGGTGACCTCAATTTATCTCGTTTCCTATTGGTCGAACAGAAAAAATTTTGAACAAAAATAACGGGCAATAAAATTTTACGTTTTTTTGATCTCGGACGTAATATCGTTATGTTGATATTTTGAGCGGTAGAGGCTGCCAAAGTTACAAAAAATCAGTTTTTTCCATTTGTACCCACTTGGTGTTGATTTTCCAAAAAGTTGTGATAACATAACCAATTGAGATAATCATTTTATTTAAAAACTATTTTGCTTGTTTTTACAAGCGCTAAAAATTTTGTGGTCCCAACATTTTGAAAAATTAACATCCAGTGGGTCAAAATGGAAAAAAACTGATTTTTTGTAACTTCGGCGGCCTCTACCGCACAAAATATCAACATATTGATACCGCGTACCAAATCAAAAATGCGTAAAATTTTATTGTCCGTAATTTTGGCTTAAAATTTTATTCTGTGCGACCAATAGGAACGAGATAAATCGAATCAAAAATATTTCAAGATGACGGCTGAAGCGCAGGGGGGCCGAGGTCACCTTTTTGGTTTTAGGCCTCTACAGTGGTCCTAAAAACATTAGGCAAAAAAAATTGCAGTGCGCAATTTTTTCTAGGTCTTTTTACATTTTTACGTACATTTTAGGACATTTTTACTGTACTATAACTCGAGAACCAATTGAGATAATGACTTAATTTAAAAATTATTTGCTTGTTTTTGCAAGCACTACAAATTATGTTATGACAGCTTTTTGAAAAATCAACACCCACTGGGTGCAAATGGAAAAAACTGATTTTTTGTGACTTTAGCGCCCTCTACCGCTCAAAATATCAACTTATGGATATCCCGTACCAGATCAAAAAAACGTAGAATTTTATTGCCCGTAATTTTTGATCAAAAGTTTTTCTGTCCAACCAGCAGGAAACGAGATAAATTGAATCAAACATATTTAAGGATGGCAGCTAATGCGCAAGGGTGGGGAGGTCACCTTTTTGACGTTAAGCTTCTATAGTGGTCCTAAAAACATTAAGGAAAAAAAATTGCAGTGCGCAATTTTTTCTAGGTCTTCATACATTTTTTGACAACTTTAATGTACTATACAGTTAAACATTTTTCTAATCATTTGTAAACTAGTGTTACTTGCAAAAATTTTAAAAATACTAAAATATAGTCTTATGCGGAAGTAAAAGTGTGTGGTTACCGCCCATCTAAGCTAATCAGCGTTTATTAATGCGGAGTCTTAGCTTTAACTTTTAAGCCCTTGGAGTTGTAGATAGATAGGAAGAAAAATATACATACTCGTACATACAATGTCTAACTTAGTTTTAAAAAAATTTGTTAAAAACAATTTCTTTCTTTTAGCCTATTAAAATGTAAGATCTTGAAAACTACTTTCAAAATAAATGGCTCATATACTGCCCACATGTGTATTTTCATGCTTGTTAACGTTTTATACGCTATAAAGAGCTTATAACTATTGTTAATGCTTTTTTATACGTATTTATTCCAAGCTATGTATAAGTAATAATTTATTTTGTTAAACTTAAGCGATAACAAAATTTTAACAACTAGCTACTTCATTAATTCAAAAGTTTATATTTTTCAGATGAAAGCAATTGATGCAAATCGCTATGCGACTAAAAAGACCATTGCTCAGGGAATGCTCGATATCGCTTTGTTGACAGCTAATGCATCACAGTTAAAGTATATCCTCCAAATTGGAACACAACATCAATTCTACAAATTTATGCTTATTATGATCAGCCTTTCGATCGTGTTACAGGTAAGGACGCTTATCATTAGCCGGATGCGGAACTTAATCGTAATCTTTATTGAAATTACACATATAGATTTTGTCCGGTGTGTTAAACCTCTCATTAACTCTTTTTCTTGACCGTCGCGTCAAAGATCCAGAAATACGCGAATCAGCCAGATTGCTAAATCATATTCGAACTGGGTTTGCATTTATAATCACAATGATAAATATATTTATATCATCATTTGATTCCCATTTACCAAAATGATATTAAGTGTTTAATAGGTGTGCAAAGTAAATGCGCACACATGCATATATAAATTTATGAATTGATGAATGCAAAAACCCCAGATGTCACAATTTTTCGATAATACTTTTTTGGCAGATTCTTCTTGATGACTTTCATAAAAAGTCATTATCTATAGTACCTTTTTCACTAAGAAATTCTTGATTTTTATAGCTAAAAAATTTCAGTGAGTGCACCACCGCATCCACATTAAATTTTGTTATTATATGTGGGGCTTCTGCACACATTGGTTAAAAATTTCTCCTTTTCATCATATTTTAATATTGTTTCACATTGCAAATTTTCCGTCTCCTTAAAAATATGCTTCTTGTTACAGGTGGGGTTTTAACATTCATGGATTCAAATATTATAGATGTTTTTCTATGTACAATATTTATTTAATAATAAATTCATTTTAGCATAATTCTCTCTATTGTTGTTACCTTATTTTTTTTTCGTAGGGAAACATGACTATTTGCTTTATGCAATGAAATATATTTGGAATGTATGGGGCGCAATTGTGATCTGAATCTGAACTTAATTTTCCGGTGTGAAAATGCCCATATCATTTTCTTTAGTGAGTAAGCCAAATGGTAATTACTAATAACACGGGTAAAATACAAAACAAAAAAATATAATGAACTTTTGACAAGATCTATCTGTGCTCAGATGGCAAAACCTGGTTTTGATAATTTTTTGTGATGATGAGCTATATAGTCGAGGGTACTTATTGTTCTCACTGAAGCGGTGAAACCAGGGGCCTTACTCTGTAATGCGATGCGATAGGAAATGCGTTGCGAAAGCTAGATTCGATGCGAAAAATAATTGCCACTCTGTAAATCGCTCGCATTGGGAGTAGCGTTGCCAACGATGTTTCACTGAAAATGCTACTCCCAATTCGAACAATTTACAGAGTGGCAATTATTTTTCGCATCGCATCTAGCTTTCGCAACGCATTTCTTATCGCATCGCATTACAGAGTAAGGCCCCAGATTTCCTCAAAGACTTGTAGTTCCATAGAAATACAACTTGACCAAAATAGGTATTGTGATATTTTCATAGACTAGTAAGGGTGTAAATTTTGGCCTGGCCAAAAAATAAATACCCTACACTGCAGTATTTTGAAAAGTTTGCTTATATGGGAGGTGCCACGCCCTCTTGTCCGAGTACACCCAGTTTTTGTTCAGAGCTTGCATTTATAGTTTTTAGTGTCAGAGTGAAATTTAATTGGATTATCTCAAAAAACTCTTTCAGTATAGCATTTTGAATCTTTTGCTTATATGGGAGGTGCCACGCCCCCTTGTCTGATTTCACCCAGTTTTTGCTGAGAGCTTTCATTTATAATTCTTAGTGTCTGAGTCAAATTTGGTTCGAATATCTCAAAAAACGCTTTCAGTATAGCGTTTTGAAGCTTCTGCTTATATGGGAGGTACCACGCCCTCTTGTCCGAATTCGCTCAAATTTTTATCAGAGCTTGCGCTTACAATTCGTAGTACTTATATGTATTGCGGTTGCATTGTCGTGAAAAATACTCCTAAAATTGCATTTTGAATATAATTTTTGTATGGGCGGTAGGCGTGTCCGTTGACCGATTTTGCTCATTTTCAATCCCCCGAGCTAACTTTGATGACGAAGGCAGTGTACCAAATTTCATTGAATTATCTTGCTCAGTTTTCCCAAAAAGTGTATTTCAACACACAGCCAGCCAGCCACCCAGCCAGCCAGCCAGCCAGACAGACGGACATGGCTATATCGACTCAGGGGGTGACGCTGATCAAGAATATATATACTTTTCTATACCTGCCACGCCTCCTTCTCTGCGTTACAAACGGAAGGACAAAGTGAATATACCCTGGGTGTAGGGTATAAAAATGAAAATTTAAATTTGCTCTCCTGCAAAATTATGGAAACATGCGATACCAGCTTTTGACTTTTGACTTAGAAAATTTGGCACACCTTTCTTCAATCAAAAAGAAGTTTCAAGAAAATGCCTAATGTAACGGTTCACGACATCTTATTCCAGCTATTTCATAGTTTCGAAATCTGTTCCAAGGGTATATTCACTTTGTCCTTCCATTTGTAACGCACAGAAGGAGGCGTGGCAGATATAGAAAATTATATACTTATATTCTTGATCAGCGTCACCTCCTGAGTCGATATAGCCATGTCCGTCTGTCTGTCTGGCTGGGTGGCTGGCTGGCTGACTGGCTGGCTGGCTGGCTGGCTGGCTGTGTGTGGAAATACACTTTTTGGGAAAACTAAGTGAGATAATTCAATGAAATTTGGTGCATAGCCTCCGTCGTCAAAGTTAGCTCGGGGGATTGAAAATTAGCGAAATCGGTCAATGGACACGCCTACCGCCCATACAAAAAATATATTCAAAATGGAATTTTAGGAGTATTTTTCACGCAAATGACACCAAAATACACATAAATACTACGAATTGTAAGCGCAAGTTCTAAAAAAAACAAGGAGAATTTGGACAAAGAGAGTGGCACCTCCCACATAAGCAAAAGCTTCAAAACGCTATATTGAAAACGTTTTTTGATATATTCGAACCAAATTTGACTCAGATAATAAAAATTATAAATGAAAGATCTCAACAAGAATTGGGTGAATTCAGACAATGGGGCGTGGCACCTTCCATATAAGCAAAAGTTTCAAAATGCTATACTGAAAGAATTTTTGAGATAATCCAACTAAATTTCACTCAAATACTAAAGACTATAAATGCACCCTCTAAGCTTAAACTAGACGAACTCGGACAAGAGGGCGTAACACCTACTTTATAAGCAAAAGCTTCAAAATACTGCAGTGTAGGGTATTTATTTTTGGCTTACTAGTTTTTAATTGGGGTCCGAAAACGGTACATTTCAAAAAGAAAACACTACAAATTATCATTTCGATATACTTGTCGGTGTTGAATTTGAATCTAGTCTTCGAATCGCTCTATCACGTATGGTTTCCGAGATATTCTTACCTAAATGTTCAAAAAGACTGTAGAGATCTAAAACCAAAAAGGTGACCTCACGCCCCCTGCGCTTCAGCCGCCATTTTGAAATGTTTTCGATTTGATTTTTCTCGTTTCAGGCACGAGGTGTATGGCTATTCGATGCTATTAAAAAATGGAATTACACTTTTGCCTGGAACTACGCCATTAGCCTGAAAACAGGGCTTTGTGCAACTTCAAGCAAGGATGTCAAAAACAAGTTTTGTTATATTCATTTTGAAAAAATAAAAATGTTACGCCTTTTTGCATTTCATACGATGAGAAGCATATCTGACCCCATGTGTGTCTTTGCTATCTTTTTTTTTTACAAAACGATTAGAAAAGTTGTTAAATAAGATATAATCCATTTAGAACAGATTCAGCAAAGCTCAATTAGGAATGATGCTATTTGGTGTCTACCCGTCTGTCTGTCTGTCCAAAATGAATTGACGTGCTTTTCTTAAAGTGTAAATTAAAACTTTTTTTTTCAACGCACACCAGGGGCATTTAAATATTGTTATGTTAATAATAAATTTTCAAAATTTTTCATCACAGCTTTTGGTCGGAATTCTGTTTGTAGTCATTGGCGGCCTGAATATCAATCGAAAACATGAGCAAGCTGCGGCCGTTATACTCAATGATGTCATTTTGGTAGTGATTTTTGTAATATCGGTTCTAAATGTGATTATATCTGGATTTGGCATGGAATACATCGAACCAACAAAAAATTTAAATCAACAAGAGAAAAGTCCATAAGGAATAAAAGTTTTATTTAATGAGAAACTTGAGTTTTGTATATACGAATTAAAGTACATTAATTAATATGATAAATTAATTGCGAAAAAACTTTTTTCTTTTATTTTAAATTAATATAATACAATAAAATACTAATTTTATTATACAAAATGAAAAAATTTGTTTATTATTATTTTCTTTTTTTCTTTTCCTATTAATCAAAAATGTTGGAGAACAGATTATAGCTGGAATTCTTTTAATGGTGTTAGGACTCATCAGAATGCACAAAAATGAAGCAAATCGTATTGCAGCGGAAATATTAAGTCACATAATCGATGGCATTATTTATCTCGGTGTATTTTGTGATGTAGTTAAGATGAACTTTGATCCTTGGGCAATAACCATGGCATCTAGAGATTCTGAAGTTGAATTACTTAAAGACCCAAAATAATACATGTATTCATAAATATACATGTACTTATATACATTAGTAATATAATTTGATGTAATTTCGAAAAGAGGTTGAAAATCCCAAGTTGTTACTAGTGCGAGTACAAATGCATCGTTTTAACATTCATCGATTCAAATGCAAAGCTTACTATTGCCACTGGCATTTTGTTTTGTACTAATATGACCAATTAACTTTAAATTTGTTTATGGCTTTATTTTATTGACAAAGTAAGCTATTCAAATTACACAGTGCTACAAAATCCCAAAAATTTCATCCACTTTTTTAAGATATTCAAAGTCTCGTCAAGCACTTAATTTGCCTATACTTAAAAATTTTAATACAACCTTAAAATTTTAAGTTTTTGGATGACTTTGTGCACTTCAAAATCTGTTGCTCAGTCATTTCTCAGACGATTCTGCATTTTTTTACTGATTTGGAAAGAAAAATTTATGGCCATTCTAAAAGTATATACTCTAGCTTAATTCTAATGGAGATATGTGATTTTTTTCGAAATTTTAGTTTTTAACCAATAAAAAATGCCTGTCCAAAATTTCCCGTTTAAAAGGACTAATTTAATGAAAACGAGTTTTGCTGATTAATAGTAAAATTTTGTGTACAATATTTTTTAAATCGTCTGAACCCATTAGGTCCTGTTTTTATGGGTCTTTTGAACACCTATTTCTAAAAACTTGGTTATAATGGGTAAAAATGTTGGACGAAAATATTCTACGAAAAAATTCACTCGGGGTCACGAAAAATCATTTTCTTTAAATCGGTCTACTACTTATCTTGAAAGTGGATAAGATCCGGGAAGCATTTTTTTATTATTTAAAAATTATAATTTCTAATATAGTGAGATATATAAAAAAATCGTAACATCTACAATTTTCAATCAATTTCGATGAATAATCATTGGGTTTATTGAAAATTGTATGCACTTTATGAATAAATTAAAACCTATATACCTTACCCATCAAAGTATTGCTTAAAAAAGACGTTAAACTATAAAAACGAACATTTTTTTTACAAATTATAAATTTCCTCTAAAATGCCCCCAAATATTTCTATGGACTGAAACTATAGAATATATATGGTTTATTTAATTAATAAACAGAGCAATTATGTTTGTTTCAATTTATAATTGAAGTTGTTTATTAAATAGTAAAAAATGAATTTAAGTAATTAAAAAAAAGTATTTCAAATGATTAAAGTTATTAAACAAAAGTATTTAAAAAAGATATATTAAAAGAATTTGCTTTTAATGAGAAAGTTTAGCGTCGTTCCGTCTTCACGTCTTAAATTACGAATCAAACTGAAACATTCGAAGTTAATGGCTTCTATCGTTTGGCTTCAAATTGCTGATGATTACTATCTGCCTCACTTATTCCCATATATATTTTTAGAATGGCCATAAATTTCCCTTTTCAAATCAGTCAAAAAATGACAAATCGCTTAAAGAATACTGAGCTACAAATTTTTAAGTGCACAAAGTCAACCAACTTAAGATTTTGAGAGTGAATTTAAATTTTTAAGTATAAGCATGTTAGCCCATTAAAATAAGATGAAAAAAGAGCTGCTGTGCGAAAAAATTTCAAGTGAATTTTTTTCATCGGAATTATATTTATTTATGCATGTTTAATAATGTGTAAAAAGTCCATTGAAGTCCATAGTGCGCATAAAAAGTTATTCAGGCTCAAAGGTCGCTAAAATTAGTTTTTTGTAAATATCTCGCTAACGCAAACATTTACAGAAAAAATTTTCTCTACATTTTTGTAACGCAGGAAATTTCCTATTTAAAGATGTAAAAAATGTTTTCGTGTAGCATATAGTTTAAGAGATAACCCAATTTAAAAAGTTGTGCACAGTTTTTATATGTAAATGCTACGTATAAGTTCCTATTAAAATATCTTACTTTTAAAATTGCGAATACTCTTTAACGAGGAGTCGTACAAAAAAAATTAAAAAACCGTTCAAGAGATAATTGGGTTCTGTATACATCACAAGATCTACAAAAAATAAGCCATATGTGTACACATTGAAGAACCCGTTTAGAAGATAATCAAAAAAACCTTTAAGTGGCAAAAAAACCGGTTTTTATTGAATAACTTCTAAACGGTTACTTCAATGTGTACACATGGGGCTTATTTTTTGTAGATCTTGTAATGCTCTACAAAATTGATGCGATGCTTTTTATTGTATGAATTACCGTTTCAGAGATATCCTTCAAAAACCAGTATTTTCGAAACCTTAACGGTTTTTGAAGAATATCTTTTAAGCCATGATTGGCAACAAGAAAAATTGAATACGGTGTATACAGAATCTAATTATCTTTTGAACGGATTTTTAAATTTTTTTGTACGACTCCGCATTAAAGAGTATTCGCAATTTTAAAAGTAAGATATTTTAATAGGAACTTATACGTAGCATTTGCATATAAAAACTGTGCACAACTTTTTAAATTGGGTTATCTCTTAAACTATAAGCTACACGAAAACATTTTTTACATCTTTAAATAGAAAATTTCCTGTGTTACAAAACTGTGGAGAAAAATTTTTCTGTAAAAGGTTGCGTGAGCGAGATATTCGGAAAAAACTGATTATAGCGACCTTTGAGCCTATATAACTTTTTATGCGCACTTGGACTTCAATGGACTTTTTACACATTATTAACCATGCATAAATATATATAATTCCGGTGAAAAAAATTCACTTGTCAGAATGAAGTCATAGGTATCACAATAATGACGAGAAAAACTGAAGATGGGATTACGTTTAGGGTTGATCATAGAATTTAATCTTAGCTGATCCTTTTTAAATTTTTACAAATTTTTTTTTGCTTGATTGCATTACTTCCCAAATGGTTCAAAGTCTCAAAAAACTGGATCAAGAACTGAACTTTCTGCGTGTTTGTGGATTAAAAAAATGCATACCGAAAAATTCTTCCTGATTTTGTTCATGAGAAATTGCATTTTTTATCAATTTTTTGGACTTTTTTCTATAAAAGTTAGTTTTTTCGTATTTAAACAAAACACAACATCATACAAAAACAAAAGTAGTTACTCCTTAAGTAATTCGTGATGCTAAATCCGAATTCAATCACAAAATTGCTTTATTATGTTTTATTTTTGAGATATCCGACGTAAGTGGTTAAAATTAATTATTTTTCCGATATCTTTGAAATTCTATACCAAAGTAAGTTAACTTTTAAAAATAAATCTTGTTACAGTTGTTGAAAACCCTATTCTTTTACAAATAATTTTTAATTGAGCTTTTAGTCATATATTTGCAAGGATCGGTTTTCATATAAATCTATCAAAGCATTTTCTAACATAATTATGACAAATTAAGGAACAGATTAAAAACACCGCTATAGTGACATGTATATCGTCGCTCACTTGTACAATGGCCCTAATTAAAATTTTTTTTTTTAAATCCAGTTTATTACATAATATGGTGTATTTGAGATTGGTCTTCAAGAATATGTAATAAACTGGATTTTAAAAAAAAAAATGTCATTTAGGGCCGTTGTATAAGTGAGCGACGATATGTTTCGTCTTTCGCCACAAAGTAGAGCTGGGCGCGGCACACTGGGGACTCCATGTTCAAAACCACCCACAAATCGCGCGGGCCTAATTTTTGAGCCCCGGTCTGGCACGAACACGAAACAAAAAAAGCCCGGGCCCGCACGAATACTTTTTGTCAAGGCCAGAGCCCGGCCCGGCCCGGCTTGAAACTACCATATTATTACATATTCACACTTCTTTATGATTTAAAAAAATTTAAACTTATTAATGAAGCTAAATCAATGATTTTCAAATGAGGAAAAAACAAACATTATACATGAAGTGCTTATCTAGGTTTTTTGGTTGAATCTAATAAGACGATTTGTTTGACTTGATTTACTCCATTGTAATCCTTAGCCCCACATTTATATTTTTATGTAAGTTTAAGCTTCTCAACCTTCCCGTGATTTACGGGCCTTTCTGGGCCTATAATTTTCGATTTCAAGGCCCGAGCCCGAGAAAACAAGGCCCGTGCCCAGCTCTACCACAAAGACTCATCAGACTATTTTTGTTGTAATTATAATTATTTTTATTTTACTAAATTAATTATAATTGAAAAATTGCAAGTTGAAAAACTTTGTGTTTGGTCTGGGCAGGAGTTGAACCGAGGATGCAGAAAAAATTATGCAGATATCGTTTTTAAGAGTCCCTCCAACTTTTGAGTCGGTTTTGGGATGAATCTAAATTTCGACTCGGTCTAATAGACATTGAGGGTATTCCTCAAAACGTATAAATGCCTCGAAAACGTCGTCTTCTTCTTCTTTTTTCGAATATGTTACTTATAACAAGTAACATAGGTCTTTACAGACAATAATAAAATTATAAATTACGGAATTTTCAGTCTGACTGAAATTATTTTTTCCTTTTAACCTATTTAAAGGTTATGCACATCGCACACCCCTTAAAAAAAGCGCATGTAATGGATCCAACGTTAAGACACGCGCAAACGATTACACCCGAGAGCACTGAGAAAACAAAAGACCCTCGAAAACCTCGTAAGCTCATAATAGTTGTCAAAATCAATGCAAACTTTGACAGTTTTACGAATTTGCAGGGCGTTCGAGGCTTTTACACGTATTAATTTATATTCACTTATATAATCACTGAAAAAGATTATTATTTGGTGACATCTATAACCCATTCACTATAAATTACCCTTCGGAAATCCCAAATACAAACGATACATCAATTTGCTTCCATATTATTCCTCCGTATGTGTTTTATGTGTGGATAATGAGGACAAGTGTGTGTATACTTTTTAACTTTAAGGTTGGCATATTTTGGTGAAAATACTTTCAATAAACGTAACAAGATTTATTTTTAAAAGTTTGTTTACTTTAATATAGAACTTCGAAGATATCGGAAAAATAATTTTTTTAAACGTTTAGCCCAGGATATCTCAAAAGCCAAACATGATAGTGGAATTTTGTGACTGAATTCGGATTAAGCATCAGAAATAACTTTATTTGGTGCTGTATGGTGTCGGGTTGTTTTTTTTTTTTTAATTATCTATGATAAAAAGTCAAAAAAATTGATAAAAAACTCAATATCTCGTAAACGAAATCAGGTAAGATTTTTTGGAATGCTTTTTTTAAACATGCCGAGAACATTTTTGCTCCATTTTTTGAAACATGGAACCATTTGGGAAGGAATACACTCAAGAAAAAAATAATGACTTAAGACTTGTAGCTTAGAAGATATTCTAATAAAAAATGTGGAATAGCACGAAAAAAATAAAAATACCTATGTATAGGGAACTGAATGCTCTACAAATATTAAGCAGCATATGTACTCAAGAAATATATCGTAAATAAAAAAAAAAAAGCATAAAAATGCCGAAAAACAGATTGTTGCGACCTTTGATCTTGAATAACTTCTTTAGTTCACAATATCGAAGGCCACTTTCAAGGAAAATGCTTCAGATAAAATAACAAATGTGTTATATGAAATTATATATGAAATATAATACTCATCATACAAAATATGTACTATGTATCAAAACTAACTAGTAACTTAAAGGCCGATTTAAAGCTCTTATTTATCCTCATATCTAAGTATAAGCAATATGCACATATATTATACATGTATACGTATACTTATATCGATTATTATTAGTAGGTACATAATTTATCTTTTTTTTTTTTAAATTCAAGATTTAATTTTAAGAAAATGGAAAAAGAGTTGAATAAAAATTACGTAATTAATTTTTTATAAGTGTTATTACTTGATATTTGTAAAGCAGGCTTATTTTAAAGCAACCCAACACAAAATGGTAAGTAGTCATAAACGATGCGCTCAGAAAATAACCCACTGTCGTAAGAGTGACCTAGTAACCTCGAACCGAAAACTTTTTCAAATGCTTCTTTAAATATCGTTGGAGCAGCTTGTAGGAGAAAACAGTACAGAAATGAGTTGTATAAACGTAAATGTTAAAGGCACTTCAGACTATCTGAGAAGTCATATGCGTTTTCTTACGTTTTTCTATTTGATTTTTTCTCTGACTGTCAAATGTTTATTGTTTTTAATTTATTTTTTTCAAATTGTTTTAATTTTATATTTTTCAAATAACATTAAAAAATTGGAAAACTCATATGACTTCTCTTTTCAAATAGATTCAAATCTAATGCCAAAATAACTCATATGAGTTTTCTTCTGATAAATCATTTGTGTAATAAATTTACATTCACACTATCAGAGTTGCCATATTTGACAACTCATAAGAGTTTCTGTATGACTTCTCAGATAGTCTGAAGCGGCTTTTAGATATGTATGTAATACAATTTTTTTTTTTAACTCTATTGAAATTTAATTTTTTATAAAAATAAAAAAATGTAACAATTGAAGGTTTATTGCTCAAAGAACCATCAATTTGTGTTTAACCTCAAAAACAGCAAAAAAAAAAAAAATATATGTATTAGGCCAGGTCAAATTTTTTTGCGGCAAAGAGTATAGCAACAAAAAAATCTATGAAAAATTCTAAAAAACTTTGCCAAGAAACCATGGGTCTAAAATCAATATCGAGCCGCCGTAAATTGCGTTGAAGTTTTAAAGTACTACTTCAAAATACAATACGAAAAAAGAAAAAATTCAAATACTTTTAATAATTTTATATGAAACAAGAATAAAAAAATTTTAATTTTTTCAAAAAATTAAAATTTTTTTAAAAGCCACCGTGAGCTTTAAATAGACCAAAAAGGTCCATAATGGTCAAATGTAGTTATCAGTGAAACTTAGAATTTTAATTGATTTTGCTTTCGATTTTCGCTCCTCTAAGCAAAAATAAAATCAAATTTCCCTTACTGCATCATTTTTGTTTTCTTTAATTTTAGATTTAGAAAATATATTTTCGGGTGAATCTCCGAAAAATTTACCAAAACATGCCTTATTTTGTTTTTTTATTAATTTAAGATATAATATGATGACCTCAATTTCTGGATAATTTTTAAAAAATTAGCATAAACTTTCATCTCGTAGGTTTTTTTTTTAAGTTTCGATTAAACAATATATTTAAATAAAATTTAAGTCTCAAAACGCTTAAATAAACTTTTAAAAAATGCAACATACATTTTTAGGGTTGCCACATGTACAATCTAAATAAAGTTTATCTGATCGTTTCTGAAACCAAAAATTTCAACTTTGTTAAAAAAAGTTAGAATTAAATACATTTATGTTGGAGCATCGCGCGGCTTATGGACAGCCCATAATCATAAAAAGAAAACTTAGTTCAACAAGTCTAATGATTTAACGAATAAACAACCATTCTCCGGGAGTAAATTTGATGGGACAATTACTATACGGAAGAATGACAAAATGTTGTAAAAGTAGTAATATCACAACGTATAGCCAATATTATTGTTAATTCATTTAATTATACAGGGTCCGCCATCTAACGTTTTTTTTTTTTTTTCAACTAGTGCTTATTTCGTGAATGGTAATGCTTAGCTCATGTCTGATTCGACAGATAATTAGTTTTATCCTTCCGCTGAACGAATATGGTTGTGTATACGCTTGAACAACGCTTCGCTAAGTGGACCTGCGATCGACTTGCAGAAGATACCGATTTTGCCAAAAAAGTCATCTTTTCAGATGAAGCTCATTTTGATCTTGGCGGGTATGTAAACAAGCAAAATTGTCGCATTTGCGACACAGAAAACCCGCACGCATACATTGAAAAGCTGCTGCACCCAAAACGAGTCACTGTTTGGTGCGGATTTTGGTCCAGAGGCATAATTGGGCCATTTTTCTTCGGAGTGGCCGTTACAGTCAATGGCGATCGTTATCGGGCCATGTTGAACAAATTTTTGTTCACAAAAATTGAAGAGGAGAATATTGGCAACATTTGGTTTCAACAGGACGGCGTTACGTGCCACACAGCCGAAGCTACACTCGATGTTTTGTGCCCTGTTTTTGAAGATCGCATTATCAGCCGCAAAGCTGATGTCGTTTGGCCACCTTGGAGCTGCGATTTGACACCGTTGGACTATTATTTGTGGGGTGCCCTCAAAGATAAGTGTTACGCCGACAAGCCAGAGACAATTGACGCTTTAAAGGACAATATTCGTGAAGCCATTGGTGAAATACAGCTGCACACAATCGATAATGTGCTTAAAAATTGGATCGTGTAGGCTACTGCACGGCCAGCCGAGGCAGCCATTTGAATGAAATTATTTTTCATTATTAACCGGAAGGATTGTACTTTTAAATAAAAAAAGAAATTTGAGAAAATATCCAGTAGTTTTTTTTCATAGAATTTTCAAAAAAAAAAAAGTTATTTGGCGAATAGTTAGCACAAAAAACAGTAACTGAAATATATGAATCTGTAAATGTTAAGGGCGGAAGTCATGAATTTTGACATATTGGTTCTTTGCAAATTCTTAACGCTAGAGGATAGCTCTATCGCCTTGTGTTATAATGGGGTCTGACTTCCGCCCTTTTAACTAAAAATAGACCGCAAACTGCAGACTGTCAACAGCGAGTGGCTATAAATTTGGCTAAACTATAGTGTCATAGTCAAGAAAATTACGACCGAGTAGTATTTTTTCAAAATTTTCGAAAATGGCGGAGATATAGGACTTTAGTTCGGAAGGATATTTTTCTTCTTGGAAACCTGTAACTACCAGATTAAAATTAACAAAGAAAAAAAAGTCTAATTTTACACTTAAAAAAAATTTTTTGACTAACGACTTTGAAAAAGATAAAGTTTTCAAAACTTTAGAAAGTGCTTTAAACACGTAAACTTTCACAATGAATTGATTCAATGGTCACGTGACGCCAACATAGATAAAGTCGAGTTTTGCTAAATAAATCCATTAAACCATTTTTTTATTATTTAAAACTAGCTATGGCCCAGAACCCAGAACTAAGCTGTTAATTGGCTTAGTGGCCAGTCATTTTTCTAATCAGTGTTAAGTATTTGGCTTAGGTCCATTAATGCATGTGCCAAATTTCTTTCCTTTTGCTAAGCAGTATCTGAGATAAGTCAAATTTTGTTTAATAGGGTGTACCTTCGCCCATTTGTCTAGCCTATAATATTCCTCTGATCTACACTAATATACCCTGAAAATTTCATCCGAATCGGTCAAGTGGTTTTTGAGTCTATACAGACAGACAAACAAACTAACAAATTTTAATTTTTTATATATTAAATTTATTAAAAAAAAGTTGATTTAATTAAAAAATGTCCTAAAACTAATACATGTACTATTTCTAAGGTCTATTTTTTTTTTTTACTTACCTCAGTAAGTTATACTCGGCAAATGTTAAAAGGGCGGAAGTCAGCTGTGTTGCAACGCTAATAACTCTCACAAGAAAATGAAAAATAAATAAAAAATTGGTTTGTTTGAACCACTAGAATAATTCCTAAATTTTAAGACATAAAATTCTCCATTAGACACAAAAACATAGCAATAAGACAGTTTTTTTTAGTTTCCCGAAAGTTTACTTGTACTGACTTCCACCCTTTTAACATTTGCCGATTCATATACTATGTACTAAATCTCATCCTCCTTTGTCAAATAGTTCCAAAGATAAGATTAATTGTTTCCTTATTTTAATCTAAATAGCGTTTTTCCGACCTTTAACGGCCTGGGGGCACGATCAAATATTTTCCGATCGGGACCGAAATTTTTATGTATCGCGGAGAAGGAGGCGTGGCAGATATAGAAAAGTATATAAGTATATTCTTGATCAGCGTCACTTCCTAAGTCGATATAGCCATGTTCGTCTGTCAGGCTGGCAGGCTGTCCGTATGTGGAAATATTTTTTACGGGCTAGTTCGAGGGATTGAAAATGAGCAAAATCGGTGAAAGGACACGCCTACCGTCCATACAAAAAATATATTCGAAATGCATCTTTAGGAGTATTTTTCACGACAATGCAATCGATAATTTTTACTCAGATACTAAGAACTATAAATGCAAGCTCTCAGCAAAAACTGGATGAAATCGGACAAGAGGGCGTGGAACCTCCCATATAAGCAAAAGCTTGAAAACGCTATACTAAACGCGTTCTTTGAGATAATCGAACTAAATTTTACTCAGACACTAAGAACTATAAATGCACCTCCCATATAAGGAAAAGTTCAAAATGCTATACTGCAAGAGATTTTTGAGATAATCGAACTAAATTTCACTCAGACACTAAGAACTATAAATGCACGTTCTGAGCAAAAACTGGGTGAACTCGGAAAAGAGGGCGTGGTAACGCTGTTTTTCCAATATCGTTAGGACTTTTTACATTATCAGTGTAGCCATGTAGCCATCAATACACCAATGATGCCAAGTTCACGTTTTTCATCAATCTGAGAATGTATGCAGATTGATGAGAAACTGATAATGTAAACACTCATCAATCTGTATTGACAATCTGTTTGCCGAACAACAAAATTTTTTTGCTTTCTGCTGTATTGATAACTTTATTTATGAGTATGTTGACTGTGTAAATGCAATGAAAAATTTTCAGTACACTTTAAGTCAGTTAAGAAAAGATTTCAACGAGTGCACATCGTGCGGAAATAAAAATGGCTTGCAATTGTGATTTGTTTTTTGTGTAAAAACGGATAGTTTAATGATTTTGAGCTTGAAGAGAACCTTTTAATTTTATGACTGGGACAAAATCAATTTACTGAAACCTGATTGTTATTATTTTTATCAAAGACTCTTATTTTTAATTTAAAAAAAAAGATTTCAATAAAAAAATTTTAATTCATGGCCAAAGCTCATTTTTTTGGTGATAAAGTGGGTTCGGAAATGACAAATAAATGCTGTGGACCCATTTAAACAAATTTATAGTGTATGTTTTGATGTTTCCACTATTTTTTGTAAATTTTTTTTCTGTTATTTCCATCAGCATATCAATTTCTATCATTAAAATTTAATCCGCTGTTGCTTTGTTTCCTCTTTGGCGTACAAAGCAACACTAACCGCCCTGTTCCCAATTCCACTTTCACGTGAAAGTGGGTATAAAGTGGAATGCGAAACTTTTTGAAAAGTCGGCATTATGCTACGACTTTTCAATTAACTTTGCTTTTTTAAAGCTGTTTTATTGATTAAATTGAAAAAAAAAAAAAAAATACACACATATAAGCTCCAGAGTTTTCCCCTGTTTTAGCGAGTAATTCTTATTTTTATTGTAAATGTAATATTGTTAATATTGCTGAAATAAAAAACTCTAGCTAAAAAAATATTTTTTCCGATGACAAGTAAAAAGTCGGCAAATAGGCATTTTCGAAGTCAGTGTTTGTGTGAAATGTCAAATTTCATTATATCATGGTGTTAGTAAGAATAGTTCGATAGTTGGCATCCTGTCACCTGATTTTATTTCTTAAATTGCAATAGAACATCTAATTAACCCAATAAAATGCACTGAGCATGAAAAAAAACTTTCTGAAATTCCCTCAAATCAGAGGAAACCAAATAATTGGGCATCTCGCCTAATACACTATTTTGACAGACAAAATTGCGAACATTTATAATTTCAAGTGCTTTGCAGCAGCCGTTGTTAAAGTGAAACTCAATTAAAGTTAATAAATTTAATAAAAAGCATTTTGATTCATAAATCTTGTTTACTTGTGTGTATTTTTTAACTGACAGCTACAAAGTTTGCGTTTCTGCTGTGAAAAGTTAAACGTCTTGAACAGTCGTTGAATAGGCTTCACATCCACATTGAAAATAAAAAGTAATCAACAAGTCTTCGAAATTAAAAGTAATTGAAACTACACGGTGTAATGGTTTTAAGTGCGTGTAATCAAAGACGTGTGTTCTGAGTTAACGTAAGAACGATACTGACTTTATTGACATTTGTTAAGTTACAGTAGTTATACATATAAGTAGAACATAGTTGGTATATGTTCCCGTGACATCCCCCTTTTTTTTAAAAAAAATAACATTAACATCTAATATATATCTATTATTGAATACTACTGATTTGAAATTAATGGTGATGTCTTTAGGGATAGTCTTTAGATATATGTGCTTAAAACTATTAATTTGAGTATATTAACAGAAAATAAAAAAATAACATAAAAATAACATTGAATTCATAGCTCAGAATTAAGGTATGTTTGTAACCTAAAACTTCATTTTTTAACATTTTCAAAGCGAGACAAACAATTATTTAAATTATTGAAAATACTTTATAAGCAACGCTTATAAATGAAAAAAAAAATTTTTTTAAATTTTTTTTATGTAATATTCATTCAACTAAAAATAAATTAATAGAATTATTAAGGCGAGAAAAGAAAAATGATTTAAATAATTAAAAATACTTTATAAGCAATAACTTATAAATAAATTTTTGAATAATTTTATATAATATTAAAGTAAAAAATAAATTCATAGAATGTTACAACTTACTCTTGAATATTTAACAAAAACTTAAGACGGGTCGTATTTTTCTATCGGTTTAATTCTTCTGCCGTAACGACTGACCTTGATTTGCTTTTCAGTTGTTTCTATATTTGTCGAATCATGGTTAGATGTTTGCTCACTACTTTGAAGATGATCTTTGTACGGTAAATCCATATGCGAAGCAACATTTTCGCAAGACGTA
Source organism: Calliopum simillimum (assembly GCA_951812925.1). Taxonomy (NCBI): domain Eukaryota; kingdom Metazoa; phylum Arthropoda; class Insecta; order Diptera; family Lauxaniidae; genus Calliopum; species Calliopum simillimum. The sequence continues at coordinate 56,500,969 of OX638368.1, forward strand.
GTTCTTAAAGTTGAGTTGTTCAGTTCTGAAGGCATTTTTTCGTTGTTTGAAGTCTGGAACTCGATCGAAGGTGAGATTGGTGACGGTATTTTTGCCTTCGTTGAATGTAGATGAATCGTATTTCGTCGATATTTTCTTCCTTCGGGAGTTTCAACTATGACCGACCTTGGATTCGGAGTTATTTCAACTACCTTTGCTGGTTTCCATTCACGATTATCAGTTTGCATTCTGACGTTTTCTCCCAATTTCAATGGTATACGCGGTGCAGCAACTCGATCTGCGTAACGTTTTTGATTTTCTCGCAATTCTTGAAGTTCTTCAGTTACACCCGTAACAATCTTTGGCATAAGATTTAATTTATCAACGGGCAAAATTGTTCTTGTTTGACGGCTGAACAATCTTTGAGCCGCTGATTTTAATACCTCATTGCGTGGAGTATTTCGAAGTAACAATATTGCCATATATGGATCAGTGCCATCGCGTACACAGCGTTTTAGAATACCCTTCACTGATTGAACCATTCGCTCAGCGAAACCATTTGATTGTGGATAGTGTGGTGATGAAATTCTATGTTTGAAACCCCAGCTTGACTCGAATTCTTTGAACGATGAGCTCGTATATTGTGGTCCACCGTCAGATTCAAGTATTTCAGGTATGCCATGCACTGAAAACCATTGTCGCATTAGCAAAATTACTTCAGCTGATGTAGCTGCCTTTAACTTTCTAAAATCTGTAAATCCGGAATAATGATCAGCTATGAGAAGAAAATCATCGCCCTTGAATTTGAATATATCTGTTGACACCAGTTGAAATGGATATTCTGGTATCCCTCGCAATATTAAAGGTTCTTTTTGATTAGCTCGTTGCGTTTGCTGACACACAGCGCATTTTTCAACGTAGTCCTTAGTGTCTACCGTTAAGCCATTCCAAAAATATGATTGTCGAATTCGTTGTATCGTCGAGGATATACCACTGTGACCTGTGTGTGCCTCAGCAATGACAAATTGTATTAGCTTTTTGGGTACTATAATTTTGTTGCCCTTTAGTAATAATCCCTCTTCATACGTTATTTCGTGTTTGAACGGTAAATACTTTTTGATTTCGTTCGGTACATGTTCAACACTTACAGGCCATTTTTTCATAATCGCAGTTTTGAGTATCATCAATTCAACATCTGCTGCTGTTGCTCTCGTGAATTTTTTGCGCAAATTGTCGTTGATTACGTGTATCAAATTTACTGCACAACACTCGTCGCTTTCGATTTCGTCGGTTTCACAATCTCGACTTAAAGTGTCCGCAATTGGAATTAATGTGCCCTTGATATATTTAATTTCCGGTGAGTATTGTAAAATATCATACAAAAGGCGTTGAAGTCTTATAGGTGCATTTTGAATTGGATTATTAAAAATTGTTTCCAATGGCTTATGATCTGTTTCGACGCTCAATTGTTTTCCATAAACGTAATTATGAAACTTTTGGCAACCAAAACGTATAGCCAATGCTTCTTTAACAATTTGAGGCTGATTTTGTTGTGATGATGTGAATGCCCGGGTGGCATAAGCAACTGGTTTTTCACCCTGCATTAAACAAGCTCCCATTGACTTACTGCTTGCATCTACTGACAGTTTTACTGGCTTATTTACGTCATAATAGGCTAGAACTGGCGTGTGTGTCAAAACTGTTTTAATCTCATTGAAGGCTTTTTGATGCTCGGATTCCCAACACCAAGCCATATCTTTTTTAATCAACTTTCTCAATGGATCTGTCAATTCTGACAAATTGTTAATAAATTTGCCAAGGTAATTCACCATTCCTAATATTCGCTGCAATTCCTTTACGCAAGTTGGTGTTTTCAATTGGTGAATTGCTTTTACCTTATCAGGATCCGCTTTGTAACCATTTTGCGTAAAAATGTGGCCTAAAAATTTTACTTTTGTTTTTTCATACTCACATTTTTCGCTGTTTAATGTGAACCCTGCATCTGTTAAACGTTTTACTACCTTTTTCGTAGTATCCCGTAGCTCTTTTAAAGTTGGTGCATGTATAAAAATGTCATCCATAGCTATTTCGCATCTTTCTATACCCTCCAGCGTGCGATTCATTACCTCAGAAAATATTTCTGGCGCCGCTGAAATTCCAAATGGCATACGAAGATAACTGAAACGACCCCATGGCGTTGAAAATGTCAAATATTTTGAAGTACGTTCCGTGACTTTAATTTGCCAGAACCCTTTTTGACAATCCAGTTTAGTAAAGAATTTACTGCCATGTGATTTTGCTGCTACTTCCTCGACCGTATTCATAGGATAAATCCGGCGCTTGATATTTTTATTTAATTCGGTAGGATCCATGCACACACGAATTTTTCCTTTATTTACTACCAGCATCGGGCTGACTGCTGGCGTTGGCTCACTAACACTTTTGATGACACCCAATTCTATCATGCTTTGAAGTTCCTTTTTAACCTTTTCTTCGGTGGCATATGGTATTTTTCTGGCTGGAATAATTTTAAATTTAGGGTTGTCAATGAAATCGATGTCGTATTCGAAATTTTTGCAACACCCCAAATGGTTAACTCTCTTAACAAATCCTAATCTTTCGCAATCATCTGCTCCAAGTATTGGCTGCAAATTTTCCTCGATGACTCTGAATTTAACCAGCTTTTCTACGTTGTCTTCTTTTCGCATAGTACAGCATTTGATTTCCGCTTGTCCTAAAACATCCACTGTTCCACCATTATACGCCACAATTCTTTTTGTGCTGCATGACTTAATTTTTGCTCCTAGTCTATTTGCAACTTTTAATGAAAGAACGTTACAAAATGCACCAGTGTCTAGTTTTAAATTTAGATTATGTTGACCGACGCGCACTTTTTCGCTCCATTTACTCTCGGTAATTGAGTTTATTTCATCTGTTATTGCTCCAACGATCGGAGAAGTTGACTCATCACTTGAATCATTGTCGCTAGAAATTGCGTTCACTTTCTTAGTCGACTTTTTATTTTTTAACTGTTCGTCTTGAGGCTTTTTTGATCTACACGCAACACTAAAATGTCCCTTTATACCGCACTGTTTGCACTGTTTTTTGTATGCTGGACAACTTTTAGGCCCGTGTGTCGTATTACAACGCCCGCACTTAAACTGTTTGTCAATTTTATCAATTTTATTTACTTTCGACGAAGAGCCCATTTCACCACTCAGTTCATTTATTTGTTTGTTAGCTCTTTCTGCCGTTCGGCAAATTTTGATTGCTTTCACCAAAGAAAGCTCATCTTCAATCCACAATTTTTGCCTTGTATCTTCGGAATAAATTCCAAGTACAATTTGATCAGTTAAAAACTCATCATCATTACTAAACGCGCACTTTCGAACTTGTTCACGTATTTTTTGCAAAAAATCGTCGAATGTTTCCCCTTCTTGTTGACGGATTCGATGGAATTGACAACGCTCGTACGTTTTATTACGCGAAGGCACAAAATATTCTTTTAGTTTATCTTTAATGTCGGATAATTTCTTTTTCTGATCTTCGGTCAGACCCAGATTATTAATTAAACGATTTCCGTCGCGACCAATTACTGTCTTAAAATTGGCTAATTGTATTCCTTCCGATTCTTTATCGATCTTAGCGGCTATTGTATAGCACTCATATGCATCGATCCATTCACTCCACTCGCGCGACATGTCTATTTCATTATTTATCAATAACGCTTTAGGTGGTTTTAATGATGCCATTGTGAACACCTTAAACCTTTACAAAATCGCACAGTAGTTTACTTATCGAAATTTCACTGTAATTGGCTGTCACTGCGTACGTTCAGTGTACATTATTTGACGCGCGAACTGATTCCTTTTGTTTTTTATTCGTACACTACCAATTTCGACTTTACTTGCATGTGTTGGTAAGTGTGCGCCATTCGTATGTATGTATGTACTTCAAATTTACGGCGTCACTTCAATTTTTTACCAGCACTCACTATTTAAAAACTTTATTTAACAATATGTTTTAACCCTCTCAAAGGTTTTTATATTATTAAACACACAATGAGTTGTTTTATTTGCTTTTTAAGCAATTCCTCATTCGTTTTCTGTGAGCGGATTTTATGTCACTTTCTCACTTTGTTGTTTTTACACACTGATTCACATTATTCACTTATTTCCATAAATTATTAATAGAATTACATTTGTTACAATTCAGTTTGTTTGTTCGATTAAATCCAAACGAGTTTCGGCACCATGTAATGGTTTTAAGTGCGTGTAATCAAAGACGTGTGTTCTGAGTTAACGTAAGAACGATACTGACTTTATTGACATTTGTTAAGTTACAGTAGTTATACATATAAGTAGAACATAGTTGGTATATGTTCCCGTGACACACGGATTACGGAACAGGCCGGTAAATATTGACAGTTTATTGAACATGTTTACACAAACTCGGTATGACATATTGATGGCTACACTGATAATGTAATACGGGCTGTTGACATTTTTTCCATTTTCTGGATTTTGACAGCTAAAACAAAAAAAGATAAACTAGCAATGCCAATAGCAGTGTACATATGTACATAATACATACTATCAAAATTTGTCGATTTTAATTTGATGAATTCGAATTTGTTTGGCATTACTAATTTGAAATCACTCTTCAAATTTCAGATTTGCTTTGTACGCCGCTGAGGTAACATCGCAATAGCGGATGAATTCTGGCTATGAAAATTGAAGCGTCGATGAAAAACAAGGAAACTAATTATTAAAATGTAGTGGAAATACCATAAATCAAATCTTATTTGCAGAAATAAATTATTCCATCCATTGAAAAAACAAATGAAAATTATTTTGATACTATTTTACAAAAATAAATATACTTTTGTACATAAAATCCTTTAGCAGCTGCATCTCAAATTACACATGTATATGCAAATCGTCTAGGAAGGTATTTAATAACTAAATTCAATTATTTCAGCTTTCTTTCAACCAGAATTGTTTTAATTTGATAGTCTGTACACCCCAAATTGCATCTGGATAAAATTTGACTCCTTTTTTTTTTTTTTTCAAAAAATGGATTTTTTTAAATCATTTTATACCGTTTCGTTTCTCGACTAAAAATTCTCCGACATTCAGAAAGAGGGCTAACAAGCTGAAAGAATTTCTCAAAAAAATTTCCTAGTGTAAGTCCAGACTTAATGAAACCGGTATAAGTTGGAAACGTTTGGATGGATATTAAAGATTTTGTGTGATATAAGAGGTATTTCAATAAGCTATAAATTTGTTGTACTAAAGTTTTTAATTTGTCAAACGCTATTTATAATTTTTCATTTATATTTACTTTATCATTCCCTAGAAAAAAGTTGGGGAGTGAATTTTTCCATTCAATTTGAAAAAATCCGTCCCAAACTATTGCCGATTGCCTTATTTTTCCAGCGAATTTTCCCGTCCAGAAAATTTTTTTTGTGGTGTCAACCTAGGGAGTAAGTGCTGGTTCACGCACACGACCAAACTGTCGGGCGATAGTACAATTTAGTTTGTCGTGTGAACCAGCTCTAAAAGAATAAATTCTCGAGAATATTTATTTACGATAAGTCCCATTATATTGCCAAACTTCTTTCCAGTCAGAAAACATGCCCTTCACCCAAATCAAAATCTCGCACCATCTTCAGAATAAACATCTACATAAACAGCAATCTACTCATGAAAATAAACTATAGTAATTTTAATTAATAAACACACTTACGTTCATTCACAATAGATGAATTCCTAAACACAACACAACAATTGCAAGCAACTTCGCTATATTTCACTCTAACCTCAAAAATACGAGTTGAAGCATGTTGAATTCAATTGAAATTCAGATTTTGTAGTCAGCTGTTGACGCCCGACCCACCGTTTACTATTAACCAACTGAAAAAATTTTTGACAGGTGTAATCCCCCTTAGTGAAGCGGTGCCACGGTGATGACGTTTGAAAGAATTGAATTTGTGTTGAATGTAGATTTCAATTTAACGCGTCCATACCATAACGTTTCCAAAGAATGCTTTAAAAGAAAATTAAGAAAAAAGGCAAGAATAGAGCAAATGGAAAGAGGCATTTGTGAGATTATTTTGTGCATAAAATACTCGGATTTGTGTTAATTAAACTTTTGCATTGTTTCTAAAAACAGTTCCGTTCAATTAGATTTAATTCAATTTGCTAATGCATATCCACGAAAACGTCCAGTAACCAGCAAAAGAGCAACAACAAATTACCTGCAAAGTCAACGAATTGGCGTGAAAGGAAAAGCAAATTTTATACACAATTCCTAGAAAACGATGGAAACAAATCAAAAGTGAAAATTATTTTAAATTAAAAACAAAGAGTAACAATAAACGGCTTCCGGAATTCAATAAAAATGAGTTGAAATAGTGAAAAACTAAAAGAAAGAAATTATGGTGCAGCATCTTCATGTCCGTCTCGAAATTCATTCACTTGGCTGCTTTCCATCTTCTTTCTTTTAACCGTGAACAATGTTCGCCTATGACTTGATGGAAGTGTGCTATCATTTTCATTTCTTTGTGAGAACAAACACCCGCTTGCCTTAAAAAGAATAAAAATTACTAAATTAAAATCCAGTCTCCCAACAGCAAGTGCAACTTCCTTCGTTAAATACTCGTGCCACAATCTTTGTTTTATCTTAAAGATTAATCTAATTTTGGTCCAATTTGTTGAATTAAGATATTGGACGTCGCTTATGTTGATTGTTATTTTTGTTAGATAAATTATTCGATTATTTGTGTTTGTTTATTTCTTAAATTTGTGCAATTTCAATTGAATTTGTTGATTCAAACAAAAAAAAAAAAAATATATATTAATAAGAAGCATTAAAATCAAAATGAAAAATTCCTTGTCATCGTCCCGAATCGCAACAAACTTTACTAAGCGCCCGTCCATGCCACCCGCATTCATATTCATCAAGCCAACGTCCAAAGCCGAAATTTACAGTGCAATTCAACTGCACCGAAGCGAAGCTGCATCAAATGCGCTCTCATCAATTGTTGATGGTAATGTCAAGAAAAAACATATAATGGTAAGTTTACTTCGAAACAATTTTACTTTAAAGCTGTTGTTGTTGTTTTTTTTTTTTCAAATAGGGTTCTGGGAATTACCACAACAACAAAAGCTGCAAAAAAATAAAAAACTAATCTAATTGAAATTTATTTTTATTTTTTAATAATAGTACAATCATTTGGGAGAAAAAAATGATGTTACCTGGAAAGTTTTGCGGGATTTCTGCAAATGAGTTATTTTATAGATTTCGATGTGCTCTTTCAGAATTTCAACTTTGCTACCTCGTATCGTGTTCGCTCGAGCCGCCATATTGGTAAAATGGCGTCCAAAACCAGTTTTTTACAAATATCTCTTTAACGGTTATATTTAGAGAAAAATTTTTTAGGACAATGTTGTAGCTTATAAAATTTGCTATAAAAAAGACCTTCGAGTTGTTTTCGTACGACTTATAACTCAGGAGATATCTTTATTCAAAATTTTAGAAAAATTAGTAAATTGTGAATGCCACTTATGAGTAGGCACAGTGATGTGTCAAGCTTATAATTACGATAACTTATGAACGGTGAGTCGCACGTTTAAAACAAAAACACCTATTTATAGAGAATAACTTTCGCTACAATGCATTTTTTAGAACGTTCAATTTCCTATAAGAGTTTCTTCGAGCTGTTTTTTCGTCAGACTTACCCTTCATGAGATATCTCGACTTGAAAATCATTCAAAATTGAACATAGTACGGCGCATAGAACAATATTCAATTTTGAATGATTTTCAAGACGCTATATCTCATGAAAGGTAAGTCTGACGAAAAAACAGTTCGAAAAGACCCTTATAGGGAATTGAACGTTCTACAAAATGCATGGACAATTTTTTTTCTAGGACGAACCGTTTAGGAGCCATTTTGAAAAAACATTTTTTTTCAAAATTTTAGGTTTGTGGGAAAAATTTCTCCTTAACTATAGGTGATATGAAAAAAAATAATATGTAACTTGTAGCGAAAGTTATTCTCTATAAATAAGTGTTTTTGTTTTAAACGTGCGACTCACCGTTCATAAGTTATCGTAATTATAAGCTTGACACATCACTGTGCCTACTCATAAGTGGCATTCACAATTTACTAATTTTTCTAAAATTTTGAATAAAGATATCTCCTGAGTTATAAGTCGTACGAAAACAACTCGAAGGTCTTTTTTATAGCAAATTTTATAAGCTACAACATTGTCCTAAAAAATTTTTCTCTAAATATAACCGTTAAAGAGATATTTGTAAAAAACTGATTTTGGACGCCATTTAACCAATATGGCGGCTCGAGCGAACACGATACGAGGTAGCAAAGTTGAAATTCTGAAAGAGCACATCGAAATCTATAAAATAACTCATTTGCAGAAATCCCGCAAAACTTTCCAGGTAAAACTACCAAATGACTGTACTATAAAGGAGAAAGAAGAAATAGGAAAAATTTTTATTAAAAGTAGCTGCTGCGCTTGCAATTTCTAATAATTTTAAATTTTTTTAAAATAATTATCTGCTGCGCTGCACAAGTAGCTGGTTCTCTTTGTTACTGTTGTAGTAGTAAAGTTTTTGTTGTTGTCGTTATAGTAGTAGTACTAAAGTTGTTGTTCTTGTAGAAAAGTTGTTATTGTTGTTGTTGTCTGTTCTGGCATTCTTGTTGTTAAAAGTTCCTTATTTCAAGAAAATTGATTTAATTGTTTTTTTCTAACTATTAAAATTTGTTAATGCTGCAATTTGATATATATGTTGCTTGTCAAATGAAAGGAAATAATTAGGTTAATACATTTTTTGGGAAAAATAACGTTTTTTTGGGAAAAAATTGGGTGAATTTTTTAAAAATTGCCATGTCTCGAAAACTATGTATGTATGTATGTATTCTCCTTTAACTCCTAGGAGGAGCATAGGGCCAATATGAAATCTCTCCATTTGTCACGATCCCTTGCGATGACTTTGATCTCTTGCCACGATTTTCCCGATTCTTGGATTTCCTTTTCCAACGACCTTTTCCAGTTGGTTTTGGGTCTACCACGTCCTCTACTGCCTTGTGGATTCCACTCAAGGGCCTGGCGACAAACTTCGCTGTGTGGTTTCCGGAGAGTGTGACCAATCCATCCCCATTTGCGCAGCTTGATCTCGTTTGCTATAGCCTTCTGTTTGCATTTTTGATGTAGCTCGGCATTTGATATAGTGCGAGGCCACCAAACCTTTAGTATACGCCTTAAGCATTTGTTGACGAATACTTGCAGCTTGTTTGTTAGTTGTTCAGTAACAAGCCATGTTTCGCACCCATATAACAAAACCGATTTCACATTCGAATCAAAAATGCGCACTCTCGTTTTGGTGGATATAACGGATGAAGACCATATTTTGTTCAGTTGAGCAAACGCGCCTTTTGCTTTTGCTATTCTTGAGTTGATATCCTCTTTTGCTCCACCATCCATGGAGATAATGCTGCCTAGATACGTGAAGCTATCGACGTTTCCGATGTCATCACTACCAGCTTTAAACGTGATGTCATTGCTTGCGTTTAGCTTCATGCTTTTATGACTCTATGACTCAAATTAAAAGTTTTGTGCATCAATTATATATAGCTCCAATATTATTAAAATCCATCCAGGGGTTCTAAATTTATACCGGTTATAAAAGATTTATCCCGATCTTCCGACGGCTATATATCCGAAAGTAGATCCGACCGACCATTTTGGATTACATATTCTTTCTTTGAATTAAAAGCTTAACAAACCAAACTAGGTTTAAAAAAAAAACATTAACAGTTGCTAAAGTAAAAATAGCTGAATGTTATTCGTCTACTAATCTATCCATAAACACTTTAATGTTAAAGTAAATTGGACGTTGCTTTTTACAGTTTATTATTCGTCATCTATTGAGCTATTAGATGATATTAATTCATGTGCTTAAGTTTTTCATCATTTTGTTTATCTATCGACCAAAAACGGCTAGCCTGCACTTCAGTTGTGCAATGCAAATCTAAAAATTGTAACTTTTTTTTAAAGTTAAATCAAGGACATGATGTCTCTTCAGCCTTACAACTTCATTTGTTTTATTTAACAGATTGATAGCAAGTATATTAGTATGATTATATCTTTGGCAACAAACCAGAGTTGCTTAAGTCGATATTTGATAACATTGCAAAGCAGCATGAGTTCTATGCTTATGAAACGAATTTAAACTGTTTTGCCTTCTGATCAAAGACCGACTTAAGCTACTCTGGTTTGTTGCCACAGATATGTAAATGAGTCAAATTTTCGAAATGAAAAATTTTTTTCCCCTTATCGGGTACGTTTAAGGATCAGAAATTTTTTGGCATTTAAATTAATTCAAAATTTTAATTTTTCTATGTGTCGCGTACAGTAGAACTTTCGTGAGTTTTTTTCTTGCATTTGCTATTGTTCAGTAAATACTTAATGGAATTGAAATTTTTTTTTTCAGAGTATTTGTAAATGACACACGCACAAAATTTAGTGACGTCAAAATTTTTTTAAATTTTTTACTAATGAAAAATGCATTTTGAAATATGCAATTGCATGCTAACTGAACTTCTCATATGCTTAGAAAACAAAAACAACAAGGGTATGATAGGACAAACATTCATTTATTTATTTGCAAAAAAAAAATTTTTGTGCAAACCAATAATGACAATTCTATGAATGTTTGTTCACTGGTGCGCAGAAATTTTTTATATAGAATATGATATCTCAGTGCATCAAATTGAGAGAAACAAATTTTGAATGAGATCTCTATAAATTGTTTGGTTAAGTTATGATTGCTGAATCCGAATCTGGAAAGCGTTTTTCTTTATGAGGTCTAAGGTCTGAGCTATCCGTGTTTTAAAATTCAAATAGCGGTATTTTCAAACTTGTGGTGCATACCCATGAAGAAGTATAATTGGCTTTTGTTAACGTCAACGGATAGCTGTTGACTTGCTGATTATTTCTTGCCTTTTAACTTTTCCAATCGGATCATTACCATCCGAGATATCATTCATTGAAATAAAGGTACCTTGCCTATATACAAATTGTTTTTATTTTGTGTATGTAAAGGATTAAATACCGTCAAGATTACTTTACTTCAATGAATGATATCTCGGAAATTGTTTAATGAGTTGCCTTTAGCAATAAAAACAGAAAATAATTTAAAAAGATTCAAAAGACTGCTTATAATTCATCCCAAAGAGAATATTATCAGGCCTGTTCTGTTATCCGCGTTGTTTCAATTACTTTTCACTTAGGAGGCTTTTTGATGAAAATGGTGAGTCGCACGCTAAAAAGTTAAGGAATCTTTTTTGTGAAGAATGACAGGTTTTACAAATAATATTCATTCGTATTTACGAAAAAGAGACTTTCGGAAATATTCCAGAATTTTTTCGACTTTTTGCTGTTTTTTAATAATATTTCCTAAACGGTTACATTTTCGTTAATGCCAATCAGTGTTATTTGCAGAATCTGTAATTCCCCATAAAAAAGATACTCATATTTTTTATCGTGCAATAATTTTGTTATTTGTTTTTTAAATACTCTTAATTAAATTAAATATTATGTAATTAAAAAATTTATAGCCAATTATAATACACATCTTTTGACAAAACAACCTAACTCGAAATTGGCAACTTTTCAGGAGAGCTAAAAAACAACTTCGATGCTTTTCAGTTCTTTTTGTGTAGGAGTTGGAACAAATGGAAAAGTTTTTTATTATACATGAATACTAAACGAATATTTTCCAGCAACTTTTTTTGCTCTAAGGTCAATAGTTTTTAATAAAATTGAAATAAGATGTTTTTGTCAAATATTTTTTGAAAAGCATTTGTAAAAGTTTTTGTTATTGCAAATGCTTGAATTTTTTAACCTATTTGAGATAAGTTGTTTTGTCAAATGCAATTTGGAATAAAACATCAAGATAGGTTGATTTTCGATTCTATATCTAAAAAAACTAAAAGTCATGGAGATATGACGATTACACCAAAAGAAGCGTATATATATGATTAAAATCCTGGAGAATTGTCTTATTTCGATCACCCTAATGTTTTAGAGAAAACTTTTTTATGGTAAACTTTTAGCTAATTATATGAGCTTTCAAACAGTGTATTTGCTTAAAAAGGATTTCACAAAGTTTTGGATCTTTAAATATAATATTTTATATTTTTAACCTACTTTCTGACTTTGGCGGCCATTTTAGTAAGGAAAAGGTCCCATGAACATTCCATTTTATAAATTTATTTAAAATCCTTGTTAAATTTCCTTTAATTCGGTAAGTAGAAGATTTGCCATGCCAATTTTTTAATTTGAGGTCCGAAAAAAATTAATTTCAAGAACAGTCCAATTGAAGGCTCCGCTCTAGATAAAGGGCAGCAGCAGGGTGTAGCAACAAAACAATGGCCAGCATTTTGTAGAAGTTGATTTAAAAAAACCTTAACATTTATGAATAAAAAAAAATTGTTTTTGAAAAGTATATTTTTCTGACCTCGAATTAAAAAATTGGTATGACAAAAAATTAGTTTTTTCGCTTGGACTAAATTAATAAAATTTAAGTTTATTTTCTCTCAAAATCAAAAAAAAAAAAATGTCATAAACGCGACCTGAGAATTTTTTCAAATTTGTTGAAGGTCATTTAGAGGTCGCTCATTGTCGTTTTATGCAAAATCTCGTCTAGACACGTTTCTAACAGCACAGTAAAAATGTATTGTTTATTTTTCTAGATTGGTTAGTCTAAGCGAATTACTTTTGATCCCATACCGATTTTTTGTAGTGGTGTACCCCACTAGTTTTTCTAACATTATGTGTAATACTACACATTCATCAAAACTGCCGAACCCAATTTGCAGTGCATTGTCGGTTGTTTGTAAATCTCTTTGGTGACTAGCGCGCCGCAAAACGGCTGATAACGCGGTATTGGCAAGTAATTTTGTGCGGAAAATATCAAACGTTTGACGGCTGATATTGTGCGCTAAATATCAAATGGATGACGGCACTTTACGCCAAAGCGCTGGAACAAAAGTCTGTCTAAGTCCAAGTCGAAGAAATGGTAGAGAAAAATCAGTTATCATGTCTGTATATCGCCGACAACAACTTTAAGTCCTCTATAGAGAGTTTGTCGGGATTATTAACAAAAGGCGGGAACTAATGATGCCAAAACTCTAAAACATAAAGCAATTAGTCAGAATTGTTGAATGTCTGTGTGTTTATTTGAAATAAGCAGCATTTCTTTCTAATGAGGTCTCTCAAGGTCGAATTGCACCCTAAGGCAAAAAAATGTATTACAAAAATTAACAAGAAGTCTGCGAAATTTTGAAGCAGTAGTTTCATCTTAAGTATGGTTTTATATTTTTGCAATATAATTATTCTGGGTGAGGTAGGTTTGCAATTATAGTTAAAAGAAGACCTTACTCCAAATATGAACAATTTACAGGGCTAACCTTGGGGACTTTGATGTTGAAAACATACATGATTAATATAATAAGTCATTTATGTGGTATAAAATTATAGTGTCAATGTTACACTTGTCAGTAGTTTCCGAATAAATCTTTCAATATCTATTGAATGTTTGTCGAAATGCAACAATATACAAAATAATACTTAGGGGTCGAGCATAAATTCCGTAAGACTTTTAAGAGGAGTGACGGGTGAAAAAAACTGAAAAAAATCCAACGTGGGGCTAAAATGTTCGAAAAGTTTTTTACGTAATTTAAGCCTAAGGGGTCGGCTATATTTATATAAATTTCAGTCCTTTGACAAATTTAGTTTTTTTTCCTAGAAGGGCTTTTTGGATATTCCAAGATAACCCCTAAAAGTCTGAAAGATGATGTCAAAGTGAGCTGAGAATTCTTTCATATATTTTGAAAATCATAGAGAGGTCGCTAATAGTCGTTTTATGCAATGTCTCAACTTGATACCTACCATTGTATCTGCTTTTATGAGACTTTGACCCCTTTTTTTAAAAAAACTGGGTTATAATGGTTTAAAGTATTCTCTAAAAATATTCTACGGAAAGTTTCACTAGGGGCCACTAAAGGCAAGAAATGCTTAAAACTTAAGAATAATGCGTAAAAAATTAAAATTTTATTCATAAAAGGCATCTGGCCTAGATAAAATTTCTAATGTACACCTTAAAAAACTTCCTTTCGCATACGGAGAGCCTAACAAAAGTTCGTTTAGTAGGTGTCATGTTATAAGTTTTTAGTAAATCAAAAAATTGCGTACTATTTGTTATAGTCTTACGATATATCATTTTAATTTTCAGAAAGATCTGTCAAAAGTGAGAGAAGAAAACGTAAAATTCGTGAAACAATGTTAGCAGATATTCCAGTGCCAACGCAGCAAGAGATTTGATTAAATTACAAATAAATCAACACCTTAAGTTGAGTTCACACATTTAAAATTAATCTTTATTTAAAATAAAATTTTAACAATTTGAATGCATTTCGGGCTGTTGACAACCCATCTTCAGCAACACGAAAGAAAATATTTGATTTTAAATACAATAAAATAAACAAAGTGTAAGACTTGCCATATATAAATAATCAAATATTTTCTTTCGTGTTGCTGAAGATGGGTTGTCAACAGCCCGAAATGCATTCAAATTGTTAAAATTTTATTTTAAATAAAGATTAATTTTAAATGTGTGAACTCAACTTAAGGTGTTGATTTATTTGTAATTTAATTGAATAGAGTTCACGGTTGTGTTCAATTTTATATATTGATTCAAGAGATTTGGTTTGCTATTCTTTTTGGATTTCGACGTGAACTCAAGCCTATGGAAATATTTAGTGAATGCCAAATAGCATTTGAAGTTAATGTGTCATCCCTTGTGACTAGTTCAAAGTGGTTCCGAAGATTCCAGGCATGTTATTTTTCTGTGGAGGACGAACCTCGAGAAGGCCGCCCAAAATCTTATACTGATTCTGCAAGTGTAGCACTGGTGAAGTCTAAAATTGACGAAGATCCAAGATTGACCCAGGAATATTAAAAAATGATCTTGGATATACGAAGAACTCTGCGCGATGGGTTCCTAGAATTTTAAGTGATGCTCAAAAAGAGGGACGTGTGCGTTTTGCTAAGTATATCCTTGAAAAATTCAAAAACGGAGAGTCTAACACTTTCAAGAAAATTGTACGACCCTGAAACCAAACAACAATACATGGTATGCACACTGCTCCTGAACAAACGATAGGTTGCATGAAAATGACACCAAAAACGAACAATGCCCCTTTATTCGTAATCATTCACTGAGTAAAAATCAACTTTATTTGAAATCTTAGCTGCTCCTTTTTTGAAAATATCTCGATTTTTCCAATAGGGGCATTTTCCCATACAAAAAGAAAAAAAAAATTTTTTAACTACATTAAACTAAAATTAAAATAATCACAATCGATGTGTTTTGCGATGCTAAACGCGAATCCAACCTCAGAATTGCTCTATTGTGTATAGTTTATGAGATATTGTAACCTAAAGACCAAAAAAAGTCGTTTTTTGCCATTTTTTGAAGCTATATAACTATGTAACATATCATTTATTCGTCAAATGTGGCTTAAATACTTGAAAGTCCCAATATTCTCCTTTAAAACATAATTTAAATTATGTTGATATCTTTTTTTTCCTCAAAGATATCCTAACCTAAAAAGACACAAAAGTGCAAAAAACCCGTTTTGACAATATTTCGGTCTACGACATCTCTTAGAAGCATGAAGATATAAATATAATTTAAATTAGGTTTTAAAGGAAAAAATTGGGGCTTTTCAGTATTTAAGCCACATTTGACGAATAAATGATATGTAACATAGTTATATAGCTTCAAAAAATGGCAAAAAACTACTTTTTTTGGTCTTTAGGTTACAATATCTCATAAACTATACACAATAGAGCAATTATGAGGTTGGATTCGCGTTTAGCATCGCAAAACACATCGATTGTGATTATTTTAATTTTAGTTTAATGTAGTTAAAAAATTTTTTTTTTCTTTTTGTATGGGAAAATGCCCCTATTGGAAAAATCGAGATATTTTCAAAAAAGGAGCAGCTAAGATTTCAAATAAAGTTGATTTTTACTCAGTGAATGATTACGAATAAAGGGGCATTGTTCGTTTTTGGTGTCATTTTCATGCAACCTATCGTTTGTTCAGGAGCAGTGTGTATGGAGCCCAGAAGGTGCAAATCCACCTGTTAAAGCAAAGCAGCAAAAGAAATGATGTTAGTTTACTTCACCAGAGAGAAAGTTGTAGGTGCTATTCCTTTGGAAAAGGTCAGACGGTTACTGCTAAGTGGTATACTGAAACCTGCTTACCAAAAGTTTTCCAAAATTCATTTGGAAAACGCCAAAAAAGGAGCTACGCCGCTACTTTCTGCATCACTATAATGCGCCAGCGCACACTGCTGAAAAAACGACCGATTTTATTGCGCTTTCAGGCATCGAAGAAATTTCTCCATCACCTTATTTCCCAGATCTAGCGCATTGTGACTTCTGGCTGTTTCCAAAATTAAAAAAAAATTTGAGAGGGAAAGTCTTCAACAGCAACGACGAGATTATAAATGCGGTTAATGATGAAATTGGAAAACCCGCAAAAGCCAATTTTGAAGACTGTTTTTCAAGATAGATTTCTCGACTTCAAAAATGTATCAAAATAAATGGCGATTACGTTGAAAAAATACAAACAGATGAAGGATAAAGTTATAAATTCAAAAAATTTTTTATCCAGTTTTTTCAATTCTACTAACCGAACTTTTGTTAGGCCCCTCGTATATGTTAATATGCAATTGCTTTCGCTTAGGCTATTGTTCTGTAAGCTGAAAGCATCCTAAAATTATTGCTATACTAAAAGAAAAAGATAGAAGGAATGGATTTATAAGTCAAAATAATATGTACTTTTATATAACGGCATTTAAAAAAATTGCAGTTACGTGGTTAAGGCTAAAAGGGGACCATTTCGACGCATGATACGAAAAGTAGGATGATTCAATTCTCCTACGAAAAGTAGGTTGTTTTATATTCTTGGACGAAAAGTAGGACGTTTCAAACTTATTTGGACGAAAACTAGGTTGTTTCATTAAATATGACGAAAACTAGATTTCTTCGAAGTTTTGTGTATAAAAGTAGGACGTTAAAGTTTTTATGTTGAAAAATAGGTTGTCTGAACATTTTGGACGAAAACTAGGACGTTTCGATGCCTTGCACGAAAACTAGGTTGACGTTGATTCTTGCAGCGCATTTTTGGCAAAAACTAGGGTGTTTCTTATTTTGTTACATTAATTTCCTAATGTAAATGAAATATTAATATCAGGTATCTTCTCTTCTTATACGAGATAAAATTGTATGTACTTATGTACCTACCCAAGGGGAAAAGTAGTGCTTCAAAAACCCTTCTGAAGTGCATCCTTTTCACCAATAAGCGCTTCCGCTCCGTAAGAACAATACTTTCTTTTTAACATTGCATGTCATAGGATGTAAGCGAGCAAAAGCTTACCGCAGCCTTACCAAAAAAGAGTTTTTAAAGCGCTTATTTGTAATGCTGCGGTAAGCGTTTTTTCAATAAAATTAAAAAAAAAGAAAAAAAAAGAAAAAAAAAAAACTGCCCGCGCCAGGATTTGAATCCACGACCCTCCGCGTGCTAGATATTTTTTTCTTACATTTACCAACCCTTTAGACCGCTCCACCAACGCCCTATGATATGAAGAGGTATTAAATTTGTATATTAAGCAAATGCTGTCCTGCAGCATTACATAGAATCATTGTGCAATCAGTTTCAATTCAAGTAAGCAAAAGTAACTAAAAATGAGAAATTAAAATAGAAAAGTGAAATAAAAAAGGTTGAATAAAAAATATTTTAATAAAAAATAAAAAATAAAGCAAAAGCAACTATAAAAAAACGGAAAAAGAAAATCACCCGGGCTGGGTTCGAACTCACGTTGTTCTTACTGCAGCCTTATATGGAATCATTGTGTAATCAATTTCAATTCGGTTAAACGAAAGTAAATTAATAAGAGAAAGGAAAATAGAAAAGTGAAATAAAAGATGTTGAATAAAAAATATTTAATTAAAAAAAAAATGAAGCAAAAAAAAGTAAAAAAAAGCAAAAAACAAAAAAAAGTAAAAAAAAGCAAAAAAAAAAAATCTCCCGGGCTGGGTTCGAACTCACGCTGTTCTTACTGCAACCTTATAAAAAATCATTGTGATAGTGCTTCTAAATTTCTATGGGGACAAGCACTTTTGAAGTGCTTGGATCAGAAACGCTAGAAATTTTTCCTCTTGGGTATGTACTTATGTACATGTGTATGTATTTTTGGAACGGGCAAAACTTTCTCGAAAACGGCTACAGCGATTTTAATGAAACCTCGGATAATGTTAGACATTAGCAAACAATGAAGAATGAGCTAGGTTTGAACTTTGCAAATGCTCACCAGGGGGCGTGGCATCGCATTAAATTTTAAATTTGATATGGCCATAATTCGCAAACCATATAAGGTATTTGAATGAATTTTGGTGAGCGGGTATGGCTTAATTATACCTTGTAACAAACAAAAAGTGGGCGGGATCGAAAAAGTGCCACGACCACTTTTCAGCCCTTGGAAATTTTGATTCAATATTACTCGAAAACGACTCCAACAATTTTAATGAAAATTTAGGGGATGTTACTTATGCAAACAGGTATTAATATGTGATATGCCGTTATATTGGGAAAACTCGTTGAAGGGCGTGGCACCGCCCACAAAAATATAATTCGCTATAAAAAGAAAACTACTAAAGCAATCTTTCTGAATTTAACTGTAGGGAGTCTACTTGCTATTAGGCACCTACGACCTGAAATTAGGCAAAAAATCAAAAGTGCGCGTGGAACCTCCCATACAAGTAAAACACATTAAATGATATTTCTCGCAAATGATACAACATATTATGATGAAATTTTGTATGCGGATCTGGATCAAGAGTATCTAAAGCATAAGAAAAAGAAGGCTTTGTTTAATAATTGCCACGCCCACTTTTTTATCAAAATAAAAATTTTGTTTAATAACTCAGGCACAAAAAAATGGAATGAACTGTTTAATTCTTATATGCAGTCTTATGTACTTTTTGACATAAGCTAAAAGAAGCTCACAGGGAAGGTTCATTTAAATACATAAAATAAGTTAACAAATTTTTATACGCGCTTATGATATGATCCACCTTTTTTTTTTTTGTCGTTCAATATGAAACATCCTATATTTCGTCTAAAAGTTCAACACAACCTACTTTTCGTAACAAATTATGAAACATCATACTTTTCGTAAAAAATTTTGAAACGTCCTACTTTTCGTCCAAGAATGTAAAACATCCTATTTTTCATAAAAAAGTATGAAACATCATACTTTTGTTTAAAAATTCTGAAACGTCCTACTTTTCGTCCAAGAATATAAAACAACCTACTTTTCGTAGGAGAATTGAATCATCCTACTTTTCGTATCATGCGTCGATATGTTTTTGATTTTGTAAAGATAGTCTCTTTCCCTGTGGACGGTCACATATGAATGGGTTTTTTGAACTCAACTTAAACATACTCGTAAGAGTTATTAAACTTGTGTAAAGTGTTTACCACTGTAAATTTATCAAATTTTGATATGCAATTAAAAATTTTACAAGTGTAATAGAAAATAGTAGAGTTTTTTTCTTTGAATGGATTTATTCCACTCTTATTTATAACAATTCTAAAAATTTGTTATGCTTCAGTGGGACTTATTCCAATTTCACTAATAAAATATTCTGTAAATAATGGCAAAGGAAATTAAAAGTTTTGTATGTTGCTCAATTTATTCCGATTCCTTGAAACTTTTTCGATATCAGGCCCCTTGCCGATTTATTAAGTGTTTTTCTGATTTTGCCGATTTATTCGACATTTTTCGTTGCTTTTCGAATAATTCTTATTTATGTAGTATTTTTCCATAGTTTCAGAATCTAGCCGATTTTTTCATTGTTTTTCCATAACCTTCTGTCTCTTATAGTTTTTACTTGATTTCGATACTTAGGATTAATTAATTTGTTTTAAAAGTACGGAATTACGGAATAGTAAAGTAAAATTAAATATCTATATGGGTCAATTTGTATAGAAGGAAATTTTCCCGCTCCGGCTCAACGAAAATCGTAAAATATGTATAATTTAGAGAAACTTTGCGGAAGAAAGTATATATTTTCTACTGCTGTTATTGATATTATTTTGCTGATGCTGATACTGAAATCCATTTACTGATGTCAGCTGATGCGGATGCTAATAACACAGTGCAACATTTTTCAAGTCATTGACGGTGAACTAAAATCCGTTATAAGGCGTCGAAAGTACTCGCCGAAACAAGTAATTCTGCCAGAGCGTTTTGCAAAGTTGACTCATATAAGGATTTTATGGTCATTTTTGCGATTTTAAGGCACTAGATGAATTTTTTTCGGTTAAGTTTGTTCGGCATTTTTTTTCTTCTATACAATAGCTACAACATTGCTGAAGTCATCAAAACAATATCTCGGCTCGTTACCGAGATATAGCCATATGAAAAAATCGAAAAATTGCTCAAAATCCTCAAAATCGCTCAAAGTTGCAATTTTCAGCTGGATAATTATAATTATAATGTTGCAATTTTCAGCTGGATAATTATAATTATAATGCTGAAAATTGCAACTTTGAGCCATTTTTCGATTTTTTTCATATGGCTATATCTCGGTAACGAGCCGAGATATTGTTTTGATGACTTCAGCAATGTTGTAGCTATTGTATAGAAGAAAAAACTAGTAAGGGTGTAAATTTTGGCCTGGCCAAAAAATAAATACCCTACACTGCAGTATTTTGAAAAGTTTGCTTATATGGGAGGTGCCACGCCCTCTTGTCCGAGTACACCCAGTTTTTGTTCAGAGCTTGCATTTATAGTTTTTAGTGTCAGAGTGAAATTTAGTTGGATTATCTCAAAAAACTCTTTCAGTATAGCATTTTGAATCTTTTGCTTATATGGGAGGTGCCACGCTCCCTTGTCTGATTTCACCCAATTTTTGCTGAGAGCTTTCATTTATAATTCTTAGTGTCTGAGTCAAATTTGGTTCGAATATCTCAAAAAACGCTTTCAGTATAGCGTTTTGAAGCTTTTGCTTATATGGGAGGTGCCACGCCCTCTTTTCCGAATTCGCTCAAATTTTTATCAGAGCTTGCGCTTACAATTCGTAGTACTTATATGTATTGTGGTTGCATTGTCGTGAAAAATACTCCTAAAATTGCATTTTGAATATAATTTTTGTATGGGCGGTAGGCGTGTCCGTTGACCGATTTTGCTCATTTTCAATCCCCCGAGCTAACTTTGACGACGGAGGCAGTGTACCAAATTTCATTGAATTATCTTGCTCAGTTTTCCCAAAAAGTGTATTTCAACACACAGCCAGCCAGCCAGCCACCCAGCCAGCCAGCCAGCCAGACAGACGGACATGGCTATATCGACTCAGGAGGTGACGCTGATCAAGAATATGTATACTTTTCTATACCTGCCACGCCTCCTTCTCTGCGTTACAAACGGAAGGACAAAGTGAATATACCCTGGGTGTAGGGAAGTGCGTGAAGTTAAATTCCATCGCGATCTTAGCATATACACAAACCACATGAGTTAACAGAGCGTTAACAGAACATTAACAGAGCACTGTTAAAATGACGCTAGAAGAGATTTCGAGAGAAATGGATGGAATTTCCAATTTAATCAGAATGAACGTACCAATCTGGGTGAAATTAACAGCAAATACATCACCGTTTCAAACTATATATAACACTATTACGGATTCTTTTTTTAAACATAAGAACTTGCCTTTCGAACATTGAGATTTATAGTTGTAAAAACCCAACATGGTCACCTGGCCACAGGTCACTCCATGATGATTGTGCGCTGATGAAACCAAGTGCATTTCATAGCACATGGAACAGCGTTCAAAATGACATGTCCACTTTCTGGAGTTTCTTTTTCTTAAGATTTGATTTTTATTTTCAAAAATAAGAATTTTTTGCACCAAAAACCCACTATGATGAACTGGGCGCTGGTCACTCAATAATGATTGTGCGCTGATGGAACCAAGTGCATTCCATAGAACATAGAACAACGTTCAAAATGACATGTCCACTTTCTGGAGTTTCTTTTTCTTAAGATTTGTTTTTTATTTTCAAAAAGTAGGACTTTTTGCACCAAAAACCCACTATGATGAACTGGGCGCTGGTCACTCAATAATGATTGTGCGCTGATGGAACCAAGTGCGTTCCATAGAACATAAAACAGCGTTTAAAACGACATGTCCACTTTCTGGAGTTTCTTTTTCCTAAGATTTGATTTTTATTTTCAAAAATAAGGACTTTTTGCTTTTTGCACCAAAAACCCACTATGATGAACTGGGCGCTGGTCACTCATTTATGATTGTGCGCTAATGGAACCAAGTGCGTTCCATAGAACATAAAACAGCGTTTAAAATGACATGTCCACTTTCTGGAGTTTCTTTTTCCTAAGATTTGATTTTTATTTTCAAAAATAAGGATTTTTTGCACCAAAAACCCACTATGATGAACTGGACGCTGGTCACTCATTTATGATTGTGCGCTAACGGAACTAAGTGCGTTCCATAGAACATAGACCAGCGTTCAAAATGATATATTCACTTTCTGGAGTTTCTTTTTCCTAAGATTTGATTTTTATTTTCAAAAATAAGGACTTTTTGCACCAAAAACCCACTATGATGAACTGGGCGCTGGTCACTCATTTATGATTGTGCGCTAATAGAGCTAAAAGCATTCCATAGAACATAGATCAGCGTTCAAAATGACATATTCACTTTCTGGAGTTTCTTTTTCCTAAGATTTGATTTTTATTTTCAAAAATAAGGACTTTTTGCACCAAAAACCCACTATGATGAACTGGGCGCTGGTCACTCATTTATGATTGTGCGCTAATAGAGCTACAAGCATTCCATAGAACATAGATCAGCGTTCAAAATGACATATCTACTTTCTGGATTTTCTTTTTCCTAAGATTTGATTTTTATTTTCAAAAATAAGGACTTTTTGCTTTTTTGCACCAAAAAACCCACTATGATGAACTAAGCGCTGGTCACTCATTTATGATTGTGCGCTAATGAAACCAAATGCGTTCTATAGAACATGGAACAGCGTTCAAAATGGCATATCAGCTTTGTGCAGTTTCTTTTTTTTAAGATACGAAATTGTATTAAAGTATTTGACATTATTGTATAAAAATGTTAACACAGCATGTTATGTTAAACTCTCTTAGCAGGGACATACACCAGATCGCGTCTAATTTTAATATGTAATGTTAAAATTCCATCGCGATCTCAAAGAAGTCAGATTTCTCCGATATTTTTGATATTTTCGATATATTTGAAAGTGCACGAACTAGAGTTGGGAAATAAATGGAATAAAAACCAACGTTTCAAATGGTATATAAGATTTTTGCCTTTTCCTTTTTTGAATATGATTTATCGGTGCTAAAACCCAACATGGTCACGTGGTCACAGGTCACTCATTTATGATTGTGCGCTGATGAAACCAAGTGCATTCCATAGAACATGGAACAGCATTCAAAACGACATGTCCACTTTCTGGAGTTTCTTTTTCCTAAGATTTGATTTTTATTTTCAAAAATAAGGACTTTTTGCTTTTTGCACCAAAAACCCACTATGATGAACTGGGCGCTGGTCACTTAATTATGATTGTGCGCTAATGAAGCCAAATGCAGTCTATAGAACATGAAACAGCGTTCAAAACGACATGTCCACTTTCTGGAGTTTCTGTTTCTTAAGATTTGATTTTTATTTTCAAAAATAAGTACTTTTTGCTTTTTGCACCAAAAACCCACTATGATGAACTGGGCGCTTGTCACTCATTTATGATTGTGCGCTAATGATACCAAGTGCGTTCTATAGAACATGGAACAGCGTTCAAAATGGCATATCAGCTTTGTGCAGTTTCTTTTTTTTAAGATACGAAATTGTATTAAAATATTTGACATTATTGTATAGAAATGTTAACATAGCATGTTATGTTAAACTCTCTTAGCAGGGACATACACCAGATCGCGTCGGATTTCAATATGTAATGTTAAAATTCCATCGTGATCTCAAAGAAGTCAGATTTCTCCGATATTTTTGATATTTTCGATATATTTGAAAGTGCACGAACTAGAGTTGGGAAATAAATGGAATAAAAACCAACGTTTCAAATGGTATATAAGATTTTTGCCTTTTCCTTTTTTGAATATGATTTATCGGTGCTAAAACCCAACATGGTCACGTGGTCACAGGTCACTCATTTATGATTGTGCGCTGATGAAACCAAGTGCATTCCATAGAACAAGGAACAGCATTCAAAACGACATGTCCACTTTCTGGAGTTTCTTTTTCCTAAGATTTGATTTTTATTTTCAAAAATAAGGACTTTTTGCTTTTTGCACCAAAAACCCACTATGATGAACTGAGCGCTGGTCACTCATTTATGATTGTGCGCTAATGGAACCAAGTGCATTCTATAGAACATAGAACAGCGTTCAAAACGACATGTCCACTTTCTGGAGTTTCTTTTTCCTAAGACTTGATTTTTATTTTCAAAAATAAGGATTTTTTGCACCAAAAACCCACTATGATGAACTGAGCGCTGGTCACTCATTTATGATTGTGCGCTATTGAAGCTAAGTGTTATCTATAGAACATAAAACAGCGTTCAAAATGGCATATCAGTTTTGTGCAGTTTCTTTTTTTTAAGATACGAAATTGTATTAAAATATTTGACATTATTGTATCGAAATGTGAATATAGCATGTTATGTTAAACTTTCTTAGCAGGGACATACACCAGATCGCGTCGGATTTTAACATGTAATCTTAAAATTCCATCCATTCTCACATTCATACATTACCTACTTATTCATCACAAAAGGGGTGGAGCACTACATATTGTATCTGCGGCATTTTGACAAAATAACTTAAGTATATCCTTGTGAATAAAGCAAAAGCACATAACTGGTATCGACGCAAGCACAAGTTAATAACTTTTGCCTTTTTAACGAAGAGGGACTTATGTAGGTAGTTTTGTCCAACTGCCACATATATGAACTACCTGTAAATAGACGTACAAATGCAGAAGTCAATTTTTTTTCGTAGTCAAATTTGAAAAGAAAAGGGTTATTTCTTTAATCAACAGGTACCTGCAAATATGTAACATTTTTATATTAGCTGCACTTTAAACTTGTTCGATTTGTAGGAAGCAAATGAAAAGTCGTTTCCACACTAACTCAGAAGCGAGAAGGACTATTAAAAATTTGGCTAATTTTGCCCATAACTTTTTGTTTTTCATTACAAAATGGATACCTAAGAGTGTTAAAAAAATAAGGAATATATTCCTACAAAATATTGGGCGTTAAGAAATTATAAATTTTTTTGTTTTTGCACTATAGATAAAAATTCGGGTCCCAAAATCTGATTTTTTTACGGTTTTCAATAGCCGTTAGGAAAAACGCTACTTTACCCAAAAGCAAAGCATCTTGCGAAATAAATTTACAATGCAAAAAATGCTTAGAACGATGTACATTTTTTTCAGAATTTTTAAAATTATTAAAATTTATTTTTTTTTTGGTATTGAATAATTTCAAATGTATTTTTTAGACGATTGCGTGTTTTTTTTTCACAAACTTATTACTTTGCAACTATCTTTTAAATAGCCGATTTTATGTTTGTGAGGCAAAAAACGCTTAAGATCGTCTAAAAAATAACTGGCAGTTTGTAAAATTTTTTAAATTTGGTCAAACCAAAAACAATTAAAAATTTTCCAAAAATTCTGTAAAAATTCACAAGTATTCTTTGCACGATTAAGCATTTTTTGCCTTATAAACTTTTTTCTTAAGATGCCTTGCTTTCGAGTAAAAAAGCGTTTTTTCGACCGCTTAGTTGAAAAAAAGAAACATAAAAAATAAAATTATTTAATGCCAAAATATTTGCAAGAACATAATCAATATTTTTCAGTCATATTTGGAAATAGATTCTGCGAAGATAAAAATGTTATGAGCAAAAAAATATATACACATTTTTTTTAACAAACTGGGCCTTCAGAAGAATCAAAAGTGCTCCTCAGGTTTTTTGATAGAAAAATATTGATTATGTTCTTGCAAATATTTTGGCATTAAATAATTTTATTTTTTATGTTTCTTTTTTTCAACTAAGCGGTCAAAAAAAACGTTTTTTTACTCGAAAGCAAGGCATCTTAAGAAAAAAGTTTATAAGGCAAAAAATGCTTAATCGTGCAAAGA